>BFEA01000362.1:665377-677017 GCA_003427395.1 Chara braunii | reverse complement strand
AGAGAGAGAGAGAGAGAGAGAGAGAGAGAGAGAGAGAGAGAGAGAGAGAGAGAGAGAGAGAGAGGAGTGGAAGTCTCACTTTCTATGCTGATGTTGGGCTCCTGTAATTGCCAACTGAAATGCAGTTACATGCTGCAAGAAGCTCTGAGAGAATGCAGCATCATTTCGGACAAACGGGCAGAAAACCTTCTTATAAAGCATGATTTTCTGCCTCATATCTTGAACTGATTTGCGATCGGTGGCCTGCCTTGCTTTAAAGATGTCCTTATCATACGTCTCCCTGTTTGTTAGATGCTCCTGCCACTGTTACACGAAGATAGCCAGTCGTTGGGAATGGGAATGGGAATGGAAATGCGGTCCCAAATTCTCCCAATGCACCCCACCTTCGATTCATACATCCACATTCCAAGCAAGGTGGCAACACATGGTGATACAGCAAACATCCACACACTGTCAGACCAATACGAATGAATACATGAACGGCATAGTGGCGGCACACATATCCCCATCTCATGTCAACTCATACCAAACACTAAACCCTAAAGTTCCTAAACCCTAAAAATAAATAGAAGTGCCAAGTGTCACAGACTACGCCAGAATTAATCTTAGAGGTAAGCCCCCATCTTCCCACTCCTGACAGTCAATAATTCCACCCACATTTATCATTGTTTGTCTCAGTACATGATCCTCAATCGGCAACTACCGAGCTGGAGAAACAGGATTGAGTTGGAGTCAATAATTCCATCAGGAACAACATCCTGAAACGCTGAAATATGTTATTGGATTTCAACTCAATCCTGTCCAGTGTCCACAGTATCCTCCTCTCTACCTCAGCCGCTTTAAGGATCACAAATCGAACCCTCAAGATACCAATCACTGGGCAGACCTCGCCATTCATGCCAACTTCATCACGGCTTATAGACCTAAGTCTGCGCTCATGTCCTGCATTCAGCACCAGCTAAATGACTGGGCGACCTCCCTCTACAGAGCTGTCCTGCATAACCAAGCAGCAGCAGTCCAAGTGCAAAAGACTCTCTCCCAAAGTGAGTAGAAGTCGTTAACTCTTCAGCACCGGGGGACTCGACAATCAGTCCAGCAGTAGCCTGGCGACCTCTGCTCTTGTGAATAAGCTCCTGGCGGGGGAAAACAGGTAGGTCACACCTGCCCAAAAACCTTTTTTTAAATTAGTGTAATAAATTACTAATAATGTAATTTGTATCAATCGCATTCCTTGACAGGAGTTGAACTCACGATCTGTTGATCAACATCAAGCTGGTGTGTAGTAGTGTACCTTTCAGCCACTTGGGCTGGGTAGCCCGCCCAAAAGCCTATTGGGCTGCTTAGTACCCCCAAAGCCTTCCGGTTGGGTAATAACGTGCCCAAAGTTTTCCCTTCGGATACGAAGCGCCTTCATGCAGTGGCCAATGGGTCCACAAGATCATGAATCTGTCAAAAAGACAGAACCAGATTCGTAGTCTGGTAGAAGAAAAAAGAGGCCCAGGGCGGTGGATCAGAGATGACCAATAGGTACCCACACCCACACCCACACCCACACCCATCCCCACCCCCACCCCCACCCCCACCCCCACCCCCACCTGCACCCACCGCGCCCACAAGCCGCTGGGTCAGGTTTGGGTTAAGATAAGCCTGCCTGGGTTGGGGACATGGGTGGGTCGAGGTAAGCCAGCCTGGGTGGGTGACAGGTGGGTCAGTGTTTGACTTGGGTCACCCAAATTGGTGGGTGACAGGCAGGTGAGTGCCTGGCCTGGATCACCAGACCCACAAAGACCCCTCCCCCCCGGCTTCCCTCCCAATTTCTTAAAAAGAAAAGGATTATGCCTGGTTCAGCTGCTCACCCCCTGTAGACCAACCCCAAAAAAGCAAGCCTGGGTGCAGCCGCCAACGGCAAATTTGGACGATAACTCTCGTGTTAAGACAACAGAGAGCGAATCTAACCTCGCGAGGTGGCAAGATTCTCTCCCTATTTCTATTGGGCACCTTTCACTTCTGGGCCGCAGCGAGAATCTGTCAATGGGTGGCGCAAGGCGGAGCAGCGAGGAGGTGGCAGAGCAATGACACTGGCAAGTCGCAGGGTGTCGAATGTTGGGGGCCTTGGGGTGACAAGGGTGCGGGCAGGTGCGGAAGTACAATAATTAGGTCCCGGGTGTGGGCGGGGAAAAAAAAGACATTCTCGTGGGTGCGGGGGGTAATGATGTTCTCGTGGGTGCGGGCGGGTCAGGGTCAATGGTTTGTTCAGGTGGTGGGCGGGTCGGGTGCGGGGGCAAAATTTTTGAAAAAACTTGGGTGGGTCGCCTTGATGCAAATTGGCAAATTCTTTTTTGGGGGGTAAGGGTGGGCTACACCAGAAAAAAAATTGGGCCGGTCGGGTCTGATGGCAACTCAAAAAACAAAAAAAGCTCATCTCTGCGGTAGAGTGATCCGGTAGCCACCCAATCTTTAGATCACATAGCCAAAAATCATTCCGCCTGGCCAGGTGCATGATCCGATAAGTCCATTGCCCCCATGTGAAGGCACGTAGCACCCAACTTGAAGAATACCCTACCCGAAGTCTTTGGGCATAAACAGCCCAATAGGTTCTCGGACAGGCGACCTACCCCATTTTCCCTCCTGGATGGGCTGGTCACTGAGCCCTTCCTTCAACTGGTGGCTATCCGGCAGGTCAAGGTGCCCACAGCACGGCTGCCAAGCCCCAGCAACTTGCAGCAAGCCTATAAAACATCTTGTTTGGCCCTATTTGGAATAGAGAAGCTTCTTTCTTGGCCCGCTTGCTCCCAATAGAAGCTTCTCTTGGGTTTGCTCATGTGTCACTGGCCTCAAAAATAGGATAGGTAATACTAGGTGTGCAAGAGGTTGAGTCGTACAGGGAGCTCCAGGCCTTTAGGCCTAACAAAATTGCAGACAGATCCTTACAATTGGCTGCAATATTCTCAGATAAGTCCCTGTCCGAACAACTCGCGAACATGCCATTGGCCTTGTCAGTTATTTAACTTATTTTCAAGAGAAGTTCTAACATGTACTTGTCAGCTTTTCTGTGAATTGTGTGTGTCCTTGCAGACAAATCCTTTTTTTTTTAAGTTACATTCTGCTCTGGTCAGCAGCTTTGTCAATTTCGAACTTCTTAGTTTTTTCTCCTTCTTATTTTTTTTTTTTTGTAAAGCTCTGGTCTAAAAATAGATAGGCACTGGAGGCTGTAAGACAGTAGGTCATTACAAGATAGGAGGCAGTGCAAGAGTAGTCAGATCAACATGAATGAATATTCTACATTGCAAGTTGCAAACACAACACGATCAATTTCTTTTTTTTCTTTTTTTCTTTTTCGTGCAAAGCGGCAAGAGTAACAGAGGTGGAGAGGTGGTACCATGTCAGCCTCAGGTGGGCCTCCGATCTTTTAGGAGGCCGAAACGAAACATAGGCCTCCGGTGAGATTTATCAACGGCGGTCGTTGTCAGGACCAGCGCCAGATTTTTTAGGAGTAGGATATTTTCCCATTTTCCCAAGAGCGGGAAAGGTAGTGGTTGTTTAGAAAGGAAGCAATCAATGCCGGCTTCTCAAAGTCCTTGGGCATGACGAAGGGAAGCACGTGTGGGTTTCTGTTGTAGAAAGGGATGCTGGACCTGGTTTCCAGCCTTGTAATAAAAAAGTTAACATGATCAATTGAATTCAAGTCCTCGTTTCTGCGTGCTAATGAATATTCAACATCGTAAGTTACAAAACACAACATGATCTATTATTAGTGTGCTTCGCTGAGGAAGAATCGACGACTTTGTTCTCCGCAACACATTTATGAGTATTCCAAAAAGGCACTGTGATGTTTAAAGTTTAAACAGACAATGTGCCGGATACTGACACAGGCAGACTTGAGTACGTCGAATGTGTACCTGTTTCATGGCGTGCGCTTTCAGCATCCAAATGCTCGGTAGCGCAATGCGCACTATCTTTCCTGGTTGCTTTTCAGGTCCCTCCTCCCCCACCGGGGTGGCACCAACTGAGTGTTGTGGACCGGTTTCCACACCTGTCGACAGCTTAGACTCTGCGGCCGGTTGCAGTCCCCCGTCAGGTTCCGAATTCCAAGAAAGCTCAGGCTTCTGTTGTGTGGTGTCTTCAGATTCTGCAGGCTGCATGCCTTCCTCGGTGGCTTCTGCCTCGTCCTCGTGATCAAAATTATTATCATAACAATTTTCAAAATCGAATTGGGCACTCCTCTGCTCACGTGCCGCCTTTACTATTTCCATGATTCTTTCTCGCATTCTCTGCAACTCTTTCTCTCTTTTGGACACCGCCAACTGTGCCAAAGTTTCTAAGTGCTCCCGGAACCCTGCCACATCATTTTTTGTCTTCCCATATTCTGTCTTCTTTTTGCTCAGTTTCTTCCGCTGTCCCCAGATTTCAGGCAGCCCACGCAGATCTGCTTCAAGTGTTTCGCGCGAATCTTCATCGGCCATATCATTGTCCATATCACCATTCTCGTCGCCATATGGATGGTCAGGTCGACGTGGACTTAACGCGGGTGAGGCTCCTGCATCCGCTCCAAGGAGTTGCTGCACAGCGAGGTCTAGCAGTTGTCTTGCTTGCCCCGAGGCTGAGCGAGGTTGTGTTTTTATCGCAGGAAACGCTGGTTGAGCATGGCTATCCCTTTGCTGCATGTCACGCAATTGTGGGGGCGCTGGCAGGGGCTTTCCTGCATCTCCGGCACGATCTCGCTTAATCCTCTCGCTCCCCAGGTAACCGCTATCTGATGACTTCAGCTGTGGGACTGGCACCACCTCTGATGGCTGGCCCACATTGGGACTAGATGAGGATGTACCTGAACTTGGGCGGAGTCTTCCGTGGCGACGCTCATGCTGGTGCTTGAGGTAATGGTAATGGTAGCGGTGATGGTGATCGTCCCCGTAATCACTGTGGCCACGATGGTCGCGATGGTGTTGTTCCGATTGGCAAATGCGTTGACTCAGACGCTGCCGGCTCGGATGACGGTGGAAAGCGGTGGCATCTATTCCCGTTGTACTATTACTACTCCCAAGTTTTCTCATTGGACTAATTGCATCTTCACTTGAAGGCCTGGCTCGTGAACCTCCACGGCCAGGAGATAAGGATCTTATTGGACTAATTGCATCTTCACTTGAAGGCCTGGCTCGTGAACCTCCACGGCCAGGAGATAAGGATCTTCCGGATCGGGATCCTGGTCTGTGAATAGGACTTGACAGAGGTCTCCTTGTCGGTGAGACAAGAGGAGCTCCACGCCCAGGACCCTGGGATGGAACTTCATTGACCGCTGCCTCAGAAACTAATATTGCACTTGCCGCCAAAGCAGCAGCTGGAGAGGATGGGCCCTCTTGGGACCACTGGATAACGGACCTGAAGGTCACATTCGGGACATACAACTTTGCATTTGTTGGGCTAGGTGGCACTGCTGGTGCATCTCCGTTGCTTTCCTCCAGATAGTACAACGGTCCTTCGAGTTCGCTCTCGGTTTTGGCCACATTCTGTTCACTGTTGGTGTCAACAGAAAAAGGAATCCTCTCCATGCCATCACCAGATTCACCACCTATCGTCTGCGCCGTGAAGAAACCAACACCGTTTCCATGTTCCATGCTCATACTTGCCGCTGAGAGAAGTGCACTTGGCAGTTGCTGCTCCTGCTGCTCCTGCTGATTCAACAACGCCGATTGATTCCATCGAGTTTCCAGTTCATTGCTATCACTAATTGCCTGCTCTGGAAAGTCAAATGAGGAGTCAATTAGGTTATCCTGCGCCGACGGGACGACTTCTGTCGAGTGTGAACTGTGGGGCATTATCAATCTCTTCCTACTGTCATGCGTCCCATCGCTTGGCGATGCAAATGCAAGATGCGAATCCTGTGGCTTTTTGCTGTCATCCAGCGGCTGCAGCTCTACGGACAGAGCGCTGTCATCTGCGCCACTTCTGTGTTCAGTCTTCGGCTTAAAACTCTTCATTATCCTTTTCCTAAGTCCTGGATACCTTTCCTGATAAGGTTTGACACCTGCAGAGGCCCCACTCTTCCTCCTTCTGCCTTGCTGTTTCGTGAGCGCAGGGGTTCTCTTCTTCGGTGGCTTCTGTGCTGTGTCTGGAACACTCGTCATTTCAGCAGGAAACTCTACGCTTCTCCATGTGCTGAGGCCTTCCTGGCCACCACCACCAACCTCCTCCGCTCTCTGAACTCCGGTAGTTATGGTGACGCCAGAAAGATCCAGCTTGCTTATCTCTCCTCGAGGGTGAAGTCGATGACCAGGTAGTCCTTGAGCTTCAAGGTCTTGTGTATCTAGATGGTCGTTCAGACTGCTCTCCCTCGGGTGACTGAGAAGATCGCCGACATGCAATTCGCCAGCTCGTGCGACCCTGTCCGATGGATGTTCGGACACTGACATGGGCTCTTTGGCAGTATCCGCTTCCACGTAATCGGATAGAAAAGCTTGAAGTCTCATGGCCTGGTCTGCATCAGCAAATCCCAGCCTCTGGTCTGCCTTTGCGAAGGGAGCGTCAAGGTCTTTCCTGAGCTCCGGTGAAGCCTGCCCGACAACAGACAATGAACTCAGTGAGATCAGATTTAGGTTGCCTTCAGCGAAGTCGCTTGGAGGCCATTTTGATGGGATAGAAACGACCTTTCCTGCTGGACGAACTGTCGTTTTCGCAAGATCAGTGGCTTTTCCGGCACGACCTGCCAACCTGTCAAGAGGAGACCTCTTCTTCTCGCGAAGGGCCCTCATGTACTGATTACTGAGCCTCTTCAGACTGTTCATGCTTGCCCGTCCCCTTCGCTGGGTGCGAGCAGAAGGCCTTGCATTATGTGCCATCTTCATTGGCACGAATCCAGTGCTAAGCATACCACTCTCATCTACTAATGAGAATATAAGACCAGCGTTCTCCATCTGGCGTTTGTCGACAACTGCCAAGCGTTTGTGCAATGAATCCTTTTTCTCCTTGGATGCTTCCTTGTGAATCGCCTTTTTGCCCTTTGTGCGCTTCCCCTTCTCCTCCTCTTTCTCTACCATCTTCTCTTCCTTCTCTCCTACATTCTCTTCCTTCTCTTCCTTCTCCTTGCGTTTCTCCCTCTCTACCTCCACCACCTTCTCCTCTTCCGGTTCCTTATGTTTTTCCCTCCCCTCCTCATGTCTTTGAAAACCCTGTGGACCAAGCATTGGAGAAGCATCTGTTCTCTTCGCACTTTTCTCGACATGTGATGACTGTACATTTGTCCAATCCTCTGCTCTCTTCAGATTGGCTGCAGGAGGCACACTATTCGCTTCCCCTCTCGTGAAGGCAGCACCAGTTGCTTGGGTGGTTGGTGCTTCTGAACCTGGGATGGGAGCTCGGCCTGACCATGGGAGAAAGGGTGATTGCTCGAGCAACCGTAATGGATCAACATAACTGGCGAACAATTCCACACCCACTGCTTCCTGTCATCGTTTACGACCGTTCATCACCGCATGCCTCAATCAGAAGAGCAGAACACAATGCGATTTACACATGGGACTTACACATCCACTTTTCTTTCGTTTTCTTTCATTTTTTTCATTTTCAGAAAAACTTGGATCCGATGTTCACTCCATGCTATCAGCAGTTATATTTCTGGCCTCAGGCCCATCCGTGCACACACGGAATCGAACAGGCACCCTTGCGGGACTTGCCCCCAAGAGTCAAGTATCTTGCTATCGGTTAGCACATCGGAACACAACGGGATTCATGCAACCGTTTGATTCAGAAATCGGCAACGTGACTCACGTCAGAATCATGCCCAAGGGCCAAGAGGCAAAAAGAAGAACAGAATGGGCCTTGCTCAGGGGGGTACAAGTTTGGTAACGTTAAGTAAAGGGGCCACATCCTGACAGAACCTACCCCTGTGGCTGAACGGAACAGCAGACGTTCGGACGGGTCCAAACGTGCGTCCGGTCGGATGTCCACTGACAGGTCCGGGTGTGGCGTAGCCATGGTAGATACACAACAATAAGGGCAGAAGCGGAAGCTGCAGAACCATGGTAGGATGCCAAGGAGATTTGAAAACAGAAATAAGGGCCGTCTTGGAGCTCTGAAAGGGTTTTGGACGAACTGTCAGACGTAAGGTACTAAGCAATAGGAAAATAAATACAAGGACTATAGTTGTTGACTGGGCATAGAAGGTATAGTAGGGTTTAGGCTTTAAGCGGGATAGGGCAGTTAGGAGGCAGACTCGGGAGGATTAAGCTTGACGGAGGGATTAAACCGTCAATATACATAGAAGTTTAGATCTGGTTTTAGCAGTTGTGGCAGCTTCTCCCTCCTTTTTATCCCAGTTTTTGCTTTATTTTGGAAGTTACGCACAATGGGACGCTGGACCCAGTTTCCAGCCAAGCCGAGGCTGGGTAATGGCCCCAGTAATCCAGGTTGAGATGTCGAGGGACTGCTGGCCTCCTTTTGAGTTTGGCAATATACAAGCATAATTCCTGTTAAAAAGAAAAGAAAAGAACGTCAGCAAAAATGAGCCCAGAGTTAACCATACATAAGCGAGAGGAATTGAAGGAAGATTCAAGAAGTATTCGCTAATGTGAGGAGACATAGAACAAATAAAACGAAACGCACTGAGAGTTGGGAATCCGTGGTGGAAAGGGCAACAGAGAGAGGAAGCAGACCGAACGGAGAGCGAAGAATACGCTGATGTGGAGAACAATGAGGGAGTCGACGAGTAATCTTAATCCACCACCACCTTTCACAGGCAAGCTTGAAACACGGATATATTCGGATATAGCCTACACCGCATTCTTTGGGTGAACAGTGCTACCGTGCAAGATGGCTGGCGGGATCACCCAAAAAATATAAAGAAAAACATCGCGCTGTGCGAGGAATATGAGCGAGAGCGATAGACAGAAATCCAAATTGCAAAATCATGAAGTAGCCCAGATAGTCATGTACCAAGCAGAGAGCACAATGCACCAAGGTACCATCCAAATAAGAGCAATACAATGAACTTGTATGTCAATGTTGACACTCTCTGACCACACCAGCACAGTATCCAATGTCGCTCCTACTGATTGGCGTCCAGCGGCCAGCCTACACTACACAGCCTATCTACACCTATCTACGTTCATGCAACTGGATCACATCGAAGACCAATGTACATGACGTCATCACCAATGCTGTTGCATGCCCAGTTGGGAGATGTACATAATAACCAAGGATCCGCAATGTAATGAAAAGGACTGAATGGACAATGCAGTGCAAGTGAAATCTCAACGAGCAGTGTACATTCTGATACATACAAAATGGTGCTTTACAGCGCAGTGGAAGACTTAGATTGTGGCATACTGCGCATCCACACTGGCCTGCAAGGCCCGACCAAACAAGGAAAAGTAAGGGCCCTACAGGCCCTGTGTCGTTTTCAGCCTGAAAGCCTGAAAACAAGGGCCTACAGGCCCTGTGTCGTTTTCAGCCTGAAAGCCTGAAAACAAGGGCCTACAGGCCCTGTGTCGTTTCAGCCCGAAAGCCTGAAAACAAGGGCCTACAGGCCCTGTGTAGTTTCAGCCTAAAACAGGGCCCTCCAGGCCCTGAGTCTTTTCAGCCTGAAACGGAGGGCCATTTTCAGGCCCTCAGAAAGTCGACCTGCAGACCAGGGTTCTTTGCACAGGCCATTTTTGGCCTGTTTTCAAGACAACCTTTGTTTGAACTTCAACACCAGGGTCTGGCACGTTTTGGCATTGGCAAGAGCAGCCTCCTGGACGGGCCAGCACTATATAAGACTGGCCCGCCCTGCAGGCTGCRGGCAGKCAGGAGACAGTCACGAGGTAGTTCCTAGGAACTTCCCAGGCACTTCACGTGCAGGAGGCAGGAGGCAGTCTTCAGTATTCGGCAGCAGCACTGTGGAGGAGCGCTGCAGTAGTAGCAGTAGCGTTAGCAGAAGTCTTCAGCGCTGGGCGCTATTAGGAGCTAGAGTAGTAGTGGAGAGAGAGAGATGGTTGGCGGAGGCCAGGGGGACTTACCTGTGGCGCCATAGCTCCATCTTCGTCTTCGATATACCTGCAACAAGGCGCCACCTTCACAGGTTAGTACCGGACTGAGAGAGAGAGAGAGAGTTCTTCTTATTCCTCTTCTAAGTCCACCGTCTCCTCCTCCCCCTCTCGCTACCTAACTTCTCAGTACCTGCAGACTACAAGAGAGAGAGATTGGTGACTTTGGGACTTGACGACATTGGATCCAGACTCAACATTGGGATTCAGACATTTGACGAGGGATTATTTCGGGCCTGTGCCGAAGACTTGGTGTTGACGACATTCCCATCTTCCCCTCTTCTTCGTCTAACCCCCCTCTTCTTCGTCTGTGTATGGGTTGGGGACTGGCGCATTCTTTCTGTGTGAGCGCCAGGCCCCTTCACACCATGGAACGATGATGGTGTATGTTTGGGCTGCATTGCGACATTGATTGTTCGGATCATTGGTATTCAAATCTTCCGCTACGCTATCTTGTACTTTGTGAGAGAGGTCGGTTCTTGTTCTGGTCTGCACCTTTACGGTATGCGACAAAGATACAAGTCCTGACCTGACCGGGACTGACCTCTCTCATGTAGTACAAGATAGCGCAGCAGAATACTAGAATACTAATGACTAACCCAATCAATGTGACAACGCAGACAAAACATACATCATTCTCACCACACGGTGTGAAGGGAGCCTGGCGCTATACACAGGAAGAGGCGCCAGGTCCATTTCATGCACAGACGAAGAGGAGAGGATCAGACGGAGAAGAGGAGGGGAGAGATGAGAAAGTCGTCAACACCAAGTCTCGTTACAAGTCCCAAATAATCCCTCGTCAAAATGTCTGAAGTCCAATGTCCAGTCTGGATCCAAATGTCACCAAACTCCCTCTCTCTCTCTCCCTCATAGTCTGCTGATGCAGTGAAGTCGGATATCGAGAGGATGAGAGGGAGATGGTGGACTGAGAAGAGGAAGAAGAAGAACTCTCTCTCTCTCATATGCCGGTACTAACCTGTGAAGGTGGCGCCGTGCTGCAGGTACCTTGAATTCGAAGCTGGAGCGATGGCACTGCATGTAAGTCCCTCTGGCCTCCGCCCAATCTCTCTCCCTATAGTACTACCCTAGCTATGGCGCCCAGCGCTGAAGACTACAGCTAACGCTACTAGCGCCCAGCGCTGAAGACTACTGCTAACGCTACTACTACTCCTGCAGCGCTCCTCCAGAGTGCTGCTGCCAAATCCTGAAGACTACCTCCTGCCTCCTGAACTGCACGTGAAGTGCCTGGGAAGTACCTAGGAAGTACCTAGGAACTACCTGCCGGCCTGCAGGACGGGTGTTACATCTTCGATTCACACGGGTCCTACTGGACCCGACTTAGGGCCGGAGGGACACACCAGAGCCTAAAGGCCCGACCTTTGGGGTTACAGGCCCTAAAGGCCTGATTTTGGACTAAGCCCATCGGGTAGGCCCAAACGACACTTCGTTTGGGCCTGGCGGCGCTCTTGAAGCTGCCGCCCGCCGATTGAGGCTGAACCGTCCATCTGGACGGTCCAGGGTCTGGCCTGGCCTCGCAGCATTGAGGCCAGACCATTGCCTACCGGTATAAGTACCGGTATCCGCCTCAGTTGAGGCATCGGCCTACCGGAACTCTACCGGCACG
>BFEA01000362.1:641238-655653 GCA_003427395.1 Chara braunii | reverse complement strand
ACACAGGGCCTGTAGGCCCTTGTTTTCAGGCTTTCAGACTGAAACGACGCAGGGCCTGTAGGCCCTTGTTTTCAGGCTTTTGGCCTGAAAACGTCACGGGCCTGGAAATGGCCCATGCAGCCTGTTGCGGGCGCAGCATGTAACAAATGCAGACCGCCAGCATACACCAGGTACGTTCTCTCTCCTCCCCTCATCACACCTTGTCCCCCTCTGCATGAGCCTCCTACCCGAAGACCACCATCGGCATCACCCGTTACCCGCACGCGCAGCCCGGCTATGGCCGCCATGCGAACGCTGCCACCACAGCGCCCTCTCACCTCTTGCACCCGCATGTGCCCTGGCCTGCCTGCTCAGCGCAGTATCACAAGGCAAAGCAGCAGCGTGGCCACATTGCCTGCTCAGGCCAGAATGCCCTGCCCAGGGGCGCACACTTTCCTTTATGGAGAGTTCACCCAGCTGCTGGCTGGTCTGGGCCAGGCGTGTAGGGGCCTAGTAGCTTCAGGCTGGCCCCAAGTGTCTGCGCCCAGGCACAGTCTCAGATACTGGCCTGGGCCTCGTGCAGTTAGGCACGTCCAGGTAGCCCTCCAGGCTCCAAATGTTTGCCGCATTCTCATTGGTTCGTGGTAGATGTGTGACGACAATGCTGCATTCTCATTGGTCCATGGCCACTGCGTGATGTGGAGGCCTCCCACTGTGTGTGCCCATGGCTCAACCACCTGAGCCCTCGGCTCAACTGTACAGCGCAGCTGTTGCTTCTGGAAGGAGCCACAGAAAGCTCTCGTTGCTCTGTAACCGACTGGCGTCCGGCAACTGTCTGATACCCCACATATGAAAAATGTCAAAAATAGGCCTCTCGTGGAAGTACAGGCCCACCTTCACTTAGGGCGGCCACAAGGCTTGCTGGGGACCGCAGCCCAGAACATTTGCATGCCCGAGAGGGGCCTCGTGAGGGCTCATTCCTCACAGCTGGCACTTCGGCAAAGCTTAGCGCGCAGTTCTTTCCTGCCTCAGCAAAAGTCGGCTTGGAGGTAGTAGTGGTTTAAGAGAGAAAGATCCCAATTCGTTTCTAAGGCGAGGAAAGGGACAAGAAGCTGGAAAAAAGAAAAGAGAGACGACTTGCTTCAACAGGCACGAGCAGGAGCTCTAGGGGCAAACACGGAAGTTACACAGTAAAACAAGGCTGAAACGAGCAATTTACAAGTTGCTTGCAAGACACTTCCCATACAATAATAGCATAGCCTCAGACAACGCAAAGCTGACTAGCTTCTGCTAGGATGACTCACACAGGGGTAGAGAAGTGGTAAATCCTCCTGATCGGGAGCAATCAATGCCGCTGTCTCAGGGTTCATCAGCCATACTGAAAGGAAGTGCGGAGTGTGTCATTCATGTAAGGGATGCTGGACCCGGTTTCCAGCCTTATAACGGAGGACTGAAGTTCTTTCTGAAGAAAGAAAAGCCCAAAAAAAACGAAGAAGTTGCTTGCAAGGGAAGAAATGATTGAGGTAATCGTCCAGAGAAAATAGGGGTGGAGCAGTGGTAAATTGTTCATTTTCCATAAGCAATCTGTCTCAAGATCTCTCTCTTGGCCATAACGGAGAGATGCGTGGAGTCCGTACTAAGGGACTTGGGACCTTGTTTCCAGTAGTTCATGGCATCCATTTCTCTCTGCCCAGAGAAGGCTTCTGGGCCCTTCCCTCTTTACACACACACACACGCACGCACACACACACACACACACACACACACACACACACACACACACACACACACACGCGCGCACACNACATACAAAAAAACAGAAAAAAAACAAAACAAAAAGTGTGGCAGTGTATATTTCCACGTTGCAGCCGTAGATTCATTCGGTTGTGCTCATCACATCGTTGATGGAAGTGCCATGAGGTGAGCCTCGTGGTTGAAGACTTACCTCTTCTCTCTCTCACACACACACACACTCTCTCACACACACTCTCTCTCACTCACACACACACACACACACACACACACACACACACACACACACACACACACACACACACACACACACACAGAGGTGACACAGCCATCCAGATCATCTGAAAAAGCCCTGGGGTCAGCAGCTCACAGCTGAGTTTCCCTGACCAGAGGAAAAGCGGGTGGTTCTGCTATGCCCACACTCTGAAGACAGTGATCAAGTAATGCCGCAGGACAGAAGGCGGCGTTTTCTTGTCTTTGTTTTTCCAAAGAGGAAGGCGTCCCCCCCCCCTCCCCCCCTGTTTTAAATGGTTTCTTTTCCTTTCATTTTGGACGGAAAGAATTCACACGAAAACACGTGGAAATTTGGCAAGGCAGAGTTCGTGGACTACACCTTTGGGTCCCATGTCAGAATGAAGAGAATGATTGCCCTTCTGCATGCTTCCTCGGGTGACACAAACTTCATGATCAGCGACTTTCGTTCAGCTCTAGGAGACAAAAGCGATTCTCTGCGCGACTCCCTGCGCGACAACCTGTGCGACTCCCTATGCGACTCCCTGTGCGATCCTCCCTGGGATGCAAATGATGATGTGAAAGGCCATATGGGATCGTCGGGGTTACCACCGGACAAAACAGGTTCAGGAGAGAGAGAGAGGTCATCCATTCTAGGCTGTTCGACGAATTCCACCCCATCTTTTATCGTGCTCATCAACTCCACGAATCTATCTTTTGCATTCGGTGGAAGATCTATCCGTCCCGAGCCTTTCAATAGGAATGACGTCAACTGACGCTCGAACTTAGCAGCCACCATTCCCACCTTGTCCAAAGGCCTTGTTCCTTCACTGAGACTTTCCCTCTTCCCCTTAGCCTCCATTGCCTCGGCCCTTATGGTTGTAGTGTTCTCCCCCTCTTCTGCGTTCACACCCCTTGCCAGCCCTGCCGATTCCAGATTCTTCTCACTGTCCTTCTGGCCGTCGATATACACTACAGGAAACTCAACAGGACCTACCCATCGCGGAAGACCCTGACGGAGAGCCACTGATGATCTGGAGGATGTTGATGACGTGAACGGAGGGTCGTAGACGATATGACATCTTGACTTGTCATCCAATGCAAATTTAATCCTCTTCTCACGAAAACAGGCGAGAGGTGGCCTCTCTAAATACTTAGCCAATTGCATCCTTGCCTTTCGAGTAAGATTCAGCTCCAGGTGACCGTTCACGCGCCGTATTAACTCTTTCAATCCAGACAGCATGAGCAGACGGTTCCTTATCAAGAACCCCCGCCAACTTCTTTGAATACAAATGGCTGCTCGGCGCACGATCACTCTAGTACAGAGGGGAGGATCCATCCTCTGACGCACCTGAAATGAACCAAAAAAGAGAGAGAGAGAGAGAGAGAGAGAGAGAGAGAGAGAGAGAGAGAGAGAGAGAGAGAGAGAGTCGGCAATGTTGTGAGAAAATCGAAGCATGGTTAATTTGAAGGACAGGGAGAAGGTATTTAGGAGGGAAGGACGATTTGGAGAATGGCAACCAGGGAAGGGGTTCGATATTACGGGGAGGTTGGGTAGCTTGTTTGCAAAATTGAAGAAAAGAGGAAAAGCCAGGAAAATATGCTAGGAGCCTAGGAGTGCAAAATATGGAGGGAATGGCAAAGGATAAGGAGAGAGAAGGTTGTAGGAAACTCAATGGGATGCTAAAACTTGAGGGGGGCTGAGTGGGAGGGGTGGTAAGCAGGGGGGGGGGATGTCTCGGTCTCGTAGGGGGAGGTATTGAAAAATCTGGAACATTGCTAGAGCGTAATCTTCAGCCGGTGGACTGCTGTTATCTTTTTTTGTTCTTTTTTTCTTTTCTTTTTCTTTTCTTTTTCTTTTAAGAAGCCCTTTCGCAAGTCCACTATTCTGGTGATGGTAAGCGAACCGCCGGGATTGAGGTCTTGGCTCGCGGGCTGCTCCAACTATTGGTGGGGAGCGGCACCTGCTGCTTCTGTCTTATCACCTTGGCCCAGGCTAGGGCAATTCTAGGGATGTCCAAGCTGTGTGTCCGGGTATCGTTGGGATGCTTCGCGACCAGCATGGGCAACTCTTTAGAACCGCCGGAGGAAGGGCCCAGGTGCGTAATAGCAACCCCGGCCCCTTTTTGTGGTCTGTTTGGGCCTTTAGGCGTCTAGAGACAGGGGAGTGGCTCTCTCTTTCGTCTTTATTTTTCTTTTATTTCTCTTCTTCTTTCTTGCTGTCTGAACTTGCTTGCTGGTAAGGAGCAACCAGCCTGCCGCAATCCAGCAGAGATGGGGCGCGCATGCACGCGCGCGCGCATGTGTGTGTGTGTGTGTGTGTGTGTGTGTGTGTGTGTTATGGTATGTCATGTGTTGGAACATCATGTTGAAGAGCGATATGGGACCCATACCACCATCAAGCCCCGACATAATCCATCGGCGTATCCCCATTAAACCTGTCAGGCAGACACAAGATTTACCCACGCCATCTAAAATCCGATTTTGGGGGGAACTCATGGAATCTTTAGGGTAATTCAATCCTGTATTTCGCACGTAATTCTTTGACCGAGAGGCAATTTTTCCTGGGGAATACTGATATTCACGCGGTTTAGGGATGCATATATTCAATTATATTGTATACAAATTACTTAGGATGATCGTTGCACATGGTGAGTATGCATCGATCATGCATAAGGAGGTTAGAAGAAATTTCGGAGCCAGGTCCCCAATCTTTTCCGGGAAAATAGATGCCTATTTTGCAAGAACGATCAAGATTACAAATCGCATGGGGGCTAGTGCAACCATGTACTTATATAATCAGTAACGTTTTCAAGAAAATAAATAAACGCGCGCAATGCAACACATAAAGAGACTAAGTGCTTACCCACCCACACATCGGATTGTGAGCACCAAGCGTGGTAATTCCCTCATATTAGGTCCGACACGTGCTGCTATTTGCAACTTGTCCGTAGTAGCGCAGAACAAAGGCTTTATCACGGGTTGAAAGTGACACGAATGAAAAACTTGTTGAGATAGGAATTGCAGCACGTGAACATACGAAGGGACCTCGATTAGGGTAGATTGGAAGACAGCTTGTCACCCTCTACAGGGCTAGGCCTTGATACATGCTGTGACCTGGCTGCTAATTAGGCGGACAGTCAATCCCCTCGTGAGCGGGCAATCAATGATGTTCTGCCAGGTATACCTTCTCTGATCTTGTCAGTGGGACGTTGGACCCGGTTTCCAGGAGGTGATGCTCCCCACCAATAGATTGGAGCCATCTATAAACTGGGGCTTGCTATTGGAGGATGCTCGTATCACCAGCAATAGCAGGCTGGCACAGATGTTTTTGCAAAAAAAAAAAAAAAAAAAAAAAGGCCTCAAAAGGTCCTTCTAGGAAAATGTTCACGTCTGAACAACGGAAGGTGGGTAAAGGTCCCAGTACTGAGCTTATACAGATGCATGAGGGACAATGGAGCCGCTTTGTAAAAGGTGGTGGTCCCCCCGCACCTATAGAAAGGAGGCGGCAGCCAGTGTGACAACTCAATCCTGCGTACACTCTTACCAGGGGCTCAGGACTGAAGCACTGCACCTAATGCTTTTCTCAAAAAAGAAAAGCAAAAGAAACACAAGAAAAGGAAAACACGGGAGTCACAAAAACGGGAGTCACGAAAACGAGTTATAATTCCACTATGGGCCAAGAATCTCAAGATACAGTTTCGAATTGTAGTTCGGGCAATGTATACAACCCATCCTTCTGGCCAGGTAGGGTGCCCGAAGTGCAATTGCAAACTGTATCTTGCCCCATCGTGCAATTGGAACACGTTACCCCAAAAGAAAAAGAGCATTTTGCCAGTAGCTGCACCTCACCTACTGGCAAAATGCTGAGTCTTTGCGTTAGCCGGACCCCCACCGGCAGCCCCACCCCATCCTTGACCACCATGGTTGGGGGGGCAGGGGGCCAACATGCATCCCCTCTGATGGCTGGAGGAAGACAACAAAGCTATGTTTGCAGGGGGTCCCCTGTATAAGCCTTAGGAAGTTAGGAGTAGTGGTAGGTAGGGTAGTGAAGAAAGTGAATTGAAAGAATTTGAAAGATGATGAAAGATTTGGGAGATTAACATAGCGTAGTTTAAAACAAAATTACAAAAAAAAGGAAAAGAAAAAGAAAAAGAAAACGAAAAAAGAAAAAGGGAAGCGGTGGTGGCCTTCGGCCGATGGTTAAAAAATCCACTGCAAACTGTGCAACATGAAACAACCACTACCTCCGAGCCTCTTTTCGCAAAGGCGGAGTAGAACTGCAGCAGCTCGGAAACCTTTGACCGAATCACCAGGGCCGAGGTCCCACTAGCAAAAAGGATAGGATGGAGCTCCTGAATCTGGATGTGTTTTAAGCAGAGATGCAGAAAAGCAGTTCAATCTCGATTCTCTGCACATCTCCATAAACTCATCCACATTCAGGCATTCGATCCGATCCTCTTTGCTAGTGGGACCACGCCCCAGCACGCCCTCTTTTTTTGTTTTGGCTGGTGCTGCCAGCCATTTTGGTCTGGTGGCACTCGGCCTCCGAAGAATGGTGGTTTAAGAGTGGGAAAAAAAAAGAAAAAAAAGAAAAAAACGAAGGAAACAGTTGACATTGAAATTCACACAGGAGAATTGTAAGGAGCGTTATTTGCCTATTATTTCTGACTGGCTGTGGAAGGGAAGCCTGGCTGTGGCTCTACAACTAGAATAAAGTATCCAAAAAAAGAAAAACCAGAAAAGAACGAAGTGAGTACAGGTACGTGCTCGACAAGCAGTCAACACAGTATCAGAGTAGACATCGTCAAAACAAAATCAACACCCTGGGCTTAAAAAAAATAAAAATAAAAATTCAAAAAATGACTCAATCTTGAGGGATGATAGCATTTAATGCACAAGTTGTACAGGTGTCGCATGTCCGTAAGGCATGTTCGATTTCTTTCAGCAAAAAGAGACATGCCACTGGAAAGTTATTGGAGAGTCAATGGACATTCACTGGAGAGGTCATCAAAGAGCCCCAGCCGTGGTAGTTATAGATCCATACATCAGGGGCCAAGGCCCTCCTCCATAGAAATAATGGATGGTAACATTTAACGCAAGGTTGTACAGGTGTCACACGTCCATGAGGGGTCTTAAAGCACCAGTACATGCCAGCTATTGGCCGCCTGCCACCAGTTCATTTTATCTACGGCGCTCAGCCTCCTAAATTTTTGGAGAGGCTCAAAACGGGGTTTTCCAGTTGCCTGGGGCCATGTACTGGTGGTTTAAGGACATGTTTCATTTCTTTCAGCAAACAGAGACATGCCACTGGAAACTTCCTGGAGAGTCAATGGACATTCACTGGAGGTCATCAAAGCGCCCCAGCCCCAGTAGTTATAGATCCATACATCAGGGGCCAAGGCCCTCCTTTTTTTTTCTTTAAAAAAAAAAAAAAAAAAAAAAAAAACCGAGTTGGTGCTAGGGGTGCTGGTGAGAGCAGACACCACTAGCACTGTCGGGGAGGCCCCTTCTATTGGTGGGGGGCATCACCTGCTGGAAAGCGGGTCCAGCGTCCCTGAACATTGTGCACATTTATTTGTTCAGATTATGCAGAATTACGTCCTAAGATGTAGATGTACTGGCCGCATACTGCAGCTTTGTGTTTTGTAGCTTGTGTATGTATGTAGCTTGTGTTTGCAACTACCGTCTTCCCCCGAACACAACGCACCCTTATTTTGGCGGCATCTGGCCGGAAATATAGCTTGTATACATTCATTTTTAGGCTGCGTTTTGTTCGGGGGAAGACGGTAGCTGTAGCGCCCTCCTGCAAAGGGGAGGCTTTTGGCCAGTGGTAGCTCAAGGTGCTTGCCAACATGCCGGTCTAATGTAGGTAACATTGTCCACTGCTCCTATAACCACTACTGAGGGACTAGGGAATGAGTTGACTGACCTATTTTCTCCCTTCTCTCTCGGCTAGCCTTCCCATTCTATCCCCCATTCAGATTATGTAGAACATGCAGGCAAGCCAGCCTCCCTTTTCCCAACCTCCACCCTCGCTTCTACTAAGTCTCTCGTTGGAGGTCTGTTCCCCTATTCCACGTGTCCTTGTCTCTGTCCCTCCCATCCCCCTACGTTATACTGAAGTCCTTTCTAATCCCCGTCCCCTGTTTCTCTCTCTATTTCTCTCTCTGAATCAGTTGAAGACCTCTTCTTTCTCTTCATTCCGTCTCCCTGTGGAGGAGTCCCTGGTGGCCACCTTATCTGTTGATCTGTACTTCTCTGAAAGGTTTGGTGTGGGAGTCCTGCCCTTGGCCGGCTAGCGGGTAGGTAAGGGCGATGGAAGAATGGGATAGGAGGGGGGTGATGGGGGTGGAGGGTGGGAGGCGTGTGTGAGGAGGGAAAGGGCTATCTGGGTAGGTTACCCATGCTTTCGTTTGGAAAAGGAATGAAATTTGTCAGTTGATAGTTCACCTGGAAGTGGGATTGGGGCATGCGTTCTCACTGTCTCTCTGTTGTGGGCCAGGGTTGCCATTGCAGCTGAGCGCCTTGGTTGAGGCTGCACAGCCTGTTTCGTTTGTCAGTCCAAGTGGTGTTGAAATTGTCAATCAGTTCCTGTTTCTTGGCAGCATCAGGTTCACTCCTCATCATGGACTGCAGTTCCTTATGGGCTTCCTGAGTCTGAGCTGTGATAGTGTCTATTACAGCTGCTCGTGCCTGCATGAAACCAAAAGTATACTGGTTCCTTTGGAACGAGCACCGCATTCTCCAAGTCTGCATGAGGACTGTCAGCCAGGTGTAGGAGAAGAGGTTGGACATGAAAGGCGTCCAAGTGTTGCTATCGGGGGGAGAGCCCCCCAGAAGCAGGACGCGAATGTTCCAGGGCAGGCGTTCGTTAGTTAGGTAGTGCCGGGCAGCGTCCCACCATCTTCATAGCTGGGAGACCATCCGGCACTCCAGCAGGCAGTGTTGAAGAGTAGCCCGCTTCCTAGGGAAGGAGTGGCTACAGTATGTGCATATGGGGGATAATATCCCTTTCTCCTCCATGTCGGTTCTTGTCGTCAGCCAGTCGGGCATCCGGACGCATCTGTGAACAATTTGCCACTGAAGGGCTCTATGATTTGTTGGTTTGATCTGCGCGTAAGTGGACCAGTTGAGGTCCTGAAGGTCCTGTGTTGCCAGGGGGTAGTCTCTCTCCCATCTTCTGATAATATTCTGTGTGATCGGGACATATTTGCGTCCCATCCTGTAGCCATTTTTCACTGTGTACTTCCAGAAGGGCATGGAGTGTGAGTCGCAGCCTATCCATTTCCATTCTGTTGGGTCGAACGGTAACAGGAGAAGGGGGGTGGATAGTTTATATAGAAAGAGACCTTCTTTTGGGTCTTCCACCACCTTCATCCTGCTGAGAAGAGGGGTTGGGCAGGACATGTCCAGGTCCTCGTCCCTTAGCAGTTTGGATCAACGCTCGCCCGGGTTCACCGGGCTGTGTGCTTGTAGTTTGGCTTGGTCTGCCACCACGCTTTACACTTTGTAGACTGTCATGGGGAGGGGCAGGGCATCGACCGTTGTCACCCAGTCTTGTGTGTCGATGGATGGTCCTTTCCTGAGGGAGTGGATACGGGCTAATGGAATGACCTCATGGATCTCTTGTACGCCTTGAGCCATGTTTTTGATTGGGCCCATTTTTTGCTTGAGCCTTTCCGTAGTAGTCCAGACCCCTGTCTGTGTGTCCCACAGGTCCCCAATTTTGTAGATTCCTTTTTTAACCCAGTTCAGCCATCTGGATTTACCGTGCAAAGATAAGGGAGAGCCAGTGTGGTCCAAGATCTGAGGATGACCAAACACAGGCTGGCGACAGATCTCCTCCCATCTTATTGGTGTGACTGAGCATTTCGGTCCTCTTTCCCTCCACAGCTTAATGAACGCTGTGCACAGGGGATCAATCCGGAGGTCCTGTTTGGCTCTGGCTGCCGGGGAAGAATCCGTGTCTGTTTTGGGGGTGGCAGGCTGTTGGTTAGCCATTGTAGCAGGTGCACCGGGTCTTGTGGGTGGGAGGGTGGTGCCAGGCAGCCAAGTTGGATATGTGCATACTGGGCCCATGGGATGTTGTTTCTCAGAAGGAGACAAACCAAAAATTTGAATATGAGTGCTTTATTTCCTCTTGTGGGTCAATTATCCCTAGTCCTCCTCTCGATCTCGGATGTATTATGGTGTCCCATCCCACCCTTCGTATGGCTCGAGAGTCTTCATGGTTGTTTTTCCATAGGTAGGCCGTTGTGGCTTGTTTTAATCCAGAGAGTTGTTTGCAGCCGATTTCCCAAAAAGCAGCCTTATACCATATGGAAACGAAGATGGCATTGTTAATTGCGAGCACTCTTCCCACCAGCGAGGTGGGTTTTGTATCCCACTTTGATATCCTTTGTATTGCCAGGTCCACCAGCGTCTCTCCACGGTTGGTGGGTGGGCGGACCCAGTGCCGTAATGTTCACCCCCACGACCCTTATTGTTGTTTCTTTACTTCTCCAGGCCACCTGGGGGTCCGCTGGTGGGGGATCGCCCGAGGGGTTTAGCCACCAGCCTTCGGTCTTGGTGCCCCAGTTCACCTTCATGTCTTCTGCGATCTCAAACAGGTGGATCATGTGTGCAAATGCTCTAAGGCTTTCTTTATTGGCCCTGAATAGGACTGTGAGGCCGTCAACAAAGAGTGAGGTGACAGGGATTTGGTAGTACGGGATTTCTGGCACGTCGATTTTTTGGATATCGGGATTGGACCCGATCATCGCCGCCAGCGCTTCCATCACTAGGACGAACAGCATGGGTGCTATTGGGTCTCCTTGCCTGACCGACCGTTGGAGGCGGAATGGGGGGGCGAGGGGAAGAGCGGCCCAAAGTTCATTCTGGTCAGGCACATGTCCAAGAAGTCCCAGTCAACATGGTCATATGCCTTTTCAAAATCAATGAACAAGATGACCGCGTCAGCCTGTCGCTGTCTTGCGTAACATATTGTTTCAGTAACCAACAGTATGTTGTCTTGGATGTTCCTGTACGACATGAAACCAGATTGGTCTGGATGGATAAGGTTAGGAAGCAGGGGTAACAACCTGTTTGCCCATGTTTTGGCCACGATCTTATAGGGCACCGGCAAGAGGGTGATAGGGCGATAATTCCTGATTTCTTCTTTGTCCCCTTTCTTATATAAGAGTGTAGTTACCCCTTGGCCTATCATGTCGCTGAAGGTTTCTTCGTGAAAAATAGGACGTAGGCCATAAAGTCTTCCTCAAATGCTCCCCAAAAGTGTAACCAAAATTCTTTGGGGAATGCATCCAGACCCAGTGTTTTATCGCCGCCCATGTCTTGCAGGGCTTGTAGAATTTCTTGTCTAGTCATGGGTCTTTCCAGGTTGCACCTCTACGGTGTGGACAGCAGAGATGGGAGAGAGGCCAACAGGGTATGCCTAACATGTCCCAGGGATTGTGGTTGTACTTGCTGTGTTTTGGATGTGAACAAATTTTGGTAGTACAGGGAGGCATATTCCACTATTTTGTACGCATTTGTGGCCGTCGGTTGGTTACCATCAAAGGGGTGGTTAAGGGAAGGCACAGTGGTTTGTCTACTTCTAGCCTTCACCTTGGCGAAGAATGCTTTAAAAATCGTGTCGTCCATGTTGTCTTTCGTGATTCTGGCCTGTACCCTCCATTTTTGTGTTTGGTCATCAAGGTATTCTTGTAAGTGTTCTTGCAGTATGGAGGGTATTGTAAGTGGCCTGGTCTTGTGGATCGGACATGAGGTTCGAATCCCATTCCTCCAGCTGTAGCAGCAGGCTGTCGAGAATTGCTTTTCGCTCCCGAGCGTGCTTAATGGAGAATTTTTTAACTCGTTCTCTTAACTGTGCAACCCCATCATTGAACCATTTGATGATCGACCCTTCATCCGGTTTCTGTGCGGTCCAGTAAGCCTAGAAATTTGTGACAAGTTAGTGGAACGAATGGAGTTTCAGGAGAGATGTGTTAAGCTTGACGTAACCGGGACCCCTAGAGATGTGGGAGTGAAAAGATAGGCCTATTGCTATTATGTGGTGGTCAAACGACGTGCAAGAGGAGAACGAAAGAATTTCTGCTACAGTGAGCAGACCTGCCCAGTCGTTTGAGAGGAGAAGCAGATCTATTCTAGAGTTGGAAATTCCTGCCGCTCCTCGAGATCTGACGCATGTGTATGCTCTCTTTGCGGGACGCAACTGTCGGTACGAGTCCATGAGGCCTATGTCCGCCATCATGTGGCCTAGCATGGCACTGTCCAGACCTTTGTCCCTTTGCTAATCTGCTCCCTGTGTTTGTTGGGAAGGGGATCTCCTGTCCAGGTTCGGATCTAGGGTGGTATTGAAGTCCCCGCACATGATGATGGGAGCACATGTCGGAAGGAAGCCTTGTAGTGACATGAAGAACTGAACTCGTTGTGCAGGGTCGTTCGGAACATACACACAAACCAGGTATATCAATTAAGTGCCTATTGTGGCTTTGACCCACACCCAACTTCCTTCTTCCTTATCCCATTCCGCCGAAGAGGAGGATCGGGCCGGTGCTGAGAAAGATGTGTATGGCCATACCTGGGTGGCCCTGGCCAGGTGGGTGGGGGAGTCTGTGAGATGTGTTTCCTGTATTCCAATGGCGTCGGGCCACTTCCCCCCCAGATCTTGTGTTATCATTTTGCAAGGTGCCGCCTTTTTCGATCATTTGGTTGGGCCAGCCCATTTACATTTATGGATCTCACGTGAAGGTCCGCCTCTACCAGCTTTTTAGTCCATGTTGGCTGTTTTCTCAGCGGGGGTGGAGGACGCAGTGGGGTTGGGCATCGGGGCGGGTCATTTTGTTGTTGTGTGTCAAATTGCATTTGTTGTTGGTTGGCTTCTATCAGTGCCATTGGCCGCATGTTCATCTGTGCAAGACTTGGATCTTGGTCATGATGTGCCCCATTATCGTTCTATCGGGGCTGTGTATTCGGATCCCTGCCATGCTGATGGTTTGCTTCCATAGACGTTATCCACAGGTGGATAGTGACACTGATGTGAGGTTGTTGACGAAGGGTGGGTCGTCCCAGGCTCTGTGTTCGTCCAGTGCTGCTTCTTCCAAGACATGCATGATGAAATCTGACTGCTCCTCCGCAGGCCATATGTTGTTGGACCTCAGTCTGGAGATCGAGGTGTCGAGGAGGTCCTGTTGTGACAACCAGAGGATTTGATTCTCTGGCTGGGTATTGTGTTGGGTTATGCTATAAACGACCAAGATTGGGGAAACTCCTTTTGGGAAGGGGAGGCTTTGTGGAAAAACTGTCCCTAAAATGATTCCTCAGCATATGTCTAGTCATCACTTGTGTCGTGGCACCCCTCCATCCCTGCAGTGTTACCCCTGGAGGAGTGTCCTGCGATGTCCTGAGGAGGCTACTCGCAAGCTTGGGAACCCGGGGGGAATTATACCTGAGGCCCAACTCCCATTCTCCATCCGGGCGGCTCCTTTTTAAGGGTAGGATCACCACACCTGGTTTGACACATCTGTCTGTCAGCCTGACGGGTGTTGTCGCCAATGCTTCTCTGAACGTGGATCGTTTTGCCCGAGTGCTATCTGGTAACCCAAAACGGGGCTCCGGATCAGGGAGCAGTTTGGGTGATTCTGCAGTGTGATTTGACCCCGATGGATGATCTATCAGCAGAGCCACTTGAGTCGGTTGCAACAGTCCTTCCCGCGGTTGGGGGAGGCCCAGCCGCGGGACCGCCTATGGCGGATGCTTGTCTTTCGTATCCCTGAAGTGCTCGTTTGTGGCCACACAGTGTTCATATTCATCCAAGGCGGACCTGTGTACAGGCAAGAGGGGTTGTTGTGATGTTGTGTGCAGGAGAGGGTCCCATTCACAATGCGAATCTGAGTCTGAGTCTGAATCTGATTCTGAGTCTGAATCAGGTTCTATATCAGAGTCAGAGTCGAATGCAGATGCAGCTGCAGATGCGAGCTCGGGGTTGAATGGGAATTTGTCCGATTTGCAATCAGACTCGACTTCTTCACACTCATCATGCATGCAAACAGCGAAACAGCAAACTGGCGACATGCGCCCACACAATACTCAAAGATATCGTACCCGGGTAGGAGCTCTCTTCAAACTGGCTATGGCGACTGAGAGCCCCCACAACTCACTGTTTGCACTCTTGATCACCCTGGATGTCCCACACGCAACACTCAGTGTTCATACACAACACACACACACTTGGCTATGGCTATGGCAGCGCTAGCTGCCACTACCCTATCGCTACACTACRCTTCTCTGCCCACTTYGTCTTCGGGCACACTGCAGACCTCCTCGCACAAGCTGTTGAGGCAGCGCTTCCGCATGGCATCCGCAGGAATGAATGAATGGCTGGACGCAGCCTCTTGATTTATACTTCTGCGCTGCGTTGGTCTGCCCTCTACCCCTTGGCCCATGATG
>BFEA01000362.1:476816-496115 GCA_003427395.1 Chara braunii | reverse complement strand
TCCCTTCTCTTATTATTTTTAATTATTTTCTCCTTAATTTTAATTCTATCATTGGAATTATCAAAATTCGAGGCTCCATCTCCCCATCGATAGGCTGATGTAGAAGAGTCGTGCCAAGGTCTACTCCCATATTACCGTCCCACGGCTAGCCATTTCGGAAATAGCCTCGGAGCAGGCGAAAAAAAGAGGGGGGGGTCAGCGCGGTTGAAGCGGTAGTCCCTCTTGTCAATCTTGAGGGCTACTCCCAACGGTCGACACCTCCAATCTTAGGGGCGCTCTGGGTCCCCCTAATTTTGCTGCCTGGTCAAACCAGAATACCGTCATTGCACGGACTTGTCCTTGTGCCTAAGTTCCAAGACTGCACTTTCAGGCGGCCCACTAAGGGTGACAATGTAGGCCCAGTCTATGTCCCCACTGTCCCGGGACGCATCTACAGTTTCCAGCATAGGGGGGGATGCCGCAATCATGTCTGCTATCACCTCCCAGTAGTGTGGCGGCAGGGTCACTGTCGATTGGACGTCGTTATTTTTCAAATGTTCGTGAAGTACCCAATCGGCAATGGCCTTTAGCCTTTTTTGGGTGACCTTTTTCAGAGACCTTCTGTTATCGTTGGGTTTCTGCGAAGGGTCAGGCGGGGGGTCCAGTTCCATGCTCTGTTGAGGGGCATGCCGCTGGCCGGTGCCGGCTTGTATCTGGAGTAAGTTCGGCTGGGAAGATGGTAGCCCCTTGGGGGGTGCGTCCGAGAGTTCCATAGGAACCGGGGGATGGTGCAGTTCCCCCGGGCGGGGCAGTATAGGCATCCTTGTGTGGATTTCAGTGTGCTGCTGTGTCGGTCGGTGGTGTGGTTGTTGTTGTGGTTGGTTGGTGGACAACCCAGCTATAATGTGTCTCACCTGGGACTGCCACATTGTGAAGCCCGGAAGGTAAAGCTGTTGGGCAACCGACATTGTTTCAGCCAGCAGTAAGCATTGTGGGACTATTCCTACTGACTGTTGGAGCTGCGCTGCCCAGTGGAGAATGGGGCCCTGCTGAATCGGGCCCTGCACATCTACACAATTTGGCGCCGATTGTTGCTGGTGAGGGGAGTAAACCTCTGGCGGGAGGGAGGGCAACTGTTCCACTTCCATTTCCTGTCCGAGGTCTCGCAGATCTGGTTGCATGTCGGCAGGGAGGAGTGGGAGGACCTCCATCTCCATCAGGTCACCTTCTGCAGAGCGGGGCACATGATCTACCAGCTCCTGGGCGTATCCAGGGCGGTGGGGTTCTGGGAGGTCCTCCACTGTGGCGTTCTGCATATCACCCATGTGGACCTCCACCTGCAGGGTGTGACTTGGGGAGAGGGGGGGAAGGTCAGTTTGGGCCTTTACATCGGGGATGTCTAATAACTGTTCCAATTCTCCCTCCCCAATCCCCCTTATTTCGTGGGCCGGGTCCCCATCGTCATCTTCTCTCAGAGGTGCAGCACGGGTGAGGAGATCTGTGACATTTCCTGGCTTTGGGATTTGCAGATATTTTGTTTACCCCGTGACTACAGAGACCACCTCTCTGAACCCTGCAGTGTCCGTCGGTTTGTCCACCGGATGGGGGGGGCCAGTTTGCTGGTGCAACAGATGCAGTCCATGGGGAGTCAGGATTGATTCCCCCTCAGTCATCGGCTGTTTATTCGACCGGTCTGTGCAGAGGTCGACCCCAGAGTGTTCGGTTGTGCGAACGGTCAGGTTCCTGGGTGGCAGACCGATGATGATAGAGTTTGGGGTGCGACCGTGCATATCTGGGCAGGGTAGGTGCTGTCTGACTTCTGGTCCGTTCATGATTGCCTTAATCTTGGATGTAGCATTCTCAATTCGGCTGTACTTTGCCATCGCCTTGACGAGGCCATTCACCTTGTCCTTAACTTTCCCTAGTCCAGAGACCTCGTCTGACTTATGGTCCGTGGGGGGCAGCAGTGTAGATTTAGGCGATAGTGGTAATAGAGGTAGAGGTGCCTCAGAAGGCCGTTCAATCTGTAGTTGGGGTCCGGCTGCGCAAAGTCGGTCGGTCATTTGTGCTAGAGCTGGTCGGGCTGCTGTTGCAGTGTCATTCGCCGCAGCACTCTTACCTGTGGAGTTCCCCATCTCGTGATCTGCTGGAGCTAGCACAGGGCCCTTCAAGGGGGGGGCATTCCCCTCCCCTAGTTTCAGATGTAGTTTCGGGACGTGTGGCGGTGGTGCGAGCTGTTGCCCGAGTGCGCTCCCCCGTGTAGTGTTTCCCATGTTGTGATGTGGTGGGGCTGGTTGGAGGAGCAAGGGGGGAGGGCCAGGATCCCTCAAGGCCGGACCCATCCCCCCGCCTGATTTTGGATCCGGTGTGAGGATCAGCGGGACGGGTGCAGGCTGTTGTAGTGCTGCATTCCCCCCTACAGAGTTCCCCATGTTGAGATCTGCTGAGACAAAGGTCCGGGTAGCTATCACAATGTCATTCTCAGCAGGGCTCTCATCTGGGGAGTTCCCCATCTTATGATCTGCTGGGGCCAGTTGCTTCAGCAGGGGGGGAGGCTGAGGGTCTTTCAAGAGAGGAGCTTTCCCCTCGCTCGGTCTTAGTTCCGGTGTCAGGAACTGTGGCACGAGTGCCAGCTGTTGCATAGCTGCAGTCGTCCCTATGGAGTTCCCCATGTTATGGCCTGGTGGGGCTGGTCGGAGCAGCAAGGGGGGAGGGGCGGGACCCTTCAAGGGCTGAGCTTTCCCCTCGCCTGGTTTCAGTTCCAGTGACGGGAGTGGTGGCACAGGTGCAGTTTGTTGTACCGCTGTACTCCCCCCTGCTGAGTTCCCCCTGTTGTGATCCGCCGGGGCCGGTGGCCCATGTCCCTTGGCGGGTGTAATCTGTCGCACAGCTGTACTCCCCGCTGCAGATATCCCCCTGTTGTGATCAGCCAGGGCCGGAGTAAGTAGCAAGAGGGGAGGCTCAAGTCCCTTAACGGGATGGACTTTCCCATCGCCCTGTTTTACAGGGCGGGCGCGGGCATATGCTGATGGATCATCACCACCCCCTGTCTTGCCCACCTGCCCCGTGGTTCGAGACTCAAGGGGAGGGGGTAGCACATCCTTCTCCGGCTTCTGAAGGACATCCTTCACCACCATCTCCGCCGACTTTTTTAGCACTTCCTTCTCTGCCGTCTTCTTTCTTCTTAGCAGCGGGGTGGATTCCTTGTCAGAGTCCTCCATCTCCCCCTCCTCTTTGTCTGTTGTTGACTGACGAGGGGGGAGCCGGTGTCCATCTCCAGCATCAGGAGCAGCGACGTTATTATGCGCACTGTGCCCTGTTGTAGGCGGTCTGGGGGGAGGTCCATATTCTTTATTGTGAGGCAAGTCGGCCTGTTTTTGCACGTGCTTCACTCTGAATTGGAGTCGCCCTCCCCCCCTTCCTCTTCCTCTACCTCTGTGATGGAGGGACCCCCCTGTTCTGTCCCCTCTGTAGTGATTATTGTGCGTGCCACGGGGAGGTCTCGACGGTGGATGTGCATTGCCCCGTTGTCGATGGCTGGCGAGAGGATTTGCAGAGCCTGCGTGAGACGTACCAGCAGAGGACGTTCACGTCACCCTCGTTTGCTGTGGTAGGGGGGGCTGACTCTCTGCACTTCGTGATTGCTGTTTCGGGGACACGAAACCTTCCGGGGATCTCTCTGGGGATCCAATCCTCTCCCACTGCCATTGACCTGTATATTGACCGTCAGCTGTCCGGAAGACCCAGCCCTCCAAACTAGGATCTTCTGGCACCCATGTGTTGGGCTCCGTCGGGTGTTGACTGACGAGATTTTTGCGGAGTTTCTTGTAATTGGCCGGGCAGTGATCATCCGTGTACAAGTGTCCCCTTGCCTTGCATACGTGGCACCACGGGTCCTGCGGGTGGCTCAGCGGTATGGCAAATTTTCTTCCTTCTGAATGATAGTGCCATTCCCCCCTTAGGGGGAATATCTCCGCAGGGGGCCAGTCAACCGCAATGAGCAGCGAGTCGTCTCTTTTTGCGAGAAACTGAGGCAGGTCATTGATGAATCCCCTTATCGGGGTGATCTGTTCAACCATTTTGAGTATCTCACCCTGAATGTGACTTGGGGCGAAGCTAAACTCTATCCAATAGTTGTTCGCCATGAGGTGGTGGCGCCTGTCCTCAGGTGATAGCTCCCTCGGAGGTTTCCAGCGGTCTATCTTCACCAGGGAACCGTGGAACCGTGCGTTAGTGAGGCGCAGGAGGTTTTTTTATCTATGAGATTGCGGGCCAGCACCGTCACAGTCGCCACCGTCGGGGATTCAATAAGGAAGTGGTCCTTGGCATCCTCCACTGACATCTTTTGGGAGCGCAACACTTCGAAAACCCATTTGAGACGGTTGTTCAATTGTGATCTGAGCGCTGCTTCAGGGAAGGAGAACTGAACCGCATGTTCTGCATAAGTCTGGTTTCAGATGGCGTTGGCTTGGGGGGAGATGATAGACAGCGGGTGCAGTGTATTCCCCCTTACCTGCACTTTCCTTGTAGCTCTCCTGTGGAGTTTTTGCACGAAGTGGTATCGCAGGGGGTGCATTGTGTCCAGGCCCATTTGCAAGTTACAATCGCGTGGATTCGCTGTTCTAAGAGCAGCGGCGAGGGAGGTCCCCCCCGGTTGGGCCGGGATTTGACCATTCTTATCAGTAGTAAGACGCTCCCCGACCACTTCATTCCAAGGTTTTTTTAGGGTGGGCAACTTGTCCTCTGGCGACGAACCATGTTTGTGGCTCACCTCGCCGGGACAAGGAGCGTCCTGAGGGGCTGGCTCCCCCACTGCATCTATATCGATCCCCTTACCATGGTCCCGTCCTGGGGGGCGGGGTTGCCTTGATAGAGCAGGCCAAGCCATGCCCAAGATGTCTTGGCGCACCCCCAAGGGGGTGTCCAGGCGATCCTGTATGTGTTGCGGGCAGGCATCCTTCTCTATCCAACTGGATTTCCCCTTTCGCTGACCCTCTCGCCCCCGATATGCATGCCCTGGCCCTGGCGGATTTGAGGGGGAGGGAGTAAGGGCGGAGCAGCGTCCATTTGGACTTTGTGTGATTGGTTCCCCTCGAGGGGGTGGGAGGGGTGATGGAGAAGAAGATGAAGGGGTGACGAAGACGGAAAAAGAAAAAAAGAAAAAAAAAAAAAGGATCAATACAGAGAGAAGAACAAGGATCCCTGTTTCGTAGCTTCTTGCACCGCAGCCCAGAATAATGAAGAAGAACTTAGACGGGTCTCATCTTCTCATTAACAGGCAGTCGCTTTGGTCAGCATGGGGATGGATAAGACTTTTCGAACGAACGAGACAGAGGGTAAATGAGGTAGACCCTGGCATTCACAATTCCGGGATTGCCGAAGAGATAGCGAATTTTGTACTCATTCCAGACGTAAGAGTGTTGAGAGTATGGAGGGAGAGTAAGGAGGTGAAGGGAGGGTGGGGTGGGGGGGGGGGGGGGGGGGGGGGGGGGGGGGGGGGGGGGGGGGGGGGGGGGGGGGGGGGGGGGGGGGGGGGGGGGGGGGGCGGAGTCGCTGAGTGGCAAGTGTTGATACCGCAGCTGTTGTTATAGGTTGAGTTATACGTTGTCCATGTCACATCCTCCTTCCTCCAGCACTGTTTTTCATGGTGATGATGTGGGGAGCATACGTAGTTGTATGTCACACCCTCCCTTCTCCGGTAATAATGGTCGTTCCCGATCTTCGTGGTTGAGACAGTCAAGCAGACGTGGTAGAATCGGATCCTGTTTCTCCACCAGTTGTCACCCCCGTTATTGCTTCGGCCAAGAAGGCAGAAGCGAACGTCGTCCAGCCGGTGAAACGCGCTATGCCCGCGTCCCTACCCTTTCACTCACGAGGCAGTGAAAGTTAACCACTGCCTCCTACCACCGATCCCGCTCGTCCCCCGTGCCCCATCCCCCTTGACAGCCCACCGTACTCCGATCTTCTCAGTAAGGGCGGCGGTCGAGGCAGTATACTCCCCACTCGCCGCCACAGCTGCCACGTATTGTCTCCCCGCCTTTGGCCGTTGCCACCAGTGTATCTGATTCACACCTGCCACATCGCCAGTCATCAGCCGGGCATGGCCCCGGCCAGCCTCAACGCAAAAAAAAAAAAAAATCAAATCCAAAAAAATCTGAAAAACAATTAGGTTGTGTAGAATTGCAATACAAACAACTTTTGGCTGAAGGTCACATCAGAATTCCTCACAGAACTAAAGATAAAAAAGAAAATAACCATATCATACTAAGGCACCCTCCTTTAAACCCCTTTAGCCTTTTTAAATTTCATTTACACTCCCCTTTCCCCCCCTTGACAGCCAACACTCGAAAAAAGAAAAGAGCCCAGATTTGGGCTCCTCTCGGAGAGCGCGGAAAAACCCACCGCCAATTTTTTTATTTTTTATTTTTTTGCCATGACCGGGTCACCTGGGCGTTAGACCCCCCGGGCGTCACGCCCGGGGGACCGGCCGGTCATGAAAATCTTCCTAGTAAACAACATAATAACCTTGAGGCGAGTCCAAAGACAACCCAGGAAGAAGGACCACTCTCTTCCCCCACGTTGACAACACAGGAAGTTGGCAAAAGACAGAGAATGAGGAATGTATTGGAAAAAGGTCAAGCGGTTAGGCCGCAGCCACCTAAGGGCAACCTCATCCTTCCTGTATGGAAAAAAAGAGGAAAATGGGAAGTGAGACTTTCTCCAATAGGCCAAAATCAATACGGGGGTGTTACACTTAGAGGATGGTCTACATATGTTGAGTACCAAAGCGTGGGGGATCGAACGTTCAAAAGAGACATGGGTGATTTCTTAATTAAGCACTATGATCCTGGTCCTCAAGCAACTCTCACAGGAACTGGGGACAAGGCTCACATGGCAAAAAGGGACACGTTTGTCCGCTTTGAGGAACAAAAAGAGGCAGGGTTGAGATGGTTCTCTCACACAGCTTTGCTAGAATTACAAAGCCTGAAGATCAAAGCAAATGTGGTGTGGTCGGCCTCAGATATTCTTGTCTTTCTTAGTATAATTATTCGCAGAGGAATTCTAAAGTCTGCAGGGGATCTTGATAATGGATCCTGGTCCCGCCTCTAAAACACAAAGGGAGGAGGTCCTTACATAGCAGGAGGCTAAGATGAAAGCAATTAATGCATATTATGGAAAAACCCCATCCTGACAGCTTGCAATCAAAACAACAGATTTTGACCTCAGATCTATGAATGTAAATCGCCTAACCACGACAGACACAGAAAAAAGAAAGACCATATTGGAACATTTGAAAGGTGTGGGTGGCAGGTCATGGTATGACATAGTATGTATTCAGAAAACTCATCTAACTAATTCTCCTATTCATACCCGAGTCCACAATATGGTTTGGTCGTTTGCTAAGCTCAGTGCACCATCTCCAAAAAGTGGGTCAGCAGGTGTAGCAATTTGGGTACCACCGGAATCTTGAGCACAAATTGTCCAGTGGGTGTCAGATAAGGAGCAGGGTCAATGGATATCTGCCATCTTCACGATCGGGCCAGATGCTATATGCGTAATGAATGTATATGGGTCAAATGAAGTTGAAGAAAAAATCAGATCCTTTCAGGACATAAGAACCCATATCCCGGTAGGGATGTCATGACTGGAGATTTCAATGCAGCTCCGGATAGATGGCTGAATCGTTGGAGGATCCCCTCTCCATGTCCTCCTTATATAGAACAAGATGAGATTATAATATAAACCTTATATGGAAATGAACGTCTATTTGACTCGTACCGAAGAACCTTCCCACGTGAAAGATTATTCACATGTTTACGCAATCAAGGCAATCGCCTCCAGTCCAGATCAAGAATAGATCTAATCCTGATGTCTAAAGATCTCGAGAGAACCCTTATAGGAGCAGCGATTTTCCCACAAAGACCATGGGTCGCGACAGATCATAAAATGTGTTCAATACTCCTTTCCTTCAAAAAGAAACTGGATCAAGAGAAAAAAGTATATAAACTAAACACATCTCTGCTAGTATACGACAATTTTAGAAAATACTTAGCAAATGTACGAGAATACTGACACTCGACGGAAGAGAGACAATACTTCTTCATTTCTTGGTTTAACAATGGGTTGTTTTTTCTTGTAAAGAAATGCAATGAATTTTCAAAATTACAAGCAAAGAATAAACGTTTACAGGAAATACAAATTCAAGAACAAATTCTCAATTATGAATCTCAAGATCATTTGAATGACTCCTCACAAACTATTGATATCCGAAAACTCTGGAACCAACTTTTGTCATTTGCGCAACATCGTTGACAGGGACAACTTATCAAAGGAAAATTGACGAAATTCACGACAGAAGGGCAAATGGATACATCATTTTTTGAAAAAGCCCACTTACGAGCCAAACGTTCTTTTATTGATAATTTGTATAATCACGAGGCTCCACGGGATCCCTTGGCACCCGCGTTCCCCGCGACAAGTTTGAATGTCGCTTATGATTTTTTTTTTTAATTGTTCAAAATCATCCAAAAACCCTACTCGCATCCATGAGGATGATCAAGCTACTTCCCTATTTTTGGAACCGCTATTACAGTCCATCAACCAGGAACAACGTGAACATCTGGAAAGACCACTAACTAAAGATGAAATTTGGACAACTTCAATTCAAATGGAGAAGGATAAGACCCCAGGAGTGGATGGGCTGCCCAAAGAATTTTGAGAATCCATGTGGCCCATTCATTCACCAGACTTGATGCAATACTACCATGAGGTGTAAGAGACAGGTCAAATGGGAGAGATAGTTAGTCAAGGAATTCTTACCTTATTATATAAAAAGGGGATAAGTACAATATGAGGAACTAAAGACCAATAACTTTACTTACAGTAGTATACAAACTACTTGCTAAAGTTTTGGCTAATCGCATAATCTCAGTAATGACCGACATAATTCACCCCTCTCAAACATGATTTATAAATGGTCGGCACATACATGATAATATTCTTCTACTTAATGAAATGGTCAAAGTTGCACGACAGTCTAAACAAAATGCACCCGTTGTTTTTATAAACTTTGAAAAGGCATATGATTATGTGGATTGAAGATTTCTAGATGCTTGTTTACATAAACTTTTGACCCAACATGCGTAGATGGGTTGAAATTCTACATATAAATGCCACTACACGCATTTTTGTGAACGGGTTTCTGTCTCCAGAAAACCACCTCCAGAGGTCGGTAAGGCAAGGCGACCCTCTAACCCCTTTCCTTTTCGTTATCATAATGGAAGCCCTGATGCTAATCTTAGAGCTAATCGTAATATCAAACGACTAAGTATTTATGGAATCCCGGAGGAGACAATACCAATAACCTCAATGTTTGCAGATGATCTTACGATCATAATGGAGGCTTCTGTGACAAACATGGAAGAAATAAAAAACCTTTTGGATAAATTTTTCGCCCTCTCAGTCTCTCAGACATGGTGGTCAATTGGGGAAGTAAAACGCAAGGATGGTGGATCCACTCAAATGGTGGCCGTCCACCTGAATCCCCCAGGGTACAATGGTTGTCATTAGAAGCCCCGCTGAGGGTGTAAGGTGTATCGTTGACTGTCTCCGACAAACCCACAACTAATGATGAATGAATTTCAAAACCCGCAATCCGAAAGATGAACCAATGGAAGAATCAACACACCTCTTTTTTAGGGAGGGCACTAGTAATAAATAATGTGGTGTTTGTCTCTATTTGGTACAAATCAGCAACTTGGGTAATTAGCAAACCAAGAATCAAGCATCTTTTAAAACAAGTGACGACATTTTTTTTTTGAGAGGAGATCATGAGCTTCAAAAGGTGATTCATAGAGTGGAATGGCCTTCCCTCATCCAACCTAAGTCCAGGGGAGGGTTAGGAATATTGGACCGCACCCTACAGTGTCAAACTTTGTCACTACAGTGAATAATTGATCTCATTCTTGGTATAGATAAGTCGTGGCAACCTCTAGCCCTACAACAAATCCAGAAACTGGCACCGGTCGCACCACCCGAAGTTCATCCCCTTACTTGGGTAGAAAACACATTTTGACACATCCCTCGTCCTTCTGCAAACTCAAGAGTCGAAGGGGAAAGAGATGCTACCCATAGGGATCTTATCTTAGATAATCTATGGGTGTCTCTTCTGAGAGCGTGGAGGAAACTACCGCTACCTAATAAACCCAAGCCCACACGCTTTGAGGAAATCTTGAGGCAACCTCTATTTCGTAACAGATGGATTACAGATGTTAACGACTGTGTGTATAATAGCTCCACTCCTCCCTGGTCCCAGTGGGTGAAAAAAATGGTCATACAGGTTAAAGACATTTGGGATCTAAAAAAAAAAAGGATGGAAATATACAGATCAACTTAAGAAAATAATTACTTATGCCCACAAATTGAACCAGAACTTGGACCATATAACTAGTTTCATCCCTTTAGCACGTGTCAGAGAATTAAGAACTGGAGTGAAGTTTCAAGAAGGTGATTTTGTAACAACTACACACGACCCGTAAGAGTGGCAGGTTGGGCAAATCATGAGTCTACTTGAGGAAGGAGCATTAGTAGCCTTGTTCAAAATAACAGCAAATCATCTGCTCATCTCGGCACCAGATAACCAGGTGGAGTTTTTTCCATTCAACGAAATGTTTAAAATCAGAGTTATTTTTATATCGGCAACGACTGGGTGGGGGGCATTTCATCCTCAATGCCCCATTCTAGATTTACCCTTTGACCCGGATGAATGGGTATGGCAAACGGGTACAAGGAGTAAGTTACGAACTCTACAATCCCTAACGGTTAAGACAACATATCGTTTGATCAGACGTCATGTGGATGTGGCATCTGTAATAAGGGAGCGATGGACCAGGCATTTGAACATTGATATACAAAGTATCAGAAATATAATTTTTTTTAATCAACTGAAAAAACGACCTGCTAAGTTTTCCTCGCTATAATGGCAAATACTTCATCGATGTCTCCCAACGAATGATTGGCTCATTGATCACACCAATCTAGAGCAACGGGGTCTGACTCTCCCATCGTGCAAAACATGCCTATCTGTCTTCCCCAACAAGAGAATCAGAGAAACAATGGAGCATGTGTTCATTCAATGTCCTGGAACGGTGTTATTTTGGAGAAGATGGGACTGTGTGTAGAGAAGACTGACAAGACTTGTCTGCCCATGGGATTGGAAAGTCATCCTATTGGGTCAATGGGAACCACAGGGAATGCAGCTTCCATAATTTCAGACGAATTTGTTCGAACTTGGTCGAAAGGTCATTTTATGGGCATTATGGTGTAAGAGGTGTGTATATGAAAGAGAAGATGTAAAACTGGACGGCAAGGAATTCGCTGAACTAATTACTCAATTTGTACAGACAAAAATACGATCACACTGGTCAGTGGTTCAATCTAAGATACAACAGCTTCATCAAAAAAAATATATAAGCAACTGCAATTTAAAAATTTAATCAAGATTGGCTGGGGGGAACTGAAGGAGGGTGCTTGGGAGAAGTGAAATGGTCGGGGACGGAAGAACAGGGGGAAACTCTGAAGCGAGACTTTCTCCTGTGCTTCAAAGACTGGTTTTCGCTTCCTCCAGGAGCCACACTCAGATCTCCAGAATGTTTTCTTGACCCCTTCCCCCTGTCGGAGTTAGCAATGGTGGATTTGCAGTGGTATCCTCAATGAGGTATGAATGCATTACTTATTGGACCTTCGAGGCATCTTGCAGTCTAGTGAAATCTCTGGGAAATTTTGTCCTCATTGTCGGTCCATTCGTTAGACTTATTCTTAGGGGATATTTTCTGTTAGCTCTAATAGTTGTATCTGGCGGCCTGGTTGGGCTGAAAAGGCAGTCCTTATCCTCTTACATCTTTATTCATAAAGAGACAAATGCTATGTATATGGGACGCTGGACCCGATTTCCAGTAGGTGACGCTCCCCACTAATAGATGGAGCCTCTCCCTAGGTGTTCGTGGTGTCCGCTTTTACCAGCAGCACTGACACTGGTAGGGGTGTCTTAAAAAAAAAAAAAAAAAAAAGTCAGAAAAGGCCAAAGTGGGGAACGCTCCCACTGGCAAGGCAGCCATACACGGTCCATCGAAAGTTCCTCATCAGGCATGGAACCATTTCACCACTTTAACAGTGGATCCTTTCTTCTAGACACGAAGTTCCCAGTCGGCTGATATTGTCAATTTGATGTTGTATTCGACCTCTGCCCCGATCATTGGGGGAGTGAGTCATTCCCCCCTGCGGACAACCGAGTTCCCAGTTCGAAGATTCCAAAGAGTGGTAAGGATAGCACCGTGAATCGTTTCTTCGGCGTGGAAGCAACAGGGCAAAGGTGGCTGTAGTCTGGAAGCTATCCCCAAGAGCACAAACTGGTCGTCCCATCGAGTCTGTACGTCAGGAACTGGGACATTGGAATGCCGCCACTTGTCCCAAAAAGGCCGCATAAGGTCACACTGTAGAAAAAAACGTTGAATATCTTCTATACGAGTTCCTGGGCATATCTTACACAGCGGGCTAGCTTTCGCAGTCCTTTTTTTTTTTTTTTTTTTTTTTTTTTTTTTTTTTTTGGGACAAGGCTCCAATCTATTTGTGGGGAGCAGCACATGCTGGGAACCGGGCCCAGCGTCCCATATGGAAATTTACATCGAATTTTGAAAGTTTGAGATACCGGGGCCATTACCCGGCTTTGACTCAGAGAACTTTGAAAGAATTTTGAGCTACTTAGAAAATTACTACGACAAACTACATAAAAAAGGTCTGCCCACAACAAAACATGCCACCACAGAGGTCCTACAAATGCTCAAAACCCTGTGGCTCCCTAACAACCCTTCTAAAGCTCTCCAGCACTGTCTTACTCCCTGCCGAACTCTTCCAGGCCTCACACCCCCACCCTGCTGGGTTACAACGCAACACGACTCGCCCCAACTCCAACCAAGTCCTACGTGAATACCACGTAGCCACTGGTAGGGCCAAATGCATCCGCAACCACATAAAGCTAGCATCTTTGCTCTTGGTTGGATCCATAAGCTGCTTCCAGAAAACGGAAGCGCTTGAGAGAGCCTTGGCAAAGAATCTGCAATCCATCCCATCGCCATCCACCTCCAAGCCACCACCCAATTTACATCGACCCGTGGTCACGCCACCTGGTAGCCCAATTTGGTAGTGTAGGCATATAGATAAACCAGTTTGTCCAGGTGGTAGGGGTGCTGCTATGCCCAATCTCTGGGATCCACCGTCAGATATAAGGACGAAGTCTGTAAACAAAAAGGTCGATAGTTGTGCTCTAGTTCAATGACACATACGGACTGCAGTTGTTCACGCCACCTGGTAGCCCAATTTGGTAGTGTAGTCATATAGATAAACCAGTTTTTCCGATGGTAGGGGTGCTGCCATGCCCAGTCTCTGGATCCACTGTCAGATATAAGGACGAAGTCTATAAGCAAAAAGGTCGATAGTTGTGCTCTTGTTCAATGACATATACAAGTTGCAGTTGTTCTGAGGGAGGCAAAGGAATTGTAACTTCTACATGCTGCAATGGTTCTCCCAATGAAAAGGCCTCACATTGGACTTCCCAACATGAATAGGGAATGTATGTCACATCCGAGTAAGTCTCCTTCCTCCAAACGTATCGTGGCATGACTTGGTCATTATGTTTGCACCACATGCCATCAGCCACCTCCAGCCCCCTTCGTAAGGTATGCAGCCAAGCCGGCAGCACTGCATCTTGCAACCGTTGGAGATGCTGTTGCTGACGCCGCAGATCAGTTAATCTCGGTGCCAACATATCAAACGTTCAAGTTTTCCAATCAGCGGAGTCGACGTCCCAGAGGCAAGAGAGGAAACCTATTCCTCTACCCATCGATTAATTCTCAAACTCCCCAGGCCCAAAGCATGCAAACGGCAGTCCAGCACCAGTCAAGATGTAGGGATTAGTGAATAGAGGTTGGGTTAGCAATCGTTCAAAGAGGATAGGGGGGGGTTATAAACGGGGACAAATAACTTTCAAGGCTTTCAAGATGCCCACCCTAACTCCAGGCGGCAGCTACTTACGAAGGTATTCCGGAAAAAGAAAGCCTAACCAAAAGCAACGTAAATCAGACCAATCCAAAACGGAGAAGAATGTATATTTCGTTAGCTGCCGCCACGGAGTGTGCGGCGATTCAAAGATTGCCCATGGCACCCAGCGTGCCAACAGGGCGGTGATCTGACTTTCCGGGTCCAAGCTACAGAGGTCTCTGTTGCGTTTTGGTAGTGTAATAGTCTGCCATGCAACCTTCGACAAAACGTTGTCATCATTGGTCTATTCTTTCCACAAATAGTGGGACACCAAGTGTTTCACCATCTGAAGGGAGGGGGAGTCCAAATGGAGAAGAAAATGTCTATAATATAATGTTGATATGACCACATTGTTAATGACTATCACTCTTCCAAACAAACTGGTGCCTTTGTGTGTGGTCTATGGTCGGAGCACTATACGCAGTCGAACAAGTGACTATGAGAAATCATGCATTTGTTGCGGGTCAAATGACAAACAGTGACCCAACAGTCCCAACTGATGTTCGTGTTCAGATGGAATAACGACCCGAAGGCCCTAATGATACGGAGGTTGTGAGCTGAGCGGTATCAAAATAGAGGATTCAAACCAGTTAACTGTCGCTTGTGACCAGTAGCAAAAAAAATGAATCGTTTCTCTCCAAGTAAAAAAGGCATGATATGACAATGGGTTCAACGCCACGGAGTCATCAACAAAGGATTCGGATTTTAGCGTCGCTCCTCACTTTCCTCAAGGGAGCAACACTCCTTGAATATTGGGGTTGGTCCTAATAAGGATGTGCATGATTTCAACATACAAAACTTACAAGTATGGTGAGGCGGGGAAAGCTTGCCGCATGGACCGATGAAGCAGAATAGGAGCAGACAACACCCCATTGACACACACTTGCAAGATAACATTAGAAAGGAGACTAGAAACCGCATGTTTGAACTTGGGGACAAATCCAAAAGTTGTCAGTATAGCCTGCAAAAACTCCCAACCTACTCAATCGTAGGCCTTCTCAAGCTCAAGCAAGATAATGGCTAAACTATCTCCACCTCACTCAGTGTCGGAATAGAACAGTTTTAGGTTGATCCCCTTAAGGATCCGCACATGACAATTCTTACTACGGGATCTCTGAATTCTCCTTGGTATGGTAGCACCGTGGAGTTACTTCCCCAATTCCCACGATCTTGAATTTAATTGAATTGTCTCCTGAAGGTTTAGGTCCTTGCGTGAGTACCTTCTCAGGCAATCTATTGTTGCGTAGATTCTCAAGTCTTGGGCTCGCTATTGACAACGAGCACGAATTCAGTTGTGGCTTACTGTCCACGTATACGCCCGCCGCCTGCTTGAGACGTGGACAGTAACGTATGGCCCGGAATGGGACCGGTTTCACGTATCAAGTCCGTTATCCTAACCTTACCTTCTGCTTCATCGAAGCCGTACCTTCCAACACATCCTCCACAAGTTGTTCTACCAACATCACATTGTGAAGAATCTGTCGTCCAGGTACAAAGTCAATTTGTGATGGGTGAATAAGGGAAAGGAGCATTTTTTTTATTCTTGCGGTAAGAACTTTGACAAAGATTTTATAAAATGAAGACATCAATATAATCGGTCTCTAGTTCTTAATGTCAGTATTATCCCCTTTCTTAAATGTAAGTGTAATAATCCTTTGTACCACTTGGGGAGGAAAGGAATCACCATTCCAGCCCACTTGACAGATTTGCAACAATCCTAGCAGCAGATGCAGCGAAAAATTCTGGAAAAACTGCACAGGCAACCCATCTAAGCCCGGCGTTTTATGTAGCACTAAAGATCTAAGCGCATCAGTCACCTCCTGCACGGTGACATCAGCTTTCATACTGTGTATTTGAGTCACATTCAATTTTCTATCGATTTTGGCCCAAACTTCATCATGAAATTGATGAAGCGACTGTTGTTCAGTGTGTTGGGTCTGCAAAGCCAACATACTCTCATAGAATAAGGATATGTTAGTTATAATAGCTCGAGTGCCTATGGTCAAGGGCCCTTGCGCATCAAATGGATGTTGCATAGCCAAAATCAAGCGTGGTTGGCCAAGTGGCCGATGACTGGCAAAAAATGAGGCAACCATACGGTCCCCTTGGGACGAGCCAGTCCACACGCTTAGTATGTGTCACAGTCCTTATCGTTGGTTGAACCTGGAAGGTCCTTGCAAATAATCCATTGGATTCATGAAGGCTCGCTCATCAATGGATGAACTCGATGCGAGATGCATGAGGTCCTGCATCTCATGGTTAATTTGTTGGAACTCGGTACGATTTGTAGCCAATATCATTCGTTTAATCAACACACCTTGCCGCAACACGATACGCTGTCCCCCAAGATACCACCCAGTGAGTGAAGGAAAGAGATACTTAGAAGTACACAATTTCAGCCAAAATTCATACAAAAACTGAATAAACTCTTGGGTTTGTGCAACCCATTCTTACAACGATTTTCTATCATGACTTGTGCGGACAGAAGCACGAAGAAAAAATTCGAAGAACAAGGGTTCGTGATCTAGTTCTACAAACGTCACCACACCGTGACAACCTAGGAATGAAAACATCGGCCGCAAAGAAAATGCCGAATCGGTTGTCGGGTATATACTGTTGTTGGACAGCCTCCGCTGCAAAGAAGATAAAACATTTTTCAAAAGGGTGTTTCGAAACAAATTAGAAAAGTCATTGAGGAAAGAAATATCAGCTAAACCCTAGTCGAACATAAACACCTGAATGCATGAACGTGCTTCGGACTCTGCGTGCCTTTGTCACCCGTTCCCCCCTGCCTTCGGCGTTAGCCCCTCTCACCAAGGGCCGCGTTCCAAGCGACCACCCCTACCACGTCGCTAGTCCATGCTTGTGTTCGAAATCATGTGTAAGCACACTTCCTTCTGGTCTTGTGATCGCGTCGACGCGTCTCCGAATCTGTGTGCCGCCGTCACCGCTATGGTGACACAGCTGTCAGCACTGGCACACTGGATTTCGAACACCGAGCAAGACGACAACACTCAACGTCCCTGGACGAAGAGACGCCTTGCTGGTGGCTATGGAGTGCGGGTGGGCCCTGCCGCTCCGGTCCACAGCACTTGTTAACGCCTCACCCTAACCCCTTCCTTGTTGTCTATGGAATGTACAGTCTCTCTTGCCCTTTGATCCGCCCAGCCTTTCTCACAGTTTGTTTCTTTTTCTTTCTTTCTTTTTCAATGTTCTCTTTTTTTTTTTTTTTTTTTTTTTTTTTTTTTTTTTTTTTTTTTTTTTTTTTTTTTTTTTTTTTTTTTTTTTTTTTTTTTTTTTTTTTTGCTTGTTCTTTTCTTTTTACTCGTTTCATTGTGTTTCTTTCAAAGGGCAGCTCCGGGAATTGAACACCCGGTAGTCCGAGCCTCGGCACGGATCCGCCTACCAGTCGGCCGAGGCTCGGACTTGATAGCTGGGCCAGGTACTGGTGGTTTAAACAGTACCGGACCCCAACAACAGAAAATCTCAGCAAAGGAATCGTACGCCTGTTCAATCCCTTTGCCTAAATCGGCTTGTGGGTTAGCCAGGAAGAAAGGACCAGGCCACCTTTAAGACCTGGCTTGACCAGTCTGTGATTGCTTCCCCAGGTTTTCCATAACCAGGCAGTCACTTTCTTGGCAGAGCCGCCCTTGGCCTTCCGATACCAGTCCGACCAAATGCATTGTCGACACAGTGTCCTCATTTTTAGTTTGAGTTGGACGTCTTCACAGCGTTCTTGTAGGAAGGTGTGCGAATTCCTCTCATGCCAAATAGTCATCGTGATGATGGCCCTGAAAGTTTGGGCTACATAGCAGGTTGCCGCCAACACTGTCATTCCTGTTCTGCATCTGGAATACCAGATAACGTGAACTCCTCTGTCCTGTTAAAGGAAGACCAAGGTAAGTTCGCCCAGTGCCTATTCCACCATGACCGGATCCGTTTAGAGTATGGGCAGTCTAACCACAAGTGTCGATTGGTTTCCCATGCCCACTGGCATCGAGAGCATGTTGTTGAAACCTCCATTCCTCTGCTCTTCAGAAAGGTAGCAGTTGGGATGACCAGCAAAGACTGTTGCCACAGGAGACTCCCCAATCTTGCAGAGGGAAGCTTCTTTAGGAGCTGCCAATGCTTCTCTTGTGTGTTCTTGTCGTAGTGTATAAGGGTCAAATCCCGTCTATGTTTACATACCACCTTATAGGGAGAAGTGGAAGCCCTTTCCCTCAACATCCCAGTGCCAATCTTGGATGAATAACAATGCATAGCGATTACAAATATCCGATGCTGAACCGTCGTGTTCCATGACCATTGGGTGGAATCAACCTTTAGTGCTGAAAGCAGAGAACCTCTAAATCTTGCCCGGGGTGAGCCATCCCATATTTATCTAGGTTCAGTTCTACCCTGCACTCTTCTATATCTAGAGATTCCATACATGGAGTTTCTGAATCGAACCTAAGGGGTAGCTCTTCCGTCCAACTGGGCTCTGCTATCCAAGTCTGTAACAGAGGGGGATTCCGACAGCCACTCTCTATCAGTCTGAGGAAGGTACAGTCAGAAGTACCCTGTAAGGGCCGGTACCATTTATCTTCAGTCGTTACTTGTCCTGCCTCCAGCAATAAGATCCAATGAGGTGGAATTGCTGACTGTAAAATTTGCAGTCTTGAGCCGGCTTCTCTTAAATACGGATGGCAGTCTCTCAACTCCCTTTCTGTAAGCCAACCTGTGTTGTCTTTTCTTCCGATGTCTATAAACCGAAAGATTCCTCTTTCGATCCAACGCCGACCAAAACTCGTAGGCTCGTTAGCTGCAGAGAAGGGTTCTCCCCGAGGATCCAAAAGAAAGAGATTTTTGAATAACAGTTCTTCCAAAACTTCAGCCTTGGATGTGGGCTCCCGATGAGTCGTCGGTTTTAGTTGCTTCCATGCCGCTAGTACTGCTTTCCAGAATTTGGAGTTGAGCCGCTTGTTTGGTATCGGTAGTTTTCCCGTGGGCTGGTCTGGGAGTACCGGCAGCGGTCCTCCCATTTTTGCCCTCTGGTAGGAGGCCGGTTGGATTGGAAAACGACCCCGCGGGAGGAGCGGGGTTGAAAAAGGGAGCCCGGAAGTGGCGGGCTCGCTGACCTGTACCGTGTCACGTACCCACCAGTACCCACCCTAACTCGCTCTCTCTCTCTCTCTCTCTCTCTCTCTCTCTCTCTCTCTCTCTCTCTCTCTCTCTCTCTCTCTCTCT
>BFEA01000362.1:456597-468746 GCA_003427395.1 Chara braunii | reverse complement strand
TCTCTCTCTCTCTCTCTCTCTCTCTCTCTCTCTCTCTCTCTCTCTCTCTCTCTCTCTCTCTCTCTCTCTCTCTCTCTCTTTTTTCCTTTTTTTCTTTTTTTTTTCTTTGCGCACGTGCACCCCCTCTATCTCGTGTCGGCCGCCCCTGCTTACAAAGATACACCACCTTTTTTTTTCCCGTCATCACGCTGGCGAGGAAGACAGTCGGTGGCCATGGCTCGCGCTGATGCTACCAGCCATCTCCAGGAGTGGTTTGGCGTTGCCCGGTCACACCGCGAGCCTCGTCAAGCATTCATACGCTAAGATACACCCTGTGCTATGTGGAGCCATGTGGCCATACAACACAAAGGTAATGAATAATGCACAGTAGTGTGTCCTGATGCATGGCAAGTGTTTGTGTTCCCTGTGTTAGGTGGAGCCAAGCACGGAACGGGAACCGTTCACGCCGTTCACTTTTTGGGACATGCGGAGACTTTTTTTTTGGGTGGGGGCACAAGGGCACAACAGCGGCGGCAACAGGTGGAACAGGTGCGCGCCAGGCACCAATATGGAAAGAGAGCGCTCTGTCAGGGCCGACGCGCCTCACAACAAAAATCACGGCCAGGTACCTGCTTCGAGCCCAGGCCACGAGAAAAAGAGCGGTAGCTGTGGTACCACTACTGCCACCTCCCGTTTCTGCTAATTATTGAACCGGTAGGCCGTTGAGCGCATGCTTTACTGTTTTTCTTGCAGTTTCTAACTGGTCTTGGCCCGAGCTTGCAGTGGACTGTTATTTCTGCGAATTCTGAACTGTGCAGCGGTCACAGGTGCAGGTTTTTCAACAAAAAAAAAAGAATGAGACTCAGTTCGTCCGTGCCTCAACCAGGGCGAGCGGGTGTGGAGGGAAGGGTTCCGGGAAGTCGGATGGGGGGCACATTGGGAAAGTGGGTTCTATAGTCTTCCAGTCATTAAAAATTAGGCGATAGTCCCTGTATTCCGCTATCTCCCGTGGTTGCCCTTCATCCTTATCGCCCCCCCATTCACTTTCGCTATCCATCCTCCCCTATCCGCTCCTAACCCGACTTCGACTGGAGGAGGAGAGTGCTCGCTTGATATCTGTATTTGGCTGAAAGAGGTCCAGTTGGGGTTTCATCACCTGCCATCTTCTCATTATCTCCATTTTTTTTGCTGTTTTATCTCTTCGGTTACTTCTGGCCCTTTTACCCTCACCCCTTCTATAGCCAGGAGGCACCGTTGCCACCAAAGTCCCCATAGGATTGCTCTCCGTCCCAATTTGCACATGTTTTCCACAAAGTCAGATGCCTCCTGGGCCTGTGGCCAGAACCCTGTGAGAATGGCCCTCCATGACCACGGCAATGGCGGGTCAGGGACCATCTTTCTCCATATCCTATCCCACCAGCGCCATGTCAGTTTCGCTGTGGGGCATTGCATGAACACATGCTCGATGGTTTCTGGCCTCTTTAGACTGAAAAAGTTCAAAAAACTAACCTTAATACAGCTACAGTGACCGTACATTGTGTTCGAAAGCCACACACAGCTAACCTAGCTAGTAATCTCTTCTCCATAGCCAGGAAGGCGATGATCTGGACACTATGGTTAAGGAGTTGCATCTTTGATCAAGAGGGGGCCAGAATGGGGGAGGGGGAAGTGGCAGACACAGTAAAACAATTCATCCAAACAGAAAAATGAATGCATTGGAAAAAAGTGCAGGAAAAAATGAAAAACCTCACGCAAAAAGCAGATATAATTAAGGAAATCCAGAAATTTTGCGCAGAATGGCTGGGGGGGGAAAGGGGGGGTAGGATGGCCCAGGTAGACTGGCCTGGGGAAAAGAGGGATGAGGAGGGACAAGGGGACTTTACAAAGGACTACAAACTAAGATTCCATGATTGGCTCCAGCTCGACCCCAACATCCCTATGAAGATCCCAGACATGTTCCCTCCGCCGGCCACAGCAATTGTAGAAAGACAATGGTTTGGCCAGCTGTGAGGAGGTGGTATGCTGGTAGAGGGTTAGATAAGTGCTGACGGCATGCAACTTTCGGGCATTGCCAGTCTACATTCATTCTGTGAAAAAAGAAGTGCTTAAAGAGAGTTTCATCTGTGTAAGAGGAGAATCATTGTTCCCTTTTCTGATATTTCTGACAATTTGCTCAGTTCAATACTCAGGTTACCGGGGGAGGGAAGAATTGGTGTGTAACAGCTAGTATCTGGCGCCTGTTTTCGGGTGAAGAGATTCTCCCCCCCTCTTTCTAATCTCCTGCTCAGTTAATCCCCTGGATTCCAGGGTAATCAATGCTGGCAGGAACTCTCCACATCCTTTTCCTGATATGTTTCATTCATTTTGTATATGGGACGCTGGACCCGTTTTCCAGCAGGTGATGCTCCCCACCAATAGATGGAGCTGCCCCCCCAGGTGCTAGTGGTGTCTGCTCTTACCAGCATCACTAACACTGATGGGGGCGTTTTAATATTAAAAAAAAAAAAAAAAAAAAAACATTGTTTTCAGTGTGTGGTGTGTGAAGACCAAAAAAAGACATTAATCCTCCAGGTGGTCACAGAGGTGGAGCTCACAGAACAAGACAAGATTCTGCGCCTGTAGCAAGCCAGGTCAATATGAAGAAAATCCATTCAAGATCACTTCGAAAACCACTTCAAACATCAGCCTCAATTTCAAAGGACAGCGCATCACAGGCGTCTGCTGGGTGCTACAGCCACGCAATGTCCCCTGCTGGTTAATCATTATAATTGACTAGATTCATTACACCCTGTCTCAAATACTTTTTTTTTTTTTTTTTTTTGGGGTGAACAACCCAGGGTAATGCTAGGGGTGCTGATAAGAGAAATCACCTCAACTCTAGCACTCCGGGGGAGCCTCCATCTATTGGTGGGGAGCATCAGCTGCTGGAAACCGGGTCCAGCGTCCCTGAACATTGTTGCTTTTTGACTGAGTTGACTTGTGACTGTAATGACAGCTAGCTACAGGGTCCATTTAAAACCAGGATTTTGACAGGCAAAACAGCACTGCAGCTTATGCGCTGGTTGCCTGCACCACTTAGGGCCTCGTTAGACACTCCTCGGGGACGTGAAATCCACAAGGACGCGCTCGTTCCACCTGTCCTTGGGGACGAAATTGAAAAAGAAATGTGAAAACACCACAAGGAAAATTCCTTGTGGCATCCTTGTGGCCGCAGCCATTTCTTCCTTGTGCCCGAGGGACCTCGTGAGGTCCCTTGGGCACAAGGAATCCGCGTTTCACGGAGAGGAGAGGGCACACGGGTAGATAGACGTTACAGCTGAGAATCTGGATAGTGGCTGAAGGCCTGAAGCACAACAGTTCTTTTTTTTTCTTTCTTTTTTTTTTCTGACATCAGGCTTAGGAAATGTCCTCGGGCGACGTCCCCGAGGACAGGTGGAACGAAGAGCCCAAATTCCCTTACGAGCCACAACGAAAATTCCTTGTGGCGCAAGGAACTCGTAAGGAGTGTCTAACGAGGCCCTTAGCAAGGTAAATGATACTTTCCCTGACCCATGGTTGCTACTAAGATGTGTGGATGGGGATTGTTGATTATAAGCCGTGTTCTGTGTATCCCCGTTCACCCAGCTAGTATAACTGCCATTTCGTAAAAATGGACATTTTTTTTATTTTTTGAACGAAACTGAAACCAAGTTTTTTAAAACGCTGCCCCCCCTGGATGTATGTGGACTCCGCTTGAGACCGGATACATCCAAGCTAGACACATATCATGTGATGAGGAATCAGATTAAGGCCTGGACTGGTTTCGTCAACCACTATATAACTATGCACAACTTTGGTGAGCGTAAAGTTATTTTGCCTTTACTGGCCAACATTTATTCTAGGCACAGATGGAGAAGGCTTTGAAGCACGAAAAAATAATGACCTATTTCAACATGACTGCGCCAGACTGTTTCCTCGAACTTTCATGGTATGTGTTTGTGTTATCACTGTTATGTCTGATCAACCGATATCAAAACCCAATCGAACAAGTACCTGAGTCCATGCAGGGTTAAGCCACCAGTTCAGCGGACACTATTTGCTAACCACTTCTACCACCACTACCTCTGTCAACCTTGGGGAAAATGGGAAAACTGGCTGTTTTCCCATCTTTTCTGAACTTTTCAGGGGTTGGACGAGGCTCGGCAGTTGGTCCTTGTGGGCCCCTTCAAAAAACAAAAAGAAACACAAAAGATCATGTCGGGGAAGGCCGTGCACCTAGTTGTGCTCAAACCAAAACTCACACGTTCGTATCTAACCGCTATAGTGGCCAGTTTCAGGTTTTCATTGTTTGTGTTTCTTATTTTCTTTGTTTTTTCGGTTTTGGTGCCCTGCCAGGGAGGCACGGCGTGGTCCACGGGCTGCCTACACTTTGTGCAGGAGGGCATGCCCACACTATTACTTTGCAGAATGTATGAACCCGCTTTCCCGGCCTCAGTTCAGTTTCAATTTTTTTTGTCCTTTTCCTTCTTCGGTGTACCTGACATCCTTGCCGTTATGCCCTCACTGAGGGCATTGAGGGCATTAGGGCCTCATTAGACACGCCTCAGGGCGTCCTCGGGCTCCGAGGATGAATCCTTGGAAAATTTTGGAATTTTGGCAGCGTCGTTCCACCTATCCTCGGGTAACGGATCCGAGGACGAATCCTCAGGGACTTCCCGCGGACAATTTTATATAATTATACATGGCGGTGGGAGGTGTGTCTGAGGTGCGGTTTGGGATGTCCGCTCAAGAGGCATGCTGGTCCACAGGCGATGGGTGTGAATACGTGGGGGAGCTAAAAAAAAAAAAAAAAAAGTGGGAATGTCCCCGTCCAACATTTAAAATTTGAGTTCCGGCGAGGGATGACGGTTAGGCGGCACACAGGCATTCACAGCGCGACGGCTAGGCAGTGGATATGTTTTTTCCTTGCCATCCCTTTCACACAGTCTCCTTCTCGGCCCGTTGAGTAACGACGACGACGCGCAGTGTGTGGTGGAAGGTGTGTCCGACGAAGAGGTCCGTTGCCAGGTCGGCTCCTTGAGTGACAGCGCGTGGCAGCTTGGAGCGCGAGCTTCGGTGGGCGAAGACCTCCGTTGTGCCATCATCCTTTCTGGTCGCCCTGAGGACGCGTGAAGTGCAACTGACGTGGCGCGTGGACGTGGATGTTGAGGACGCACGTACACGGGGAAGGAGGCAGGCTTGCGGGTGACCACGTGTTTTCGAAGTCCGTGGGCAATGGAGGGTGGTGGGGGAGATGGGTGTGCGGTGTTGATGTCCATTGAGAAGATGGTGGTGGTGGCGGCGGTGCTGGTTGTAGTTGGCTGTTGTCAGGTAGACAGAGCGTCCATCTGCATGAAGGCGAAGCTATCAAGGCGCAAGCAAAGGATGCTGAATCGCTGATACAAAGAGTGGCCGACGCCCTAGACTGTCTGGCAACTTCGGAGGCTGTCATTCAACTGTGTGCTGCACTGGGCTCCGTTGTGCTCCCTCGAGCGACGCCAACATGGTCTCTGAAACGGAGAACGGGCGGGACATGCAAAGATCTGCAGGTGTGCGATGACGCGACAACCGCCTGCATGCTTCCACGGGAAGACTTCGGTGACCTGATGTGTCCCCCACCCCTGCAGGCAGTGTACTGTTCGTCAGCCATTTGTCCATCCTGCTCCCCCTCTTCGCTGACTGCCTTGTCTGGCTCCTCTCAGGAAGTCCCCCCGGGAAACACAAGTGGAACACGACAACCACCAGAAAAGCAGCACGGCGATGAGCAGCAGCAGCGGCAGCCTGCGGTGCACGTCAGCCATGAACGACACAAGAGAGAGGATAGCGTGGGCACGAATCTTGTGGAATGTGTACACAGTGACGACGCACCACAGTCCGAAACACTCAAAGAGTACGCACTGTCATCCACATAGCACCCGCCACCACACCCACGAATTCAAAATGAACGACCGTTGGAGACCCCACCGGAACGCCACGAACCCCGAACGAGGCGGCTGGAAATGGCGACGCACCCCGCCGGCATCCAACGCCAATGGTAAAGGGACGAGGCCGTTGGAGGACGTCCATGACATTGAAGGCCGACAACGTCTGTCGCCTGGCCCCTGGACCACGATTGGACCACCTTCGGCCTCCAATTTTCCTTCTACGCTCAATGCCAACACCCTGTGAATTGGAGATACTTGGGCTCCAAAGGACCTCGCTAGGTCCCTTGGAGCTGAGGACAATTTGCCTAAGAAATCCTTGGAGCCCGAGGATTTGTCCTCGGAGTGTTTTCACATTTTCTTTCGAAAATCGTCTCCGAGGACAGGTGGAACGATGACGAAATCCTTGGAATCATGTCCCTGCGGAGTGTCTTTTTTTTTTTTTTTTTTAATTATTATTTAAACCCATGATGTCAGATAGGAGTGATGATAAGAGCGTACACTCCTACTTGACTCGCTAGGGGCTCCATTCTATTGGTGGGGAGCTGCACCTCTGCTGACCCCCATACTCACACAACGACTTTGCGCTAGATATCTACCTGGTATCACGTCCAGAGGGGTGGTTTTTTTTTTGTTTTTTATTTTTTTGTTTTTGTTTTGTGGCTTCGAGCGGGTCGTTTTTCGAAAGTCTTTCAGTGCCTTTTTTTTTCTTTTTTCAGGGGAGTACCGGAAAAGAAAGAAAAAGGAGCTCAGGCTCGGCAAAACTTGGTGCGCAGTGAAAATCAGGGTCAACAAAAACAGGCTCGGAGGTAGTGGTGGTTTGACCGGCTCTGCATGTTCCTAATATTGTTGGAGGCTTCCGAAAAGCAGCAGCGGTAAATTTCTATCTTGCTGCAGAGTGGCATTTAACAACAACAACAACAACAACAACAACAACAACAGCAACAACAACAACAACAACAACAACAACAACAACAACAACAACAAGCGACAACAACGACGACGACGACGACAACAACGACGACGACAACAACAACAACAACCACGACGACAACCACGACGACCATGAAATGACGATGAGCGCAAGGCTGGCCGCATTGGCCTTTTCCCCACACTGGGACCCAAACCCAGAAGTTTAGGGCCAACCACGTCGAATCACAGGGCAAAGATACACATTCTTTTTCTACCAAAAATGGGTTTGTCTTCGCCATCCCGAATATGATTGTTTTTCCGGAACACATTGACATTCTTTGATATCGTTCAGAATTTTGCATCACAAAAGGTAAACATAAGAAAAGTAAATAAATTGGCAAGCACAACAAAAATTTCAAGCTCTGCTATCAGGCGCCCCTGTTGTCAATAGGCCACCCTTTTTTCATTGCTAGCATGTATACCACCACAAACCTCCACTGATGTCAGGGGGCACACTTGCACATAGTTGGCTGCAAGCATCAGATCACGAATGGATTAATAGAGATCACTGAAGCCAAACCGATGACATGGATACAAATGCTGATCAAAGGCCCTGAGATTCTTTCTCATTCCGGAAAAAGCCAAATCAAGGGAGGGGATTCTACAAACTTAATACATCCCTGTTGACCATAGACCGCTTTAAAACCTATCTAAAAGAAGTTTGGGTCTACTGGCGCCAGCAAAAGGATCTGATCCAGGATGACATATTATGGTTCAACAACGGTCTCGCATTCCTGGGCCGCAAGTGCAATGAATACTCAAGATTGCTCGCAACCCAACGCAACGCAAAAGAAATCGACCTTCAACATAAAATTACAACAATAATAACAACAAGATAATATGAGTAATGCCACAAGGTTAACATAACTAGCCAACGAGATACAAACGTTGGAAGCCCGAATCCTGGAACAAATGAAATATCGATGACAGGGCATTAGGATTCGCGGAAAACTTCGCAAACACAACACAGAAGAAACTATGAACATAAAATTTTTCGCAATGGCCAAGACAAAACTCAGGCGATCAATAATAGAAGCCTTGGAGGACCCAAACATCCACCAAGGCCCACTGCTAACATCAACAGCAGCCTGCACCAAAATAGCAAGGGACTTATTTCAGGACCTTTTCACGTCGATGAGTTTCTGCTCCGCCTCACAAAAGAGGAAGTATGAACAACACAAATGCTGATGGAGGAGGGAAAAAACCCTGGTATAGATGGTCTGCCAAAGGAATTTTGAGAGGTGATGTGGGTAGACTTCTCACAAAACTTAATGGATTACTATAAAGCAACGTGGGAGGTTGGCAGGACAAAAGAATTCGTAGGCCAAGGGGTTTTGACACTCCTATATAAAAAAGGAGCAAACAAGAATATAAGGAACTACAGACCAATCACACTCCTCACAATGGTCTACAAGATGGTGGTCAAAACACTGTCAAATCGTTTGATCGAAGTAATGAACGATATTATACATCCAAACCAGACAGGGTTCATCAAGAGCAGGAACATCCAGGATAATATTTTGTTAGTCAATGAGGTGATCAAGCTAGCAAAACAGTCTAAACGAAATGTTGCAATCATCTTTATTGATTTTGAGAAAGCCTATGACCACGTGGACTGAATATTCCTAGATAAATGTCTGGAAAAATTTAACTTTGGAACCGGTTTTAGACGATGGGTGCAAATACTTCATAAAAACGCAACAACTAGAGTCATGGTCAACGACAACCTGGCATCACCGATCAACCTGCAAAGATCTGTGAAACAAGGTGACCCATAAGCACCATTCTTTTTCGTTTTTATCATGGAAGCGCTTGCAGCAAACTTGACAACCCATAAAGATATACAAATAATACAATTTTCCTCGATTCCAAAAGAAACTATCCCAGTCTACTCCATGTTCGCTGATGACCTGACCCTCATGGTAGATGCAACCCGGATATCGATGGAAGAACTTGAAGTCCAGCATATGATGAATTATTTTTGTACCCTATCTGACATGAGAGTCAACTGGGGAAACAAAATTCTGGGATGGTGGATCCATCATCAAGGTGTAAGACCCCCGGAACAACCGAAGGTTAGGTGGTTACCTCAAGAGACCTAGATCAGAGTCCTGGGAGTCTCCTTTACGGTCAAAGGCAGACCAACAACCAATAAAGAATTGATAGCTAGACCCCCTTTGGAAAAGATAGCACCATGGAAAGACAAATATACTTCGCAGCTCGGAAAAACTTTGGTGATCAACAATGTGGTGCTCCCCTCTCTTTGGTACAGGTTAGCCATCTGGGGGCTAGATAGGGTCACCCTACGCTCCCTACATCAACAGCTAGCCGCATTTTTATGGCGAGGGAACCACGAGAAACAGAATGTAATCAGCAAAGTTGCATGACAGACGATTATCCAACCTAAAGAAAAAAAGGGGGTTGGGTATAATTGACCCTGCAACATAAGCTAAGGCACTGGCCATACAATGGCTTAAGCGCCTGCTCTTCTGTTCACACATTCCATGGAAAGAATTAGCCTTGAAACAAATCTCAAGATTAGCCCCGGAAACACCACCCCATATCAACCCGCTCACATGGATTGAAAACAGAGAATGGTCAATTCTACGACGCCGATCTCAACAAGAAAATATGCTGACTGATTCGCCAAGACAACAGGCAAGAAAGGATCTGCACAACGACCCTTTCTGGCCAACCCTTCTACAAATATGGAGAAACCTCCCCCTACCCGACAAGACCTCAGTGACACCAAAAAGATGGGAAGAAGCGGCCCGACAACCACTATTCGGAAATAAAAGGAGAACGAATCCAAAAGGTCAAGTTCTGCATTGCATGGATTCCCCCTGGAAAGGATGGGTGAAAAAGGGGGTTCTTAGAATAAGGGATATTTGAGACGTAGATAGGAGAGAGTGAATCACTGGAGATCGTCCCCCGAAATTGGTGTTGGAAAATCTAATACTAGTAGAATGCGTTCCCCTAAATTGGTGGAAAATTTTGAGAAAAGGACCCTCAATACAAGAGTCCGACTAGGTGGCAATCTAGGGCCGTCAAGGGGAAGTGGGCAATGTGGCGTGCTGCGACCCAAAAGGAATAGTGGTGGTGGATACATTCAAAATTGGTAATGACAATATCCTCCAAAGGACCAGTCCAGAACAGATACAGTTCGTCGAGGTGGACGAACTCTCAAGAATCAGGGTGCTATGGGAGAAAGACAGATGGGTAGCATTCTCCCCAGACACACCGATATCCCAACTGCCTCTAGACCCCTTAGAATGGGTATGGACAAACACAACTGGCGGAGACAAAACTGGTACTAAAACATCGTACAATATCACAGTCAAAGCAACATACAAACTACTCCGGCCAAAAACCAATCTGCGAGACCAGGTGGAAGTGAGATGGATGAAAAATTTGAACATTAGCAAAAAATCGCTAAGAAACGTGAAATGGTTCCAGCTAACCAAAAAAAAACTTGCATATCTGACCTCCCTGCAATGGCAAATGGAACACCGGTGCCTACCAACCAATTATTGGTTAATGGATAGGATCACCCTTGAATAGAGAGGACTCGCTCTCCCTTGGTGCAGATTGTGCTCCAGTGCATTTCTGTCAAGAAAGAAACCGAAAACAATAGGACACATTTTTATGCAATTTCCCGGAGCGGTCTGGCTCTGGCGATGGTGGAACAGAGTCTGGGATCAGCTAGGAACATGGGTACCCTGACCATGGGACGGAAAATCACTGTTGTTTGAAAGATGGTCTTACGAGCAAGCGAACGACTTCACTCTCAACATGTTTAAACAAGGATGCAGGGAAGTATTATGGGCACTCAGGAGACGCCGCTGCACTTATGAAATGGAGGGCGTGAGGTTGGAAGGGCCAGAATTTACGGAAAACATAAAGCAACAAATTCATACAAACATAACAGCAAGGTGAGAGGAAATCAAAGCACAAATCAAACACATTCACACACAAAACGAAATAAAGCACAGGATACAAGAGTTCTGCAAAAGCTGGCTCGGGGAGGAAAAAGGGGGAAGGATAGGAATGGTGGAATGAAAATGGGAAAATGGAGGCCAGAGGGAGATGGGGGCAACAAGGCGGTAACTAAAGACTACGGGCTCCTCTTCAACGATTGGACCAAGCTGGACGACTCAATCCCAATGCGACCGAGTGGCAAATTCCCAGATTTCTTTCCCCCCCAGCTAATAGCCTGGTAGGCATGACATGGTAAGGGGAAGAGTGATGGAAAAGGTTGAAGGATAAAGAGGGATGACGCCAAAAAAGGCAAAGAAGTGCAAGAGTGCTTAAGGGAGTAGTTGGACTGCTAGAGAGAAGGTTAACAACAGTCGTATTTTTCATCACGACTTTAGGACAACCTTCACCACTTCAGGATGCAGCCTGCCTGAACAGGTGGTTTTCAGAGTCTTCAGACCTTTCACCAGTTCAGGACCATTCAGGTCTGAAAATCTTGAATGGTCCTAAAGTGGTGAAAACTCCGAAGACCCTAAAAACCACCTGTTTAGGCAGGCTGCATCCTCGAGTGGTGAACGGTGGTTTTCATGGTCTTCGGACCTTTCACCACTTCAGGACCATTCAGGATTTTCAAACTGCCCAAAACTCTGAATTGACCACTTCAGGACACCCTTCACCACTTCAGGACGCAGCCTCCCTAAACAGGTGTCAGTGGTTTTCAGGGTCTTCGGACCTCTCACCACTTCAGGACCATTCAGGGTTTTCAGACTTCCCAAAACTCTCACTTCAGAATTTTCATTACTGAATTTTCAGCTACCCGATAACCGCTTGTGGACTGATAGGGACTAAGGAAAATAACAAGCAGCCTCAAAGAAGGGCTGAAGAGGCAGAGCTAGCTTGGGGTTCGGACAAGAACCTCTAAATCCCAGTACTCAGAGAAGGAGAGTGGAGTAACAGCTCAACTGCTGTCTGATAATATCATGATTGAAGAGAGATAGCAGTAATAGGACTAAGGTTACTACCAACCAACATGTTCAAGCCACACTCAGATGTCTGCATGATTTAGGGATATTGGACCCGGTTTCCAGCAGGTGTTGCTCCCCACCAATAGATGGAGCCACCCCGGGAGTGGTCATGGTGTCTGCTCTTATCAGCACCACTACCAGCACCTCGGGCCATGTTTCAAAATATATATATATATATATATACCGGGCAGTTCTGTTTGTGACGATATATATATGTTTATATATATATATATATATATATATATATATATATATATAT
>BFEA01000362.1:381322-402675 GCA_003427395.1 Chara braunii | reverse complement strand
GAGAGAGAGAGAGAGAGAGAGAGAGAGTCGTCCATAGCTGCTGCCCTTCCCCAACATAACGCACACTGTAGGCTTCACGACCCTCATTTTGCCTGTATCGGACCCGAAAGATAGTGTGTATACGACAATTATCAGGGAGACAGTCCTCCCCCGAACATAATGCACACTGATAACGAATGTATGCAAGCTGTCTTTCCGGTCACAGGCTCTCTCTCTCTCGACACACACACACACACACACACACACACACAGAGAAAGAGAGAGAGAGAGAGTAGTGTGACATCGTGCTCACTCTCTCTCTCTCTCTCTCTCTCTCTCTCTCTCTCTCTCTCTCTCTCTCTCTCTCTCTCTCTCTCTCTCTCTCTCTCTCGAACAAATTCGCACCCGCTCCCAGTTTTCAATTCGCCTGCGCAGTCCACCGGGACTCCACTTGTAACGGAATTTGAAACCTCTCTGCTCGAGCTCCACAGGGCCGGGTGCAGAGTCCCGCCAGCAGCCTTGCTTTTTCTCGATGCTCGAATCTGGACGTGCCTATGCAGAAATGACGTTGAGTTTCCTAAACCCCACATCTCCACAAACACGTCCAGATACTCTACGCTGCATGTGGGACTTTAACCCCGGCAGGTTCTACTCTGTCCTCCGACCCTTTATCCCAACTGAAATGGACGCCCCCGTTCCCGGGGAAGGAATGGGTCCTGAAAAGACAAAACTGCCCATTTTAAACTTGCCATAAGTCGGGAGCGCCGCCAGATGTTTCTTTTGCCTCCATGAACTGGGAAGGACAGGGACCTGCCGAGCTGTGTTTTCTTTGCCCATTCTGAACTACAGGTGTGACACAGGGGTACTTGCCCCTAATAATAATAATAATAATAATAATAATAATAATAATAATAATAATAAAGTTTGCGTTCAAGTACGCAAATGATTGGAGAATCATGTATAAATGATATGATTACACACTGCGCACCAAATTGCAAACAAACCGTGCAAGCAGTCTTTTACCCCCCTCTCCCCCCCCCCTGGGAGGCTCCATCTAGCAGTCTTATGTCAACAAATGGAACAAAGGTTCACACGGTGGATAAAATACATCGGCGGAGGGCGGCCTCGGAAAGGGGCCCGCAGGTCATGTATGGCCCCGTCCTCCTTCATGCTTAGTGTGCAAAACCTGGGTCCCTATACGACTAGATTCATGCTATTGAAAGCTTCAACCACCAGTACTTCCTAAAGTTGTGCCCGTAAACAAGCCGCAGCTTTAGGAAATGTGTATGGGCCACTACAGGAGCGGCCAAATTCATCTGACTAGAAACACTTCTACTCTTATCTTTTTATGCAGCCGAATAGCTGGGGCAAGTTTTGGTGGTTTAAAAATAGCATCAGTGAAGCCTGCACCTACCACCTTGACCCCAGTGCCAGGTGGCCAGTCACACTTACGGACAACAGCCGGTACCCCAATGCAAGATGTGGACTGAAAAATGAGGCACAGGAAAACAGGCTCCATGATGGCTTGTCCCGAACTGAGGGAACACTGACAGATGGACTTTTCCCTGGGGGGAAAAAAAGGACTTTTCCTGGAAGCAGCTGACCTCAACTACAGCTCGAACCTTTTCAGAAAATTCTAGACTTCTTTGACTGTGGCGGCAATGACTACCATGTACTTCGTCGCCGTACTCGTTGAGCCACACTGCAATACTGTTGCATTGACACCTGTGCACACCTCTCACCCACATCATTGTGTGAGTCGTCAACACCAGTTTCAACACCCCAGTATTCGATACACCACTTGTCTCTAAGGTGACCATGGAAGTCGCAGCATGGCGCAGAGCACCGGTCGATCTTGGCTGAGAGGTGCGAACAGGAGTTAACGTGCACGAGATTCTGGAGCTGTATGGAATATTTTGAACCCCCCTTTTTGCGTGGGCGTTAATTTCTGATGCTATTGCACTCATGTTTGTGTGCTTGCGTGCATAGGATTAGAGCACATTTTTCTCCAATGCCCGGTAGCGGTAGCAACATGGAGATGGTGGGAGAGGATATGGCGACACATGGTCCCGGGACACGCATGGCCATGGGAGTGGCGGGCGATCCTGCTGGGCCATCGCCCGGACCTCCAAAATCAGACCTTCGCATGGAACATGTTCCACCTGGGAAGACGAGTGATTCCATGGGTTATTTGGTGGCAACGCTGTGCCCTTGCCATGGACAAGGTGATGGTGGATGGGAAGGAGAAACAGGAATACCTCAAACAGCAGTTCCAACTAGAACTTTCTCGACTATGGGCAGTCACAAAACAAACATTGGACTCATTACATCAACCAAAAGACATTGCCTCGGTGATTACGAAGTTTGGCCAAGAATGGTTGGGGGAGGGATGGGTAGCAGAGGTGGTTTGGTCCGGACCTTGGGACACACGGATTCAGCCCGAGAATGATGCGGCCAGCATAAGGCCTCTCCGGGACTATCATTTGGTATTCAAGGACTGGACCACGATTAGTCCGGATGTTCCTCTGTGCCYRRCAGAAGACCTTGCAGACCCATTCCCGCCCCACCACCAAGCAATGGAAGAATGGGTTGGGTAGACAGTCAGTATCAGTAATGGGACAGGCAGGGGGACGGCGGAAGTACCCACTGGTGCCCCCCAGTGGATCTCCGCTTGGCCCCTGACGGTGCGGCAGAACGAGACAGTTTCCAACCTTGTGGCATTACCGATCACCATGGTCAGAGGAGGGGAGCCAGCAGTGACAAAGGAAATCTTGCGCCAAACATCAGGGTGAAGAGGGCGCCCCCCTGCTCAGTCAATCCCCTGGCCTCCAGGGTAATCAATGCTGGCAGGTTCAGCTTACAGACTTTCTGAGATGTGTTTTCCATTTCAATCGCAAGGGACGCTGGACCCGCTTTCCAGCAGGTGATGCTCCCCACCAATAGATGGAGCCTCTCCCCAGGTGCTAGCGGTGTCTGCTCTTACCAGCATTGCTAGCACTGGAGGGACTGTTTTTCTCAAAAAAAAATAAAAAAAAAAAAAAAAAAAGGATTGACTGATGTTCGTGGATTAGAGTCCTTCTGGAAATAAAATATATTAAACCACTAGTACCTTTGTCGTCTTGGAAAATAGCGGGCCTCCGACCTTTCAGGAGGCCGAAACAAAACGACGACCGCCGATTAGATTTATCAATGGCAGCCGTCGTCGGGCCTGGCCTCCGAATTCTTCGGGAGCTAGCATTTTCCCTCATTTCTGAAGCGGCAAAGGTACCAGTGGTTTAAAAGAAAAGAAGAAGAACAAGAAGAAGAAGAAGAAAACGATTGCTAGGAGAAGTATGCCCTATTGCTCTATTGGTTGCTATCAGGGGAAACACACTCATGGATGTCCCTTGCACTGTCCTCAGACGAGGAGGGCTGCAAACCATGAACCCTCAAGGGGGGATGCAATGGTCCACTCCGACCAAGGTCACGCTCACTCTGGTGTACTTCCAATCTTTTCCATGGGCGGTGCAAGGCTCAACAGTCATACTTTTCGCTATCTTTGCAAGGAAACAATAGGTAAGAGTACACAACCACCACCTTTTTTTTGCACTTTCTCATGTTAGTGTGCGAAAAGCGTCAAGGGGATAGGCGAGAAAACAACTCAGGATCTTTGCTTTTCTTGCTCCTCCTCCCGATGGCCTTCGTATTAATCAAAGGAAGTAGGAGCGCGCATGCGAGTACACGTTCACCGATGGGATGACTATGAATCCCTTTTCCACAGTCTTTCTCTTTTTCGCACTTCAGTAAGTGCATGTGTGTCCATACGCTCTGAAATCTTCTCTCGTGGTGATTGATTGATTGATTGATTGCATTTTTTAATTTCAATTCTGGTTTCTCGAATTCAATTCCTGCAGTGGGGCGCAGCGCGACCGGGAGCGCTGCGCCCCCGCTGGAGCAATTTTGGAGACGAAGCGGCGGACACAGGATCTACCGGAGAGTCAGGCGACGCGGTGGGCGAAGATGCAAGGACGCAAGGCAAGAGAAGGGTACGTACGGGAGAGCTGGCGTTGATGTCGACGGTGGGATATGGTGGCGCACGGTAGGAGATGGGGGGTGTTGGGCAGTGACGGGGAATAACCACGGGAGGTAAGGTAGGGGGGAGGAGGGTGGGGCAGATGGGCAGGGGGGTGTGGAGTCGCTGGACTAGGTTAGGGCTTGTCGTCCTCGTTTTTTGAAAATCCTTCCCTCTTCCTCAACAATATGGTATGGGTATAGCTTAGGTGGTTTTGAACCCCCTGTGGCGACTCGTCAACAGGTTTGGCGAGGGGGTGCCACACTGTTTTCGATTCCCTTCGGGGATTGAACATGGCCGTTTATGTCTTCAGTGCTTACTTTGCTTTGAGCCTAGATGCTAGCAAAGGGAGGAAGGCAGTTCTTCCTTCCCCAAAGACGCAGGGGTAGGGTTTGAGGGGTGTGAGGTAAGTGGTTTGGTTGAGGACGAAGGGATGGGAGGCTGCTTTGTATTGGATTAGGATTCAGCCACACGTGACTTGGCAGTCTTATAATTCAAAATCTACTAATAATGTTCTTATACCCAAGCTTTTCATTTTGAGGTTGACTTTTTGTTGATGATTTCAATTCATGATTCTTGATTTTTCTTGATAATCGTAAATCAGAATGTTGGCTCTGTTCTAGCTTCTCGAAGGACTCATGAGTAATAATTCAAGTTTATTTTCGTACATCAGAGTTTTAGCTTTGGTCTCACTGCTAATATCGATGGATTGATGTGTTTTTTCTGAAGTATCAACTCGACGATTTCTATTTTTCAAAACATTTTTAAATAATTCTCGATTTCATCTCATTCAATTTGTTGATCGTAAATCAGAGTTTTGGCTCTGATCTCAAATACTGATTCCCAACTATTTAGCTTCTCAAAGGACTCGTGAGTAATAATTCAAGTTGATTTCCGTACATCAGAGTTTTAACTCTGGTCTCACTGCTAATATCGATTGATGAATGCGTTTTTTTTCTGAAGTTTCGACTCAACGATTTTTATCATTGCAGAAGTGTTAGGATTTTGCCCTGCCTGAGAGTGGTATTCTAGTATCTTGTTGTTGCACTAGTCGCATGCGATATACTTTGGTTACTGTGGTGAAGTTTTTTTTCTCTCTCTCCAGCTTACCCCTCCATATTGGGGTCGCATAGGTAGGGGTGAGTGTCATTTGGCTAAGTGGGGTTAGTAGTTGGAGGGATATGACGCGTCCTGCTGGCGAGGGGGCTAGTTGGCAGGACTGGAATAGGGCATAGCAGCAAAGGAGATGGTGGCTCCGCTGTGATAAGTCTTGTCGGGGGGGGATAGGGGGAGTGTTTAGGTTGTCAGGGTGTGTCGAGCACGACTGGTGCACGAAGGGAGCCGGCATTTCGAAACCTTGATCGTCGCGGTGGGTTTCAACGGATTGTCCGACGGTGAGTTATCGCCACCATGTCCAAGAGTTTAGGGTTGGCTGATGCCAGAGTGACGCTGGTCGGGGCTGGGGTTTGGTTGCGCCTGGTAGAGAGATCTGGGGAACTGCAGAGGGTGGAAGGCAGTCCAGTGGCTAACCGTGAGCTGGTATTAGGACGACGCGGGTCGGAGCTGGGGTGGGTCGCGCCTCCCTGTAACCCAACGGTTGGGGGTGTGAGGCCTGGTAGAGCTTGGTATCTAGGACATGAGGGTTGAGGCAGCCATAGGCTGGTCAGTTGATTTGCGTTGGGGCAACATGGTTTCGGTTATATCGGCTTCCAGATAATCCCAATTGGTTCTTATTTTTCATGAGTAAGTTTCATTTTCTCGATTGCTTCTGGTGGTCTTGAGAATGCTTTAGGATTCTGGGGACTTCTTGCCATTCACTATAGGTTTTTTTGATGCTGTTATCTTCACAGATTTGTGGCGGTCGATGCCAGAACGATGCTGGCCGGTGTCGGGGCGTTGCCCTGTAACCTGTTGATAGCAGGAGTGTGAGGCCTGGTAGAGAGTTTTGGGGATGCTTTGGGGCGGGCATTCTAAAGGGACAATCAAAGGTTGCTGTCGGGACGACGCTGGCCGGAGTTGGGGTGAGTCGTGTTGCCCTATAACCTAGGAGGGTGGGGGCGTGAGGCCTGGGAGAGCTCGGCAGGGAAAACACAGTGTTAGAGAATCCTAAAAGGTTTTGTTAGGAATTCTGGGGTTTCTGAGCATTCGAAGGACTTTTGTGGCTTTCCGTTTGACTTAGTAATTGCTGTCAGAGTTATCCATGTTTCTTCCAAAAAAAAAAAAAAAAAAGAATGCTTTAGGATTCTGGGGACTTCTATCAACTCGCTTTAGGTTGTTTGATACTGGCATATTAATGGATCTGAGGTTGTTCGATGTCAGAACGACGCTGGCCGGTGCTGGGGTGTTGCCCTGTAACCTGCTGACTGCAGGAGCGTGAGGCTTGGCAGAGAGATTTGGGAATACTTTGGGGCGGGCATTCCAAGGGACGACCAAGGGTTGTTGTTGGGACAACGCTGGTCGAAGTTGGGACGAGTTGTGTTGCTCTGTAACCTAGTCGGGTGGGAGTGTGAGGCCTGGGAGAGCTCGACAGGGAATAAGACAGTGTTGGATAGTTTTAGAGAGTTTTGTTTGGGAGTCTAGGGGTTCTGAGCATTCCAAAAGAGGTTAATAGTCATTCATACTTTTTCAACCTCGTTTTAATTCTCTTGAATTTCTTCAATAGTTCTTAATAGTTCTTAGATTGATTCTCAATTGAAGCCGGGTAATGGCCCCGGTATCTCAAATGACTTTTCTAACTCTATATGGGGCGCTGGGCCCGGTTCCCAGCACGTGCTGCTCCCCACAAATAGACTAGAGCATTTGTCCCAAAAAAAAAAAAAAAAAAAAAAAAAGGTTGATTGATCGACTACTTCATTGTCAACAGTTGATTAATTGATTGACTGATTGATTGATTAACTGATTCACTTACCGACCAACTGATCAACTGATTAATGTAGGTAGGTTGGCTCATTGGTTGACTTGTTCAGTGGTTGACTGTTGACAGTTAACTGTTGACTAGTTGCTAGGTTGTTTGGTCAAACTGGTCAGACTGGTTGATTAGTTTACTCATTGACTGATTGATTGGTTGATTGGTTGATTGGTTGATTGGTTTACCGATTGACTGGTTGATTGGAATATTGGTTTACTGGTTAAACCGGTTGACTGGTTGGCTGGTTGACTAATTGATTGACAGTTAGAGCTTGGCATCTCCTACAACATGCATTGACAGGCTGGCTGCATACTCCTAATGCGACTTTCTGTGATTACATCGTTGGGACTACAATCACAAGCACGTTCCGATCAGAAAACTCTCAATGCAAATATCCAAGAACAGTAAAACTTTTAACTTCTGGTTGCCTTGCTGACTATTTGATTGGTGTCTGTCTTCTTGTCCATCTGTGTGTCCATCTAAAGTACACCTGGTCGATCCCCTTTTGGGTGGTGAAGGGTGAGAGCACTCTTCGCTCGCTTCACAAAGTCAAAGAGCCATCTGAAACTGTGACCAGCATGCCACCCATCGACAGCCCAGCAGCTGATGACCCACCTGAACGGTCCTGAAGATCTCAGCAGCTGGTGACCCACCCGACGAGCCCAGCGGCTGGTGACCCACCTGAAGAACCCAGCAGCTGGTGATCCATCGAGGACTCCCGAAGAGCCACAGGCACTCCCAGTAGCTCGAAAAGGGAGACCACGAACTCGGGGGGTCCTCGCACCGCAGGCTGCCCACACAGCTACAAAATTTTCCAAAAAAACACGCACAAAAAAAGCAAGCAGGCATCACCAGCAATAACTAATGACAATTTTCTCACATTTCATTATTCAGCAGGCAGATGGAGGCCCTTCATAGTGCCCCTCCAGGGGGAACTTCAGCAGGGGGCTGGTACACGCAACACATGCCTCAGCTATCGTATTCTGCATTTCCTCTATCTGCTGCTCAATTACCCCCCTTGTACCTTCCACATTTTTCATACCCCCCCGCTGTCGGCGCGAATACCCTTTAAGGGTATCCGCCCTGGTTTTTGCAAGTGACAGAAAATAAGTTTGGATTAAAACTTGAGTACACCGCGCGAGACGCGGCTGTGTTTTGAGTACGCTGACCAAATGGTCGATGAGTGTAGAGAGTGTGTGCGTGTGTAGACTTAAGGCGCACGTGATCTCTCTTCTTATTGATGATTGTAAAATCGGCATGGTTGCCGACAAAATTTTTATTTTCGATTAAACTAAGATTAAAAAGATTTGGCCTCTTGATTGGTGTGCTTGACCGTGACATGTACGTACGAGCGGAGGGCGTGGGGGATGACGGTCGTGGATTCAGTGATAGGCCGAGGTGTAACCTTGGAGCGTTTCAGTGGATCCCCGCACCAAATGATACCAGCTTATATAGGTGTTCCCTGGTACATGGCTCAGCCTCGGGCCAAGCACTATTGGTTACGGCGTCGGACTTTCATCTAGTGGCGGCAGCACAGGAGTATCAGAGCAGCGTGAAGGGGCCAAGGGGTTGGGGGCTCGATGAGGCTATCCCCTATGGTTTTGCCACACAAGCCGTCAAGGCGGTACTGATAGCCTGTCACTTCGTGGTTCGTTTTTCCAGATTATTATTTAAGTCATTTTACTATTATTATTATTATTATTGATATTTTTATTTTGCCTATCGCCTTTTAAAGCGGGGCGTGGCACCGAGCTAGGGGCCCCGCCCGGATTGCTGTGTGTTCGGAATGTCGGCAAAATTCATTTGACCTGCCTATCTTGAAACACGGGCCGAGGAGTTCAACGTGCATGCGAGAAAGCGGGAGGTCAAGTCCACGAGGCGAAAGAAACTTAGTGGCGGAGACTTTCTGCGAGCGCACCTCCCGTCAACTACTGAATGCGGTAAGGAGCTCGACCGTAAGCATGCGGTTGGGGCCCGACAAACAGGAATTGTGCCTAGGCACAGGGGACATCAGGCGGAGGCCCGCGGCGGTGCAGGCTGTTGTCACCTTTCATGTGGAACATGTCCCCCCCCCTTTTCGGTGTTCAAAGTCTCATTTGAATATTTGTTACCATCACCAATATCTACGTCGGGGCCGCTTCGCCGGGACCGTGTTACGGGCTTACGACAGGCCCACAACGCCGTCTTTTTTATCACTGTTTCTCTATAGAAGGCCCGTTGGGAAGGGGCCCTAGTTTAGGCTGAGCGACGAGAAGGAACTCAACGGAGACCCATAGTGGTACTATGGCACAAAAACGCTCGTCGAGTTTGAATACAGGGGCAAAAAGACTAATCGAACCGCCTAAACGCTGGTTCTCTCAGATGTTCCCTTTGGGATAGCGGGCATTGCTGACCACCATTAAGTCCTTTGGGACATACGTTAAAATTAGAGTGATACAAAAAAGGTCAGTATGGTCTGGCATGAAGATACCGCGCATAAGTCAAAGAAGAGCGCGGGGGCTCAAACCGCTTTGTTTTTTTCGTTCTTTCGTCGGGTTTTACTTATGGAGCCAAGCGTTGCGAGGGCCGGATACTGTCGAAAGTTGGGCTAGTACGACGAAGAAACTATGCAACAACCTCAAAGAAGAGGTGAGGTGAATTTGGGGACGGATTGCGCCCAAGTGCATTCGGAATAAGATCGGAGATGACAACGTGGGAGGCGACACAAATGGAAGTTGCATAGCGCCCCCAATCCTGAGCGGATTTCGACGAACTAAGAACCGAATTTGGGGCTGTAAGGCGGGGCGAACCCGATTTTGAGGCCAGATTTAGCAAAGAATTAGTAAGAAAGACGTTAGTGAGAAACGAGGAGGAAGAAGATGGCGGGGTAAAAAAGAAAGGTGAGTATAGCAGGAAGGAAATCGCTATGCTTGCTTCTTTCGTAGCTGATTTGGGCAAACCAAGGCACTAAACCGGGCGTCTCGTGTAAAGCGAGTTGATTGGTGAAGGCGAAATTGATGGTAGAGCGAGAGGCGAGGAGTTTAGGCAAAAAGGCAGTGCGCGAAAGCACCGAGAAAATGACTATGGTGAGGGCAAGGATCGTACTGCTCGCATGATACTTAGCGAATACAGGCGAATGAGCAAGAGAGAAAGGGAGAGGAGAGAACTTACGTGACGGGAGCAAAGCGATCACCGGTGCTGAATTCTTCCTCGTTCTGGCAGCAGATCCATTCTAAATTTTGCCCACTCTATCGACGGAAGTAGCGTGGGCCGGCCGAAAGGGTAGGGACTTACCTGTCGATCGAAGTCTTGCCCATTCTATTGAAGGAAGTAGCATGAGGAGAGTCAAAGGTTTGGGACTTACCAATCGGATGTTGCGTTCCTTATCCTACCGAAGGAAAGTGGTCTCTCCCTCTATCTCTCAGTGTAAGTAGTTGAGAGACAACGTATGTTTCCATAATCTAGCGAAAGATTCATTCCAATTTTGCTCCCTCTATCGATAGAAGTAATGTAAGGTCAGTTACAGAGCTGAGACAGAGAGAGGGGAGTAGGGCAGGATCTGCTCGCACCTGGCCATTGGGGTTGAGTCGGGGAGTAGGAGTACAAAGGGGGCATGCCTCGACTATTGTTCCTACGAAAGTTTTCCTGCTAAAGCCACATTATTTTGTGAGGTTGTGGGGGTTGCGCACTTAATTACACGTTGTTGAAATGTACAGCAGGTACATGCGGTTGCGAATGGTTGTTGGGCACGCAACGTTAGCGAGTTGTTGTCATATTCGATAAGCAATATAGCAGGTACTACATGATGTTGTGGACGGTTGCAGGTTGTGCAGCGTTAGCAAACTGCTGCTGTAATTAGTTTGGGCATAACAGCGACTTAGAGTTGTTGCGCGCGGTTGTTGGACGTGCAGTATTTGTTGGTTGTTGTCGTGAGTCCGCAGAGTTCGGTGGGGGCAGGCTACGGGGCATTGCTATCTAGCATTGCAACTACCTACGATTGTGGCTCACTTTTGAGTTTACCGAGTGTTCCTCTATTTTCATCGGCATTTCGAACGAAAGCATGAGGGAAAATCTATTTATCACAGTACGCTTATAGGTTGCGCACCGGCGATCGGTCAAGGGAAAAGGGGCGTAACGGTATGAGGAAATGTTATTACTGCGACTTGAAGATAGTCAAAATCCGGTTGTGTTGCGTATTGTTCGCATGGTGGCGGTTTGACTACACATTTTGACCGCCATTGCGGGGCCCTCAGGCTCATTAAGGAATCGAGGTCCTCTCACGCGAGTCTGAGTGCACCTCCCTTGGATCAGAGAAACTTAATACTTCTCCTTCTGCCATTTTTTCTCTACGTCTAGTCTGCTGGGGCTGGATTGCAACCCGTAATCCGTGTCACGACCTCTGTGGGAGGTTGCCCCACCGATTGTGGGAGCTCCACTGGAACCTACGTGAGGTTCTGGAAGCAGGGAACTAAGTGGTAAATTTTCCTTTTCTTCTATAAACCCAATTATAACCCTTACATGCACCTCTTGCTATAGTTTGACTAAGTATGTTGCATGCATCCCATTGTTTGACTTTTGAACATAACTTTGACTTAAGTAAAGAAATGCATGCGCAATCTCAGTTTCACTTTTGTTGCTTGTCTGAAATCAAATTGTAAAATAATTTTGCATCGGCAAAAAGCGGGAGGAAAATGGTTTTGCTTGCGTTTGACCGGATCTGGTTGCACTTACTTGCGAGGGTTGTATATGATTGTCTTTTTTAGGGACCAAGTAATTGTTCATAAGTTCGATAGTTTGGTCGTCTTGGTTTATTTTGGGGTTTCTTATGTTTTTTTTGTTTCTGAAAAAGAGAGTTTGAGCAATTGTTCTTAAGTTGGATGAATTAAACTCCTTATTTATTATGAGGAAGGATCGGGCGGATAACCGGACAATTATTCCTAAGTTGGATGGTCTGGAATCACGCACATGCTGGAACCAAAAGATAAATTTTGTCTATACTCTAATACTATTTTATTTATGAACATGTTAATTAGACAATTGTTACTAAGATGGATAGTCTGATTACAGTTTCCCACAAATGAAGAAAGTATTAACTAAAAATAAATTAGTGGTAAGAAGAGGTAGGTTGAACATTGTTTCTAAGTTAAACGGTTCAATCATATACTACCTTAAAAGATTAAGTGCAAAGAGATATATATATAACTTGACTATTTTAAACAATTCAGGGCGACTAGGCATTGTACGAAGTTGGACGGCCTAGTCGCATGCTTAAAGAATAGAAAAGTTATAATGTCAATGGTTGAGCGAGACAATTGTTCATAAGTTAGATGATATAAGCTTTACGCCTTATGTAAGTCGGGTGTACGGAATATATCATTGAAAAACTATAAACTATTGTTAAAGTTCGACCTTGGAACTGTGTGAGAGTACTTACGATTGTCGTTTCAACTTGCATTTGGCTAACTGAAAGCTTTACTTATTCTGAGTTTCAATTTGATAGGTAACTACTTTCTTTGCTTGTCATGTGCTAGAGCTATAAAAGTTACATTTTCTTAGCTAACTTTTTTTTTAATTAGGTAAATTCTCGCATTTTCTAAAATCGTTTGTTATAGGAAAGATACTTCCTCTAGGGGAAGTGTTGCTAAAATTTCTACAAAACTAAAGAGTTAGTCAAATCTTCCTTTCAAAAATTACTTTTTTATCTAAGTTTATATTTGGATTAGTAGAAATCTGGAAAGTTTTATTTTCTGAGGGAAGTGCTGCTCAAATTTTTGCTTATTCAGGGAATTGGACAAAATTTGACTTTAGAAAAGTTAAAGTCATTTCATATTTTATACTTAGCTTTAAGTTCGTATATATTTTAAAAAGTTACTTTCTCCACGGGAAGCGCTGTCGAATTTTCTACAAATCTAAGGAGTCAATTAAATTTTGTCTTGGCAAAAACTCAAGTTTTCTTTCGAACTTTTATCTGATTTAGTACAAATATGAAAAGTCTACTTTTCTAAAGAAGAAGATGCCAAAATTTTTACTGAAGCCAAACAAAATTTCACTTTCTAAAGTTAAAGTTTATTTCAGTTTCATATTCGAGTGAATGCAACTTCTGAGAAGACATTTTTCCTATATGATACGGACTCTGGATTTGATTGTCCGCAATCACACATATATATATGGTTGAGGGGAGTCTCACTGTGATTGTGAGAAGTGATCGTTTCGTATTTATAACCCTCTATGCGTATATACCTATGTATATATTTCGAGTATCTGTGCGTCCAATTGCGAATGCGAGCGAGGTTTGAGCTGATTGTGCGTTTGTGAGAAAAGACAAACCCCTTTTTACATTTGTTTTTTTAAATTATTAGGACGTTGAAGTTTTTGGCAACCGTTAAAATCAAATCCCTTGATTTCTCTCCAAACCCTGGATGATGGAGTTTGTCTCGAAAACCACCAGAATTGACTGCCACCACGAGTCAAAACTTTTGTATCACCCACTCTCCATAGGGTGCAAAAGAGAGTGTAGTGATCAATCGCATTGGCGGTTGTCTAGTGTCGAAAGATTAACCCCTCAAAGCACGCGTCAACCAACATTTAAATGTCGAACACGACTTTTGAGACTATCGAGAACCGCGTGATTATGGGTACTACGTAGTACTTCATCGTTGCAACTGCTTCCGTATGCTTGCATTGCTAGTCGATATAAGTAAACCCTGCGCCCGGGTGGTTTTATCTTAAGTCTCGCGCGCGACGCCTTGCCAATCTTTGTATCAAAAGGTTATGGGTAAAGGGACTAGGAATGTTGTATTTATGTGTATTTGATTTGTTTGTTTTTAACGTAGTGTAACGTGTGGTGAGTGGGATGTGTCCTAGTCGACCAACGATTGATCGCGCTTGGAACTTCAGCCCCCCAATGCATCCGTTTGCATGCAGGGCCGATAGAGGCGTGAGACCGCGTGTACCTTCTACTGGGTGGGGACCTGCACCTGCTGGAAAACAAGTCCAGCGTCCCAACTAAATACATTGGAGAATATTTACTACAATGAACAACAACCCTGTACCGTGGACTGGTAGCTCGGCGGGGATACTCCCACCGAAGGGAGGTGACAGCTCCCACAGGTGCAGGTATGTTGTACCTTGCATATGTCATATCCGGTCGTAGGGGCTCGCGAGAGGTATGGCTAGCACACTAGGCCGGAGCGACTACGGAAGCTCCATTTGTACCACGATTAAAGGATGAAAGTCCTGCCACCATATCCTGCGTGACACGGCCAGGAGGGTCCCCCCTGCGGGACCGATCTGCTCAACACCGGATCAAATGAATATGGACCTGGTGGGCAAACCCATTCGACGACCACGTTAACGGCCGCACCAGCCGCTAGCGCTGGTGGTTTAACTCCCCATCTTCCTAGGGGATCCTTGATGCTCGCAGACACGACAGGGTTGTTGCTCATTGTAGTCAATATTCTCAAATGTACTCAGTTGGGACGCTGGACCCGCTTTCCAGCAGGTGCAGGTCCCCACCCAGTAGAACAGAATGAAGCACCCGGAGCAGCTATTTCCGCAGGTTGCCTGTATCACCCCCCCTAGTGCTAGGCTCTCGCTTTACCTAATTAAGAAGGGGAAAAAAAATATAAAAAAATGTTAGCCATTAGTTTGTTTGTAAAACTACACTATATTTTTCTCTCAATGCTTTTCGCCTTTCACTACCTACCTACTCCTAATACTAAATAGAGGGGACCTCTGCAAACATAGCTACCTCTCAATGTGAAGGGATATTGCATGTTGCCCCTTGCCCTAGTGGTTAAGGGCGTGCAGGGTTGGTGCCGCCAGTGGGGGTCCGGCTAGCGCAAAGACCGAGCACTTTGCCAGTAGCTGCACCTGCCTTTCATCGTCCCCCACCCCCAATCGGGTTGCTGCAGTGTCGAAGGCCAACACTCTCCCACACACCACCACACATCACCCACTCACGCTCACACCCGTGTTGGCCAAAGACCCTACTAATACTGATCAGAGGGATCAAGCGGACTGTCACAGCCGCTTGGCACTAAGGGCGCCACAGGCGATCATGGGGCTTGAACCCCCCACCTCCTGAATGCCACTTCCATGCCTGACCAACTGAGCTAGGCCACTGCAGGTTAGCCATTAGATTGCCCACCCTCCTCAATTGTTTCTTCACCCCCCTCAAAAAAAAAGAAACGGCAAGCATTTTCACACTATTATTTAGCACCCAGATCATCAGTCATTGGTCAAGCCCTGGACCCCACATGAAAAGTGTTGGAAAAGTGACGAGATTTTCAGGTTTCCAAGGAAGAGTGTTTGGAAGAGTTTGCCTGCGGAATAACGGGACCCCACCGGAGTGGCAGGAAAAGCCAGTTTCCACGAGCTTGGAAAGTCTGGAAACTGGAGATGGATCGGGTGGTGGTCGCGGATGTCCGTTCGAAGGGCCTTGCGCCTGTTTCGGTTTCCCCCCCCCTACTTTGGGCGACAACAGCATATTCGTAGCCCTGTCTAGTGGACCAGGGAACGGCTTCAGGCGGACAATGCATGGGCCCATGGGTTGGCGAGGAGTTTCTAACCATGGACATGCGCCCCCCCCCCCCACCCTCGCCCCCTCTGGAAAGGGCACAAAAATATGGCGGACACCGCTCCACAGCCACTTTTTCGACCAGAAACCGATGTGAAAACGAGAAAACTGGCTTAAAAAAAAAAAAAGTGCCTTTTTCCAGATACCATTTTCCAGGCTGTGGGGTTCCGGAAAACCTCCCCACTGTCCTGAAATCGGCTTTCTGGAGGGTCTGCTTTGTCCGATGTTGTCCGAGATAAGCTTTTCCACGCCGGTTTTTCCACAGTTATTCCCTGTGGAGTTCAGGCCTAATCCTCCTACCTCTACCATGACCCACACAAATCCAAAAAAAGAGAAACGCAAACGGAAGTACTCACCCCATCATTAGAAGCAAATCTCTCCTACAACGTACAACGTGTTCAAAATTCGATTGAAGCCAAAATTCGATTGAAGCCATTACCAGATTGTGACATCGCACAAGTTTATCGTCAAAATTCGATCGAAACCATTTCCGCGATGTGACATCAGCCAAGTTTATCACAGCCATTCCCGCATTCGTGCATGTCAAGCACTGCCATCCATTTCTTCTACCCTTCTGTAATCAGACCCATCCATTTACTTTGGCTCATTTACTCTATCCTCACCAATTTCATTTTGTTTTTTTCTTTTTCCTTCCCCAATCCCCACCAATTTCTTTAGGGACAAAAATTACATCCCTGCCGTGCTTAAAGAGATGGGACTACCCCGCTATACCCAGTGCCACCCCCGGAGGTCGTTCAGCTTTGCCTAGCACCCAACTTTTCCCCTGTGCGAAATTGTAGGCATACCCAATCCCACAGGCCCTGGATTCAGAGCACAAAGCTGCGCACATGCCCACCAAGTACACCGTTGGGCACGTCTCATGCCCCAACCAAGTGGACCGTTGTGACCCAGCGGCTGCTGCTGGGTATGAGCATAATTTCAGCCATCCGGTTCGCAGGGTATATGAACAATTTGCCAATTTGGCCTCTCCTTCTCAGGTTCCCGGTATGCCCATAATATTGCCTGGGCATGTCCATAATTTGTGCATTCCACAGTAGTTGGTTATAAGTTATAACCACAATTTCGGGGTACCGACCTGGGTCCACCTCGGTCCTGGGCATGCAAACAACTTCCACAAGACGTTTTCTGGGTACAGACGCAAGTTGGCGCTGGGACTGGGTATCTTTAAGTGGGGTACAGATGCACAACAGTCCCATTTCTTTAATACCCACTGATGCATTCAAATAAAACAAAAAAAAAACACAAACAGCCTCGGTCTATCCCCCATGTATACATGATTTTTAACTTCCAAACATCCATTCGCTCGAATGCACAGTGATCGGTCTTCATTTCCTCGTTAACCATTCAGCCACGTATGCGCACATTGTTGTTTTCTATTTTTGTTTTTTTGGAAAAAAAAGCTCCATCTATTGGTGGGAATTCACGCACTCGCACTCATGAATTAATCCATTTGGCTACCATGGGTTTGGCTACCATGGGTTAACATCGATTTCGTCAAAACAGACATTTTATTTTTCCAAAACAAAATGAGAAACTCTTAAATTGGCCCAACTAAGGTCCATATTTTCAGCTCCTGAAGGTATGGCATTCTGAAAACGCCCTACCCCCTAGATGCCAGCTGAGTTCAGATACATCCAGGGGGTACAGGGTTTTTAGAACGCCATAGCCTCTGGACTCGAGCTTAGTCCAGATACATCCAAGGGGTCCAGCATTTCAAGGACGCCCAACCCTGAAAAGCTTGAAAGTTCCTAGTAGCAGCCAGGAGATCTCTGTATACTACCACTTAAGAGATTTCACGGATCGAGTTCGGAATGGGATCGGGTGTTTTCACGTCCCACAATATAGTACCCCGATACTCTTGAGTCATGCTTCGCGCCTTTGGTAGCTAGTCTGATTAGATCGACATTAAATCAAATCTGGGTGCGTATATTGGAAAGGATGTCATGTACGCTAGCAACTCAGGCAGATGTGTAGATGTAGTTCTATCTGCCTAACTTCATTCCTTATAAGTGAGCCCTGTAGCTCGCAGTCACTACAATTGCATGTCTATTTACACAAACAACTCCAGTGTTCAGGGACACGCTGGACTCTCTTTCCAGCAGGTGCTGCTCCCCACCAATTTATGGAGCCTCCCCAACAGTGTGCAAGTGATGACTGCTCTCTTACCAGCACCCCTAGCATCCGTTCGGATTGTTTTTCAAAAAAAAAAAAAAAAAAAAAAAAAAAAAAAAAAAAAAAGCCTCCATGAGCACATCCATTCATTCATTCCTTCATTCATCCATCCATTCCTGAGTAGCACGGCAAAAGTGTGTGCACCCGTCCACCTTCACACGGCTCGCAAACATGTTTGGACAGCTCCCAAACGTGTTCTTTTTTTTCATAAAAAATATATATATATATATCGTCACAAATAGAACTGCCCGGTAAACCGTAGGCAGACAGAGAGAAGAGGACAACAAACGAGGGGCTGTGACAATATATACGTCACAAATATATATATATATATATATCTCCCTCTCTGCCTACGGTTTACCGGGCAGTTCTATTTGACGATATATCGTCAAATATTTTGGGTTTTGATTACTGGGAGTGACAATAAAAGCAGAAAAGCTGTAATTAGCACAGACCAAACAAATAGAGGTAATCTATGCATGGTCATTCCTGGGCCACCCATGTTAAAAATAGTCGTAATGAAATTGATAGCACCTAATATTGAGGAAACACCCGATAAATGAAGACTAAAAATAGCTAAATCCACAGCTCCTCCAGAACGACTGGTTTAAAGGTGGCTGGACCGGGTGGTTGCTTGTATTGTTCTCTTACATAACAATAATTTTTCAAGTCTTTCAGAGATTTTTTCTTAATATATTTTTTTTTATGTTCGCGTTGGGAGGGTTTGGGGCACTCGTTCGCATTCGGACGAACATGTTCGTCCGCCTCCGAACGCTATGCTACGCAGCAGATCCATCCATCCATCCATCCATCCGCCCATTCATTGCTGTACCTGAGCCATTAAGCCACCAGTACACGGCACCATACATCTGCGGCGGGCCCCTCACGGCCATTCTTCCTCCCATGCCTTCGTTCAATCCTGGAGCCATCCACCTTTTGTTCTCTGCACCCACTGTCAAGACATCAAAATTCTCTTCTCTCTGCCAGCCATCTACTACTCCAATTCGCCCATAAAAACCATCTCTACCCATTCATCAATCCTTCCCTGTGGTTTGCCAATCCTGACGACCATCTTCCCCTGTACACAACGCACCCTCATTTTGGCTGCACCTGACCTGAAATATAGCTTATATATACAATCATTATCAGGCTGCAACTGACCTGAAATATAGCTTGCATACACAATCATTATCAGGGTGCCTTATGTTCGAGGAAAACGGTAGAACCGAGAAAGGCGTAAAAAAAAAAAAAAAAAAAAAGCGAACTTGGACACACCTCTAGTTATAAAGGTTTCGAGCTGAAAATTCGCATAAAAGTAAAAGAAAAAAACGGATTAAACAAAAAAAGGAAGAAGAAGAAACCGGATTAAACGGGAAAAAAAAAAGACGACAACGAAATCGGATTAGACAAAAAGAGAAAGAAGAAGAAGAAACCGGATAGATGCGCGAATAAGGAAGATAAGAAGAAGAAGAAAAGGTGGAAAAGACAAAGAAGGAGAGACGAAAGATAGCCAAGATAACGCACGGCACAATGCATAGAAGGGAGCACACAAGAAGACAGGGGGGGCCAAGTCCCACTAGTTTTTTTGAATCCTCCTTCCTGGCAGTTCATCTTCGTAATATAGGGTCAGATATCCAGAAAAACGGGTATGTGGAACTAGGGCCCTGAAAAAAAAAAAAAAAAAAAACAACCTTGGGCCCTGAAGGGAGAATCAGACTGGGACCGGAAGGGCGAATCAGACTGGGACCGGAAGGGAGAATCAGACAGGGAAGGGATACAGAGGCAATTTACTAGAAATTTTGACAGGAGGAGCAAGAAATGGGGCACATCCGCCGAAATGCCACCTCGGGGAAAATAGATAAGGAAAAACTAAATAGAAAGTAAATACACCGAAATCGCCGAAAGAGCAAGACGAAGAAAGAGAAGAATGAAACACGGCCTGGCAGCAAAACAATAACGAGAAGAGAAATGGCGTTCTCAGCAGAACATCGAATCTCTCACACACCCGCCAACACCGAGGGTTCAAATCGGCCAGGAGAACTGATCGCGATGGACTCTGCACAGAAGCAGAGCACCGAGCAGACAGATGAGACCATCCCATGAGCAGAGCGCCAAAAGCAGTCCACCACGGGCACACTTTTCATCAAATCGGTACATTGTATATTCGTGCTTGTCCCTCTGCGTGTATATTCGTGCTTGTCCCTCTGCGACACTACTAGCTGCATCCTTAAAAAACAAGGACAAATTATTGGGCTTCACGTTCTTCACATCCTTCAACCTCGTTGCGGATAGCCTTATTCTTTCCAAGTCCAGTCTCATACTCTATTCGCCACGTCAGCCCCCCCATCACTTATTCCCCTCAAAATCACGTGCCCCCTAATTACAATGTCCGTCCTCAATCGCTCAACAAAAGGCAATCGTGCATGGATCATCATAATATGCTTCGCCGTTGCAAGAGCGCAACAAGATCCATAGTCAAGCTTATATTCCTTCTCTTTAATCGCTCCCTACCTCCCTACCAACATCTCCCTCTCTCAGCCATTTTCAGCCCAGCATCCTCTCTTTCTCCCTCCCTCCCTCCCTCCCTCTCTCCCTGTGCCTAGCCTTCCTAGTCGCCTTCTTCTTCGTGTCAAGAACGACCCGTACTTTGATCGCTTGCCTCTGCCGGTCCTACATTTGACACCCTCCCCTCCTCTCTCTACCCCCCCCCCCGCCCCCCTTCCCAGACCCCACTCTCCCACTCTTTCGTGCGGACTAGCTTAGCATTACTTAACACACACTCCGGCCAATCGCCTCCAGCCCTAATTGCTTTACGAACGCAATCTCTTCCAAAACACCCGGCTTTTCCTTATTTCGATTTGTACGTGAAGAAAAATTGCGGGCTCTTCTCCACCACCACCTACCCTTCTCTCCCCATTTCATTTCCCTCATCTTGACAGTTTCTTTCCCCTCGAGTTGAACGTTTCTTGTTCATGAGAAGAAAAATTGCGGGCTCTTGCCTCCACCACCTACCTTTCTCACCCCACCATTTCATTTCCCCCATCTTGACCGTTTCTTTTCCCTCGACTTGAACGTTTCTTGTCCATGAGTTAAACCCTCTCTACCTTAACCTCGGCAAGGCTTGACTCCACCGTTCAGCCATTCCCGCCATCAACGACCCCTCCACTTTATTCAGTGATGCGTGCGCTCACCCGTCAGTGCGAGAGAGGCCAAAGGACCGCTAGCCAGCAGAGTGTGACTAAGTAACTCGAACGTTTCTGTTCCCTCTCCAACCTGCACGTCTCTCTTCTCCTTCAACTTGGAACGTGAAAAGTGGGGTTAACTTTTCGAGGTTTTCCCTGCGGGTTATATACGATACGATATTCACTCACCGCCCGCAGTACATTCTACACACCTATGGGTCGAGGAATTGCTATCGGAAACCTCCTCCCTCCCTCGACCTCGGTTCGTACAGACCGTTCCGTGACATACTTTCATTTCCACGCAGGTAGCGAAAGGAAGACTCGCCGCCGGACAGACTCCGGAAGAGCCTCGGTCGACCAAAAACTCCAATAAATCTATCTATTGTAGTCGCAATTCCTCTCTCTCTCTCTCTCTCTCTCTCTCTCTCTCTCTCTCTCTCTCTCTCTCTCTCTCTCTCTCTCTCTCTCTCTCTCTCTCTCCTC
>BFEA01000362.1:357713-374339 GCA_003427395.1 Chara braunii | reverse complement strand
GGGGAGCAACACGTGCTGGGAACCGGGCCCAGCGTCCCATGTCAAATTTATACAAATGATTTAAAATGCCAGGGCCATTACCTGGCTTCGGCTAAGAGCAATCTGAAAACTTATGAAAAAATTCAGAAAAAATATAGGAAATTTTAGAAAAAAAGTCCTTCGAATGCTCAGAATCCCTGGAAACCCCAACAAAACACTCTAAAATTCTCTAACACTGTCTAATTCCCTGTCGGGCTCTCCCAGACCTCATGCCCCCACCCTACTCAGTTACAGGGCAACACAACTCACCCCAGCTCCGTCGAGCATTGTCCCGACATCAACCCTTGGTTTTCCCTTGGAATGCCCGGCCCAAGGCATCCCCAGATCTCTCTACCACATCTCACGCTTGTTGGGTGTCGATCATGATAATTTTGTTGGCATGCAGAAAGTCAGAAATGAACATTTCTCGTTTTTCATGAACAGGAGGTCAGTCCTTCCCTTCTGTAGGGGAGTAATCAATACCTCTGTTCATTGCATAACGAAGCTGGTTATGATTCTCATGTTACACACATCATATTAACGTGTGGGATTTGCCCCCTCGTCTGATAGATAGATTTTCTTTGACATCTCAACTCATCATCGTATAGGGAAGCTGGTTTTAATTTCCGGCTCAACATACCATACACACCATATCAAGGTTAGGGTTTCGTCTGATTGACTAGATTGGTCTCGATGCCCCAGTCTGTTTTGGAGATACCGTTGATCAGATCGATAGGGTTATCCCATCATCTGACATATATTGATTAAACGTGCATACATAGGTAATATGTCATACGCATCACATCAAGGTGAGGGTATCATCTGATTGATTGGATTGGTCTCGATGCCCTAGTTTGTTTTGGAGATACTGTTAATCAGATGGATAGGTAATACGTCATACACATCACATTAAGGTTAGGGTATCGTCTGATTTATCAAATTGGTCTCGATGCCCTAGTTTGTTTTGGAGATAATGTTGATCATATAGATAGGGTTCTCCCATCATCTGACATATATTGTTTAGACGTGCATACATAGGAAGGTGGAGTCATCAACACATCAACACAGCTCTGCATAGGGATGCTGGAACTGATTTCCAGCAGGTGCAACTCCCCACCAATAGATGAAGCCTTCGACACCGGGACCTACTTACCGGGGATGCTCTTACACCTCGCTAAGTAGGTTTCCCGTACACAAAGGTAAGAAAAAAAAAAAAAAAAAAAAAAAAAAAAAAAAAAAAGGATTCGAGCCCATGATTGGTCCTGATGCGCCTCGATGCTACTGACCGCAATGACGTCCAAAGGGAGGTGGTTAGGACATACTCAACATCATGACTTCCCTGGATGGTTGTGAGAACTTGTGACCGTTGTTCGCACTCTGTGTGGATGCTTTTGGTCCTGATTACGTCTATAGGAAAACGATTCAAGTCTGGGACTGTCGGTGTACACTTCTTCTCTTACCCCCATTATCTGAGATATTTGGGCCGAATTCGTTGTGTAATGACCCTATCAGGGCAGTGTGGGAATTTGCAATCTGGACGTGGTCGTTGGGGCTTGGGCATTTTGCAATCGGCCCTCGGGAACGTTGGTGGGCATTCCGCTTTAATCACACCTTTTAGGACATTTTGCACATATCTCAACTTACTGGAGTATTTTGCAAATTATCCCTTCTTAAAATTGAACCTGATTTTCATTTGTCAGAGGGGCATTTGGCTCTATTAACATCTTTTAGGGGCATTTTGGGATACATCTCAACTTATGGGACAATTTTGCAAATTCTCCCTTTTTTAAATTGAACCTTCTGCACAACATCCATGAAATTTAAGGGTTTCTGGATTTGAATGTTTCTTTTGGGGTCCTCAGCCCCAGACCTCCATTAGGGTCTGGGACTGAGACTCTCTGGGAATGTGACTTGGAGTGGGACTGAGATTGAGCCTGGAAAAGAAAAAGGATAATTTCTCTATTTATGGGCTTCTTTTTTACTAGGGAAAACTGCATCTGTACCCCACTTAAAGATAGGAATATGAGCTAGACCCAGTCCCAACACGAACTTGCATCTACACCCAAAGGGCGTTCAACTTTGCGTAGTACCCAACTTTTCCCCTTTCTGAAATTGTAGGTGTATGCAATCCCGCAGACCCTGGATTCAGAGCACGAAATTGCGCTCATGCCCACCAAGTAGACCGTTGTGGCCAAGCGGCTGCTGCAGGGTATGAGCATAATTTCAGCCATTCAGGTAGCAGGGTATATGAACCATTTGGCCTCTCCTCCTCAGGTCCCGGGTATGCACATAATTTTGTCTGGGTATGTCCATAATTTGTGCATTCAGTAGCTGGTTATAACTACAATTTTGCGGTACCAACCTGGGTCCACCTCGGTCCTGGGCATCCAAACAATTTTCACCAACCGTTTTCTGGGTAAAGAAGCAAGTTGACGCTGGGACTGGGTATAGCCGGTATTCTCATCTTTAAGTGGGATACAGATGCAATTCTCCCTTTTTAAAACCTAGACCAAACAGTGGCAGCCGCCACTTTTTACCCTCCTCAAAGTAGGGAACCTCACTCCACTACGCACCGAATATGCAAAACGAGAACGGATCTTCTGCCGGAATATGGAAGGATGCACTGCCATTTTTTTGTCGTTTTGTGCATGTGGTGAGTTGTGAAGCAAGGCCCAATGTCAACCTTACCAAGGATACTTCATTTATAATCGTAGATTGGCCAGATCAATAGCGGGCAGGAATGAAGAATCCAGGCCATGACTCTCTAAATGAACAGGGGACAGTCAAATCATACAGAAGATCCAGCCCGCCTGGCTCAATGGTGCACCCATGAACTATTGAGAAACGGACGTGACCTCGCATCTTCACAGTGGAAGTAGTCAGCTTAACCGGTGAAATACCTTGGGGGAGTGAGTGTGAGGGTGAAATAAGAACTATGATATATTACCTGGGGTTGGTCAGTTTGCATATCATACCTACGGGTCGGCTCCATTTTTACACGAGAACAAAAAGAAGAAGATCCAACCAGTACTCTGTGATGGGCCTCACTCCACTACCCAACGTTCGACATGTACACCTTGGTCGGATACATTTCAACTTATCCATGTTCACATGCATTTGGATGTTGACTACGGATCTTGCTCACCACTCACCACAACCCTTGTGTCAGAAGTAGGTTTTCTTTTCGTGGTAACTCTGCTGTCGTGATGAGTGCAAACCACCCTTCCCTGTTCCCTGCCTGCAATGGCAGGGTTGTGGTGCCTCCTCTCCGCCACCTAGTTGTTCACCACCTGTCCCTGTTCCCTGCTTGCAATGGGTGAGTGCTACAAAACAACACTGGGGAAGGACGGCACCAGCTGGGAGAGTGAGTTACTCACCATGTCTAGTGGGTGGCCGAGAGGAGGCACCACACCCCTGCCATTGCAGATGGGGAAAAAAATACTCACCCAACAAGGCAACGCCGGGGACGACTAAAACCCGCCGGGAGGGTGAGTTACCATGCTTGGTGAGCGATGGAAATAAGACACCATCCGCACCGCGTGCACCTCGGTGAAAATGCGAGGGGCTGGTTGTGCGCGTACACGCACTACCAGCCTCATCGGTATCGTTTGGGGCTTGGGGTGGGCCAACGTTAGCACCACCTTAGAATTGTCAAAGTGCATTCGCGCTCCAACCGTCGCCTACCACTGGATTCCTAGCATCACATTATACGCTTGTGCATCCAACACAATTGCGCCGCACAGACAATGCACATGTCCAACTCGTGTAGGTACATTCGTAATTCGCCCTTTACAATGAATGTTGTCCTCCGTGACAGACACATACAATTCATCCAGACGATGGGGATGAACTTGTCCTTCCCGTCCCAAGCTCTTCGGTAACCCGCAAGAGATGGCCACTGCCAACGATTCGGAATCGAGGATGGTTGTCGAGGGACTTCCCCAGATCTCGCAGTCACACTCGACACTCTTCTAGTTAATCGGATAGGCCCGAAGGAATACCTCGGGATTCTCCGTCGGTGGGTCTGCGACTTGGATCATTCCGACGCGGGCTGCTTCGTTGAATTTCAAGGTTGAGGGTTGTGCCTCGGCGACAACCGGTCGATAACTAACTTTTTGCCCTTTCGACTTTCCTCGAACCGTCGCCGGTTTCTTAGGCATCGCTCAATTACTTTTCATTGTCTGCCTAAAAAATGGGCAGTAGGTAGGTGATAGGCACAGGGATCTGCAGGTCCAGAGATTTCATGGCATCCAAGACGTTTATTTGACCGTCCTTGTACCTGGGACCCAACGCCATAGAATCTTCAAACCCAGTTTTTTTTTTTTTTTTTTTTTTTTTTAATTTTTACTGCTCTATCTATTGGTGGGGAGCAACACCAGCTGGAAACCGGGTCCAGTGTCCCTTAAATACATGAAAAATATAAAATAATGGTATGTCTGAACCATGGATTTGGGTTGAGTTGTGCCTCTTCACCCTAATAGGGCGCCAGATCAAACAACCTCATTCTAGCACTATTCCTTTCTTAATATCGGACAATCCTATGGTCGTAATGGAATTGCTGGGTCGATCATTGTCCAGTTATTAAAAGCAAGTTCATAGTCTCGACTCATATTTTCCTCTTCACCTCTCCTTGCCCCTTCCCATTCAACCTTCCCTATTGTCCCTCCTGGGTTCCTCCTAACCAACAATGGTTGAATCGTTGAATGTGTTGCAGAATTTTCTTTTCGCGAGGATAAAAATTGAATTTTTTTTTTAGTCTGTTCCCATTTTATATTGATACCCATTTGTATTTGTTGCTTAACTGTGTAAGTGAATTCCCGTCCATCTAATCTGACCCCTTCCATTTCATGCGTACATTTTCTTAACCATATTGCCCATAATATCGCTCTCCTGCCCATATTATATAAATTTTGTGAGAATTCATCAATATATTTAGGGGACCAGGTTTCGAGAAGGATGACTCTCCAGTCCCAAGGCCATTGGACTTCTGTTTCCAAGTTAGACCAAATACGATCCCACCACCTCCATAGCCAGATTGCCCCAGGACACTGTAAGAAAATATGGTCGATTGTTTCTGAGATTAACTTAGAAGGAAACGCCGATTTATAAAATTTACACCAGGGGATCGCTTTCCCTCTTTGTTCTAATGTTGTCCTGTCTATTAGTCAGTCATTTGTAGGTAAACATCTATGCTTTATTTGTCATTGTAGTGAAGCTACCTTTGCAGGATTAATTTTGGTCTTACTGAACCATTTTACCTTTCTTAATGATTCCTTATTAACATTGAGATGCTTCATTCATCTTTCCTTTATCTTGTCTTTCAAAAACATTTTAGGACGAATCATCCTATAAGTGGATTTCACTGACAATGTGTGAAGGGCACAAGAATACGTTCTTCCTTTGCTTCCTGTATAAGTCCATTTCCAATTAGCAGGATCAAGGGGCAGACAATTTATGGGTGTATTTTGTTTAAAGGCTATCAATTTATTTTTATGCCTCAATACTTTGGTCCTGAATACTTGGTATTTTGTCACTCTTCTTATACTATTCTGGTCCTTGATTATAACTATTTGATTACTATCCATTTCATAAGTAGTGAGAAGTACTTCCCCATTCTCCTAGACTACTACAACACTACCTATGATGTTTGATTGATCGTTTATAGCAACCCAATCACCTTCTAATAACTGAGGACCTTTTTTAAAAATTCTTATCCAATCCAAAGGCATCCAATCAATCAATTGTTCTAATGCTTCCTCATAATGATGACAATACCTAAGGTGGGCTTGTAACTGTGAAGGGGTAAACCACTCTCTTTCTTCACTGTTCCATATATCTTTTATTCATACAATTCCATTTTTAAACTATCCATTCCACGGGGAATCTGCACAGTGAAGGACACATCCTTGGGGATCTTTGAGAAGATTATTATCAAAGAGTGGTTGTTGACATACCTCTTCCCATCTGCCAGGAGGGTTTCGGTCTGTTAACGGTAGTTTCCTCCATGTTTTGATGAGGTTATACCAAAACGAATCATTATGCAAATCCATTCTTGCCGCCTTTCTATCTGATGCACTTTGATCCATTGGTACATTCGTCATCCCTCTTTGAATAGTCCAAGACCTATTCTCTAGCCACATCATTGAATCTATGTTGTGAGGTATTTTTGGTGCAATACGTCTAACTTGTTCCCATGCCAACATACTCCAAAGGGTTTGGGGATTAAAGAGTAGGTGTTTAATCCATTGAACTGATAAGGCCATGGTTTGTAAAGAAGGATCAATGATGCCCAACCCTCCTCTAGCTTTAGGTTCTATCACTGATTGCCATGCTACCCTGCTAATTACCTTATCAAACTCATGATTTCCTCTCCATAAAAAGGTTGATAGTTGACGCTGCAGGGTCTTTAAGCTTTTCTTATTTAATGCCCATATTGCAGATTTATACCAGATTGAGGCTAAAACCACATTATTAATTACCAGAGTACGACCAAAGAGGGACGTTTGTTTACCCTTATACATTTCCAGCTAAGCATATGCTTGTTTGGTTATACAGTCATCGTTAGTTGATGGTTTTCCTGCTGCTGAACAGGAAATACCCAATACCCTAATGAGAGTTTGTAAGGAAAACCATTTTACTTGGGGATTTTCAGGGGGCCTTATTCCTTGATGATGAATCCACCAACCCATAGTTTTATTTTCTCAATTTACCCTCATATCAGACGGTCCACAAAATTTATCCATCAGACTGTTAATTGCTTTCATATTCATTTTAGATTTTTTTACCACTAGTGACAGGTTATCAGCAAAGAATGAGCAAATAGGAATAGCTTCCTCAGGAATTTATGACACTTGTATTTTTTTAATATCTTTATGTTTTCTAAGTTTAGTTGCTAAGGCCTCCATGATTATGATAAAAAGTAATAGGGCAATTGGGTCCCCCTGTCTAACTGATCTCTGTAAAACAATAGGAGGGGCTACATTACCATTGACCATTACCCTGGTTGTGACATTCCTATGCAGTATTTTTACCCACCTTCTGAAATTTGGACCAAAGTTAAATTTTTCTAAACATTTATCTAGAAATAATCAATCCAAATGATCATAAGCTTTCTCAAAATCTATAAATATGAAGACTGCATTATATTTATATTGGCATGATATCCTGATCAGCTTATTGACTAATAATATATTGTCTTGGATATTCCTTCCTGAAATAAAACCTGTCTGTGCATGATGAATAACTTCAACGATGACTTTGGTTAGTCTATGAGCTAGAGCTTTTGCCATTAATTCGTAGACCACTGTTAAGAGTGTGATAGGACAATAATTATGAATGTTTGTTTTATCCTCTATCTTATAAAGTAGAGTTAATACTCCTTGTCCCACAAATTCTCCCATTTGCCCTAAGGTCCAAACTGCCTTATAAAATTCCATGAGGTCTTGTGAAAGGATATCCCATAGGGTTTCCCAAAAATCCTTAGGAAGACCATCAATGCCTGTTTTTTTTTTTTCTTCCATCTGCATTAGAGTTGTCCATATTTCTTCTTTTGAAACAGACATTTCTAATTCATATTTTTGTCCTTCAGTTAGTGTTTTGTCCAGCATAAGAAAATTTTATATTTCATGATTTTTTTGAACCTATGGGATATTTTTAGTTTATAACTTAAAGAGATCCTGGAAGAAATCCCTGACTATTTTCATACATGATGTTAATGATGTGGCCAATGGTTCGTTCCTACGAAAGGGGTCTTGTAGTGCTTCAATGATTGTTCGACCGATGTTAATTTTTGCCAGAGAAAAAAATCTTGTATCCATCTCCCCCTCCATTTGATATTTTCTCAACTTGCCTCTAATCCTCAATTCTTGCCATCTGTATTCCATTTGAGTGAACAATTGATCTTTCAGTTCTTTGATTTTTTGAGCTAAAGGTTCTAACCCCTTTATTTCTTCAAATTCATTCTCCTATTGTTGGAGTTGTTGAAGTCTCTGAAGCAAAATAGTCTCCTTAGAATGTCTTTGTGAGGCTAGGAGTTTAGAATATTCATTACATTTACGAACTATAAACGCTAGACCGTTGTTGAACCACATTATATTATCTTGGATGAGGTCCCGCTTGTTACGCCGGAAGATCCATACATCCTTGGGAAATGAAATAAAGTTTCTATTTCTCAAATGAGATGTATTAAGTTTATAAAATAATTTACCTTGATCAGACTTTTTTTTGAAAGTTAAAACTGCAGCATACACAACATGATCTAAACCAGAAAATGAGCTTCTTGAGAAGATCTCAGCAAACTGAATAGTCCCTTGTAATTCTTTAGATATTAAAATAAGATCAATGCGAGATTTAGACCCCCTCCCAGATTGACCTTTCCTGAAACAGGAAAATTACCTCTTTGTAGGGTTAAGTCGTCTATAGGAATCGAATAGATTGAGGGACTGACATAGACTATTTATTATTATCTCATCTGATTCTATGTACGCAGGGCATGAGGATGGAATGTGTAATCGATCTAGACAACGATTCGGTGCTGCATAAAAATCTCCAGCCATAATAACTGGAATCCCTTGTAGCAAGTTAGGAAGAAAGGACCCATAAAATCTTTGTGTTTCACCAATTTCATTAGGTTCATATACACATAGGATACATACCACCTCCAATTCAAACATTACTAGCACTAAGGCCCATCTCCCTTGCTCCTTATCTACCTCCGCATAAATGAGATCTGTTATGGAATTTGGGGGAATCCAAATTGCAACCCCCGCAGTACCAGGTCTCGATGCATGGGCTCTAAAGCCTTGGTGCGGCCATAATATCTTATGTGCATGATTATGGGTCTCTGTATCCATCAGATGAGTCTCTTGGATACAGATTACATCAGGCCAGTCTCTTCCCCCGATACCTTTTAATTGATTGTAGATTGCCTGTTTTTTTTGTATGTTGGGCTGATGCTAGGCCATTAACATTTAACGACCGCAGATCCAAATCTACATTCCTTCTCGGAGATCTCCATCCTTATTATATAATGCATCTATAACTTTAATTCCTTCCATCTTAATATCTTAATAATTATTTGATTCATTGAGGTAGGAAGGTATCAAGTATAAGGAAATATGCTAGGAGGTTGATATCGTCAAGTTATTTCCAAAGGTTGCCAATCCCCCTAGTCCAATGAGTCACCAGTTTCTAGTATACTTTGACCCCAAAGTCTCACTCAAATGGTAGCAACATCTGTCTCATACCAAAAGTTACTCGCTTTAACCTTTAATAACTACATTTCTTTAAGAGCTTCTGTTCCCATCCATCTGAACTCTGTCCGTTTTGATGGATCGTATTTCAAGTATACATCCCTTTCTGCTAGCCTTTTTGCTTCTGTTGTAATTGTGAGAATGAATGTAACTCCCTTGGGCAGATGATCATTGATGAATCTCATAATCTCTTGTTGAATCGGAGCTTCCTCAGCCTGTGAAGTAGTGTCAGTAGAGAGTGAGAGGACTGGAAAGGAAGCGCCCAGTACAATAATTTCTCCATATACCGATCTTGGAGGTTCTGACAACCCTACTTCCTAAATATCTTCTTTCCTTCTTACTGGCAGAAATAAAATTTCATTTTTAGTAGGAGTCATCTCCCCCTGTCCCATTGACAATCTATGTCTTAATTTCTGCCTCTTTCTTGTCAACTCCATTACTTGCCTATGATTATCATCCATTTCCTTAGACTCCTCTTCCATTCCTGAAAAAGACTTATTTGATTCATCAGTTAGGTCCACCACCTGACCTTTGACTCGAGGGACCAACTGTATGAGCTCCTTACTCTGATCTTGTTTAGTGACTAGGACTTAACTCATTCTTTGACTTAATCATTTGTAATGACTACCCAACCTTTACCGCTTTTGTTTTTTGCTTAGTCTTAATAGTGTCATTCTTAGTTAAAACAGTCCTTTCGTTGTTGACCAACATGATTTTTTAATCTCCTGTTACTTCAGAAGTAACCTCTGCAAACTGCATCGCCCCGTTATAAACTGTGATAGCTTTAAGGTTGTCGTTATGGTGTTCTTCTGGTTCGTAAGAGTCTGCAGTTTTTTCTGATTCTGATTCTTTGTTGCCCATTTATTCTTCATTCAAAATTGTTTCCGTTTTTAACCTTCCTCCTATCTTGTCAGTTATAATTAATTGAACAAAGGACTGATCTTGATCTTCACGATTAACTTGAGCAACCTTCTTTTCTTCATCATTGGTTTCCTCCTCCTGATACATATTGGTTGTTCCAGATGACGTTGAGTCAATCAATTGACATCCCCCTTTTCCTCTCAGAAAATGATTAGGATTGATATGACCATTCCCATTGGGTGGATGGAACCGGATCAAAACAACTATGCAACAAACGGTTGCAAATATCTTCCCAACTCATTCCTTGTTTGGGGCCTTGTTCCATCACAACCTTGAGACTAGGACTATTTTCAAGCATGGGGATAAGTTGCTTATTATACACCTGGTTCCAATCTATATCCGGCAGACAGTTGTAGTTGAGCTTCATATTAACCCATAACCAGTGTGCTACTTTTAGCAATTCCGTTTGTAGACCTGTGGATAAATCTGTTTCTTTGTTTGGCTACAACCAGCCCTGGTGGGGGTGCTACCGCCTGTTCAACTTCCATAAGAGCATTACCAAAGGCGTCCTTGAAGGGGTCTATGTCCATGGGGTCATCCTCCTCTGTTGCTCCTTCCTTATACTGGTCTTTGACGCAACAGACACTTCTATCTTCTGGACCCAGCCTCTCCATTTCTCCTTGTTCTTCCATTTGTTCTTCTTGTGCCAAAAGCTCAAATTGGTTCTTAGTTAACAATCCTTGTTCCATTGTTACTGGCTGCTGAGATTGCATCGCTTGCGCTGATTGTGTGGATGTTGTGGATTGTTTTGCTGAACTTATTTCACTACCTTTGCGCCGGACTTCTTTTCATTCCTTACCTGGATGTTTGCCTGTGAAATGTAAGTATGATGATGTCGATGGACCTATACTCCTTGGACCATTGAGCTCTGCCTTTCCTTTTTCCACCCAGGTCTCCAAAATCTAAGGTCGCTTTCCTCGGTAATCCGTTGGATATGGTGTATTACTCCAATGGTCCTGGGTTCGAGCATGGCCGCCGTCATATACTCGCTAGGCCCGATTTCGGTGGCCGTTGGGGTCACAATTTCAGTCGTCCCAGTGTCAATAACATCCGCCACCCTTCCTTGTTCTGCGGTGGTAGGTGATGCCAATGAGATATGGGAATGTCCAACAGACCCTACTTGAGTCCGGGGTTTTGGGCAGTCTTTTACAAACCTAATACAAGGTGGCCCGACTGATTACAGTTGTAGCATCGCATGGGTTGAGCGGCCCTGACTAAAGCTGGCCATGGCATAACTATCCCAGTCGCCATAGCCACTTGTTGCCTCTGAGCCGCTGCAGCTCTTTGCCTCTGAAGTCCTTGAACAAACTCAACTAAGGGTGCCACAACGGTTACAAGTTGAGCGGCTACCTCCTTCATCTTTATTTCTTCTACGTTTGCTTTTCCTTGCACCTGCAAAAGTCGCCTTGAGGTCGAGGAAGAGGACAGTGTTCTTCGGTCCAGAGTTTTCTTGGCTGGTCCTAATCCGAAGTGATCTTCAAACATCCGAGTCGTAGCGGAGTAGCTATTGCGTCGAACACCAGAAGGTTCATCCTCGTCTGATTCCGAATCCAAACCTACATCATAGTTTTCCTTGCCGTATTTGATAGCGTATTGGATTAGCTATGTTAAGGTGTGTTCAATCGGGTTACACTTCTTACATATTTTTTTCCACAAGCAAGGGTCAGATTATCCTCGGACGAAATCCGTCCGTACCATTTTCTCGCCAAACCCAGAGCGTTCGACCAAGTGGGTAAATCACTCCGCGTATGTGACAAGGGTCTCATGGGGCTGCTGCATGTACTTCTTGATCAGACACAGACATTGCCCCAACGCTATGTGATCATATCATTCGAGGATTTTTTTCTGGAAGGTGTCCATACCACTCACAAGCGGTCCCCACCAACCTTCCTGGAATCCGTCCTCAAAGCAGCTGGTGCGTCCAACCCTGAGCCTTCAAGGCTGCCAACCAAGTGCGCACGTTTGTTTCATCTTCGGAGACGATGGGGACCTCTGAAGGCAGAGGGACAAGGTACAGGGAATAGTTAGCCAGCCCGGCATGATTGTCCACCCCCTGACCCAATTCAGACATAGCCCGGGGTCGATTTTGAGCTCGCCCCCTTGCTTGGTTTTGATTGGCGTTGGTCGAGGGGCGGCGCCCGGGTGCCAACCTTCAAAAATACGACCGTCCCAAGGAAACCTCGAAGCCAAAACAAATCAGCTCTGATATTAACCTCACACCCCGCACATCGTCCCGTACCCGTGAACACCGATCAAAGTAATTGGGGGTGTGGCCAAGGATTTTACGCTCGGGCGGAACGGGGGATTCTTGTTTCGTACCGAGGGGTTTCTTGGATTCGAGTCGTCATTGATGGCAAAGGAGAGATACAAGGGGAGGAGAGAGTTACGAAACGACACGTTTTGTTCTTCTTGCAAAAATTTACGCTCGGTCGAGGGGACTGAGAGCAACGCGCTACTCGACCGACCGTAGACAGAAGGCGGAAGGACGGACAAAAGAAAAGGAAAAAGCGGAATTCACCGCTCCTTTCACAGCATGTTCACGCTCACTTGATGGAAAAGGCCTGAAGGCACAAAGTTTTTCAGGCCTCGACGTCAAATTCATCAAGTCCATGCAAGTGTCCCTGTGCGGCGTTGTTTGGTGCAGGCTTGGCTAGGGGAACCCAGGTCCGGAAGCTAGTTGGGAACGCGCCCGCACTGCAAGAGAGTTCTGGGAATCGAGCCGCACCTTCATATCCCAAGACTAATCTTCGGCAGGAACACAAATCTCCCTGTCGGCACCAGCGGCAGTTAAACTGAGGCCGCCACGTGGCGTGAGTCGTAGACCAGGGTAACACTGTTAGATCGGTATAAGGCAGGCTCAAGGAAGGGGAGGAGAACTGATCAATCAAAACAAACCCCCTTCCCTCTATGTGGTAGACCCTACTAGCAGGGTTATATAGATGAATCTGCTCGGTTCGTCGCAGGGTGTTCTGTACGTCCGCATCGCAGTGCATGTTATTGTCGTCGGCGATCAGGGAAGACGGTAGTACGCTGCGACGGACCAACGAGAAGGTTGAGCACGGGCAATTGTCCGTGCCCGCATTCACCCAGGCATATACTGACTCCATACAAAACTCAATGGAACTCACCTCACCCTCTCCGTATTAGTCAGAGTGCAGACTCCTGTATCAAGCATCGTGATCCCCGATTAGTTATCAGGGCAAATGTGACTAACATCGAGTCGCAGAAATATCAGTCGCGTCGTGGAGACGCGGGCGACTGATGGCTCTGGTGGTCGAGTATTAAAACGTAAAGCGGCAACAACCCTATTGGCTCGGATCACCTGCGAGCCTGAGGGAAGAGGATGGAGGGAGTTAGCGATGACCCCCACGCCTACACGCAGTGTCGGGATCGGCAAGGGTCGGGGAAGGGAGGGAAATCCAACACACTCATGCATCCATGCTGACGGTCGACACCAAGTGCTCCCCATAATTGCGCCTGTGAGCGCCCACACATCTACTCATTCATCTATCTTGGACAATGAGACATTCAACATCCATAGACTCTCGTACCACTCAACATGCGTACAACAAAATACCCATATCTCGGGACATTGCACACATCACACTAGGACAAAGCAGCAATGGAGATAAAAGTGAGTCCCTCATTATTCAAAACTTCAGACACGGCTGGGCTCCTTCAAGCGCAGCCCCCAATCAATCCGAACTCCAACCAACCATAGTCACAAGGCTCTGCCGCCAGCGACGTTCGATCTCCACCACCGCTCCGTCACTCCAACTGTCGTATCCCAAGTCTACCGCTAATTCCGCCCCTCATCGTCACTCCGCCCGTCACTGGGCACGCCGCGGACTTCGTGCATAGCTCACGCAGCATTGCAGTCGAGATCGAAGAGGAGGAGAGGAAGGAACTGTTATAACGCGGAAAGCGACGGGGTGTCAGCGCGAGGTGCGAGTAGCAAGGGGTGTAGATGAGTAGGACAGAAGAAAGGCCAAGGTTCCAGGAGGGTCGAAAGAGGCAAGTCGAAAGTTCCATGTTATTGGGGTGGTCATTCAAGTGGTGCGTGCTTTCCACTTTTACCACATTGATCTGACCATCCCAACTACACAGCCAATCGCTCGCGATGATGGGTAAGGAGGGGATCGGATTTCGCTCGCGGGAAGACGAAGACGCATGCAAGAGGGGAGCGCGCAGCAAGAGGGGAAGATGGCGCAGAGATGCAAAGTGGGGGAACGGTTTTACGTGGCGTGCAAGAAATTTGAAAAACAGCCGCGTGAGCGTTATTACGCAAGGAATTAAAATTTCTGCCCACACTAATTCCTAACTGTTTCGTGGGTTTCTCGGTGCGGTTGCTAACTGCCCGCGCCGAGAAGTCATCAGGGGCAGCTCTGAAAAATACCACTTTCTTTTCCGCTCCCACCCCCCAAAAGAAAAAGAGAAGGAAAATGAAAAGAAAAGAAAAAGGAAAAACTCTTCGATCTGCAAGAACCCGTACTTAGGGGCTTACTTGGATTTCCCCCCCTAAGGGTACGGAAAGCCACTGCGTATGGATCCTGACTTATCACAAGCTTGTTGCTCACCCCGCACCTCCCTTGGAGAGCTCTGGCCCCCAACCCTAGTACGGGCCTGGCCCTCAGTCCCCTCGGGAGATAGACCCCCTGACCTGGCTGGAAGACCGTTTTTTGACCATACTGCATCACCCCGAGATCCGAAGGGACTCATACTGGGGTGTAGCCAGACAGGACCTGACCAAGGATGATTTATGGGTTAGGGCCCTTCAAGCATAGCACCAACTCCTCCTACCTGATAAGGGTGTGCCGGACAGATGGGAGGAGGTGGCGAGACAACCGCTCTTTGGTAACACGGGCATCACAGATCGGAATGGGAGGGTATATCGCAACTCTAATCCCTCGTGGAATAGTTGGGTTAAGAGAGGTGTGGTGAGAGTCTTGGACGTATGGGACCGGGATGAAAAAAAATGAAAAACGGAACGGCAATTAAAATCCACTCTGAAACACTGCCAAAACATTGGAATAAACTTGGAAAAACTGATTTTTCATGTTCCTTTGGATTGGGTGCGCAATTTGCGAAAAGGGCCGTGGCTACAAGAGGGTGATTGGGTAGCTGTTCTAGAGGACACACAGAGTGTAGGTAATGTTGCGGAAGTATGTATGGATGAAGCCCTGGTAAGCCTTCTTCATCGGGAAGATGACAATAGACTCAAGAGGTATCACCCTGACGAAGTGAGATGGTGGAAGAAGGTAGACCTGCACAAAATCCGGGTAATTCGAGAACAAGAGGAATGGATAGCATTCTGCCCTGAAACCCCGCTTGCAAAGCTCCCCCTCGACCCGGAGGAATGACAATAGAACCCGACGGGCAAAGAGAGGCCTGGTGCCAACAAGAAATTGTATAGTTTGACTGTGAAATCTGCGTATAGGGTCCCGAGGCTAAAAGTTGACCGTAAGGAAATCGCGAGGGAGCGGTGCATGTCCCACCTGAATGTGGGGAGGGACACCGTCCGCCCCATTCGATGGTTTACAGCCGCAAGATCTAAACCTGTGAAACTGACCTCACTACAGTGGCAAACAGAGCATCGCTGCCTCCCTCTTTTTGCCACTGCAGAGGCCGGTTACTAGGCACACATAGATCGCCAGGGTGTTATAGACGCCGGTTACTAGGCACACATTGATCGCCAGGGGCCATGCCCCACTACACGATGGTTTAGTTTCGTCGGGAGATATCTCACAGTGTGCGACTTGGCTGAGAACCGCAGATGTAGATGTGATCGCAGGGTGAGGAGTATTTAGGCCGTTTTTTAGTTGAAAAATCATAAATGATATAGGAGAAGCCGTTTTTTCATTGGTGGACTCCTTTCTCAAATTAGTTAAGGGGGCTTTCGACGGGTTTAGGTCTGTGACATGGTCTGAATAGTGTCTGGAGTGGGGACCGGTTTCAAGGACGATTTTAAGTTCGTGGGTATTGAAAGAAACGAGAATTGTGTTTTGGCGCGGACAGAGAATACAATTTCGTTGTGTTGCATGAGGGTTCGAGCTCATGACAGGCCGTTCGTAAACAGTAGTGGGGTGTGGAGTTGGAGGTGGCAGTCTCAGAATACTTGAGGACGTCGAAACAGATGCATCTATTGACTAGTCCTGTGAATGTCTGCGTGCATGGTGGTAATGTGGGGAAGGTGACATCAAGGATGGCCATGATGGTGACCGTGCAAAGAACACTCAAGCACGGTCTACACAGTCTCTTACCTGTGTGTGTGCGTCTGTGTGTGTCGCGTGCTGTCATCCTACTCTCTGATGCCACTGTTGGTCACGAAGTTTGAAGTGCTCTGTTTAGTTTTCCTGAACGGCTATGTCTATCCTGCTTTCTTGCCGTTGATTGCTCTCTCTCTCTCTCTCTCTCTCTCTCTCTCTCTCTCTCTCTC
>BFEA01000362.1:344327-357223 GCA_003427395.1 Chara braunii | reverse complement strand
AGAACATGGGAAGTTACACCGCGCATATTCCCTTTTCTGGGTGCGGAGGGTGGAAATGTGCAAAACGAGAGTGAATCTTCCGCTAGAACATGGAAAGATACACCGTGCAGATTATTCCTTTTTCTGGGTGCGGAGGGTAGTGGAGCAAGAGGCCCAACATCATGTTATCGAAAATCCCAACGTCAAGCCCACAAATTCCGCGTATCCGAACCTTCCAACGAGCCAACTGCCAGAGGAATTACACCTTGCATCAACCGCCAAATATGCCCACGCACACCCCTTGCCGGTCCTTTACAGGAAACGAAGTTGTGCACCTTCTTGCGGTAAAGTTCTGCCGGATCATCATATCGTCTGCGAACTGTCACATGGACCTCCGCCGTTTCCTCCACGACACACCTTCAAACATGGACAGTCCCCTTTTTATTTTTTTTCATTCTTTTATGCTTTTCAAGTTCACGTTTATCGTTTTTAAAATGCATCGCACCATGCCGCACAGGTTTCGTAAACTAAAACTAAACCAATGCTAGTGGAACTTGGCTCCAGGAGCGGTCAACCATGGTCGTCCTGAGGGAACGAGGCTTACCTCCCCATCCCATCCTCACGTCAATACTCCTAGCGCACCCCCTATCTGTACTATCCTACCTCAGTGTGACCAGCACTCAGGACCATTCCGCTATCGAGGGGAACTTGGACCGAACAGCAGTGACAGGCACCAGGGCTAGCCATGACCCAGCCATGGTGGAAGCGGAATCGAACGAGCCTCGTCGCATGGGAACTTCGGACGCCACGCTGCCTCCCTACGAAGGATTGGGTAAACCACCATTACTTAGCCCAACTATCGAATCCGAGCCTCCAACGACGGTATGTCGAGCCTGCCAAGCCTGGCAGTACCAGTAGCTGGGCGGGCCGACGCTGGGGGGACCAGTTGGAAAACGAAAACAGCAAAAAAAACAAACAAACAACAACCCTGTGGATGTGAATGTAGTTGGATGCATTCTCCTGAGTGCTAATGTGAGCACTTTGCAGTTTGGGTGTATCAGCCCCTTGGGGTTTCTGTTAATCCAAAAGTAAAATAAAGAAAAAGAAAACAAAGAAATGAATCTCAAAGAAGAGAAAAAAAACGAAACATGAATTTGACCCTGAAATTAGTTAGATACATTTGTCTGTGTGCAAGTGTGAGTATGCCATCAAAGAGGGCTGTTCAGTAGATCACGGGATATGCCCTGCCTTGCTGGCAGGGGAATCTAAGGAAAATGAAAAAAAAAACAAAAGCAAAAAAAATAGGCAATGAAAAAAAAAAGCAGAAAAAATAGACATCCAGAATCTACCTGACCACGACCCCCGCCCAACTTAGAAAGTAGTTTTTTTTTTTTTTGGTTCTTTCTTTTCTACGTCGCAATTCTCAGCGACCAGCCGTTCATGTGAACGACCCCCCTCAAATGCGGCGCGTTAATGGGACACGCCCGCGGCCCATAGCTGGGCCAAGTACTGGTGGTTTAATTGATTGTACGTACTTGGAGTAGAAAGATCTGGCACTGCCATGGTGTAAGTCCTGCCTGGCCACCTTCCCTCGATGCAAGATTCCTTAGACCATAAAATACATATTCCTACAATGCCCAAGAGCAGTCCTCACACAGCGCTGGCGCATGTGGGACAGGATCTGGAGGCAGCTACACATTGGGTCCACATGGCCATGGGATTGGAGAGCGCTCCTGTGCGAAACAGGACCCTCCCCCACAAATAACGCTTTTGAAGATAACATGTTTAGGACGGGGAGGAGAGCAGTCATTTGGGCCCTCTTCCGGAAATGATGCATACACGCTATTGAAGGAGTAAGAATACAGGGGGAGGAAGTTACTGAAATGATTAAACAATTCATTCAGGAGGAACTCGTGATACCCAACCTCACGCCCAGCGCGACGTCCTGATAACAAACTCTTTTGTTTGTCTAAATAAGTATACGTTTTTTGGAGTGGGATGGGGGCCCGGAAGTGTGAAAAGCGGTGTGTCAAGGATTTTAGGATAGTGGGGGTGGAGTTCCAGGTCGGAACTGAAATCTCCTGTGGCAAGCCTTAGGGATAGTTGTGCAAGATAGCAAGCGAGGGCCGCGTCCGACTTTTGTGCCTTGGGGGATGTCATCGCCATCCCCGCGAGTTTCGTCGCCGAGGTCGGACTCGAATTTGGTGAACCGCGGAACGCTATGTTGCCTAATTAATCGCCGGCGTAGCTCGTAACAAGCCTCAGATTCGAATGAAGCGAGCTTGAGGCACAGACTGCTCGGCCTCAGTTCGGGTTCGTCGAACGAACCCCGCGGCTCGGTACTCGCTGTCCTGCTGGTACTCGGAGCACGGGCTCGAGGCCAGTAGGGGGCGAGCGCGCGCCACGGGGCCGCCGTCATGCAGTGAAACGGCAACACGAGGTGGTAGGGAGCGAAGTCTGTCTCAATGAGCACAACACCGGGTTCGACGATGACGTGGCTTGTGAGTTTAGACATGGACTTGAGCGCGGGTCTTGTAGACACGCGTGTAGGCGGTGCCCTTTTTGGTCGAGCCTACACGTATGTGCACGAGATCACGTTCGTGATCAGTTGGACCAGATCGATTGACTATCCCTTGGTCGGGAGATCATCTGATCAGTCGTCATGCCAGCCCAACACGTGGCATTTACGCTCTCAAGTGCGCGTGTCAAGAAACAGATATTAGGAAGGCAATCAACGGGTAATCACACATCTGAATCAGCCATCCACTTATCAGCCAGAGCATACGCCAGCCAGGACCGCCGAGTGTTCGTTAGACTTTCCTTTCTGCCCAAAAAGGAACGGGAAACTGACATGCATACGTGTGATCCGGCAGAGACAGTGTCAACAATCGGGGGATTGGTCCGCCTGGTAACTTAGTTTCGCAGACGCATTTTCCCAATACTCAGGCATCAATCAAACTCGAGGGCCGTGTGAATTTCCATAAAAGCATTAGACAATGTGATTTCTGTTTGAAAACTAGTGATGTGCTTACTCGAGGATCTGGCGCCCTGTAAGGGTGAAGAGACACTTAACTAAGTTCCTGTTCAGCAAAAGTTCATCATCATCATCATCATCATCATCATCGTTATCCTTTTCATCATAAGGGACGCTGAGCCCGGTTCTCAGCAATTTTGGTTTGGTTACTCCAGGTAGACTGTGAGGACCCCGGCCTCAATCTTCGTATTGGTAATATCAGCCTTGGGCATTGGGAAATTAAAAAAAAAAAAAAAAAAAAAAAAAAAAAAAATCGACAAAGGTTTACGCATCAAGCCATGTCACCGAGGAAGACTACATCATCATAACCCAAGCTCACTGAGGTCACGCGCAGACAATCGTCATACCCGATTTCACCATACTGCAGTGAAACAGGAGTGAGGAGGAAAATCAAACCGATTACTAAGAAAACCACGAACCAGGGATAGTCACGAGTAAAAGAGGGCCGGCGCCACTTGTCAAAACTACATAGACGAGAAAAAGAAGGACACCATCCCACACACAAGATCTGAAGGTTGGCGATTCCGTAATATGCATGAGGAGCGCATCCAACCCCAGCGCAGAATGGGGACTGAAAGTGACAAAATTTGAATTAAGCTAGTCATCCAAAGGTGGCATGAGGAGGGGTGAGGGAAGCGCGCGAGTTCGTTCCACACACACCATAAGCAGAAAAATCCGAGACGATTCGCAAGGAGATCCAAAACGGCCGCAACAAGATCGACCAAGGTTGAAATCAAAATTTATACAGAGGGTTAGAGAAAGGCAACTGCGGTGAGAGGTGCGCGAGCAAGAAGTGCGGCGCAACAAGGTTTCAGAGTACCTAAATTCCTAGTCTAAATCCTCCTTGCAAAAAGAAATTCTGAAAAGACAGAAAAACAATTCCGAGAGTCCGTCATCCGTTGTAAATTTAAAAGCGACATTCCCGCGCGCTAATCGCGCCAAAATTCCCATCTCCCACCACAGAACAAGAAAGAAGCTATGACAACCGTTATTTATCACGGTCACTCAATCGTCGTCGCAGGACTTTCCCGGCCCCGGTCCCGAAAGCCAAAAAGAAAGAAGCGAGGAAATCCATGCAACTTGTCCAGCCAACCCCTATCTATGCATTCCACCCGACCAACCAGTCCCCAATCCCCGAAGCCGCTTCGCGCAGAAAATCGTGCCATTACAGAAAACAGTTCGTCACAAGGAACTCACGGCACGGTGGCAGAAAGTGAAAACTCAGTTAGACCACTTTTTTCCAGTTGATATGGCTCAGTGGTTAGAGCACCGGTTGGAAATGCGCATTGTGGTATGAGGTTGCACGTTCAAAACTCAATTGCAACCTCGCGCATGGACACCGGCAGGCCGTTAGATTGACGCATGGCTGGACACACTCCCTTGGGCTGACGCATGGTACTATTACAGGCACTGCCTTCGCACCACCCAACGGTTGTTCATGGTGTTGTATGTTGGTTCTGGGTTTCACATGGGTTGCTTGGGGTGTTGGTCTTGGGTGTTCTGTTGATCTCCCCAGTCTGGCATATCACACGTTCGTGCCATTTCCACTAGCTGTTCACATGGTCGTTTCATACGATTACATGTTTCAAGGTCACAGGTTCGAGCTTGGCTCGGATCTTGGGGGGGTCCTTGTCCAGCTTACCCCCTTCTTTCTTCGATATACACACATGATGCTGCCTATACGTCTCGATACATTGATTCACAGAGCACGCACAGCTGATACATTGATTCACAGAGCACGCACAGCCTTCAGGCATATACATAGCTTGCGAATTATACATGGCCTACGGGCTACATACACAAGTTTCCACACATAGTGCTGTCTGTACATCTTCATACATAGATACACGAAACATACACAGCCTTCGGGTATACACATACATTTCGAACTACACAACTATCAGACTGGGGGGGTCTAGTTACTGGGTAGGGTCTAGTATCTGCGGTAGGGACAGGTATGGGCCACCGGAGTTCCTACGGATATTCGGGTAGAACTGTCTAGTGGCTATATATAAGGCTTAGACCCTGGGGTAAGGGTAGGCGTATAAGTCGCTCAGGCCAGTCCGAGTTCCGCCTGGCCTTGGGTAAGCTGGGGGTCTGCACACAAACGGGGTTAATCCTTCCTCACTGGGGAAGCAATCAATGCCCTGTGACTAGGCTATATTCGTGTTTTGCAGGGAAGCTGTCTCCAGGGGAGCAGTGGCTGAGGCTCTTCCAGCCCTAATGGGAAGAGGCGTGCGTATAAGTGTTGTAATCAATTTCATAATTGAAGCCTTGGGCACTGGGCCCTTTTGTAAAAAAAAAAAAAAAAAAAAAAAAAGACTGCTTCAATGGGTGCTACGCTGTCTGAAACCTAGGGCCCAGAGTCTCTTGGGGCCTGTAGGAGATTGTCTGGGCCTGGCATCCGAAGTTCCCGTTCGACAAGGCTTGTCTGATTCCCCTTCCACCCGGGCTGGGCAAGCCCTGGTGCCTATCACTGCTGTTCGGTCCAAGTTACCTGCCCATTGGTAGGGTAATGGTCCTGAGTGCTGGTCACACTGAGGTAGGATAGTGGGATAGGGGGTGCGCTACGTGAGGATGGGATGGGAGGTGGTCTTATATTCCAGGACACCCGCGGCCTACTGCTCCAGGTGATCACTGTGTACACAGTGACTGGCCTCTACAACATCATGGACTTTTCAAAAAAGAAAAAAAAGAAAAGAAAAGAAAAAGAAAAAGAAAAAGGATAGAAGTCAAAGCTATCAAACAATTCCTTTTTTTTTTTTTTTTTTTTTTGGAAGAATTCAACATTTCATTACCGTTGGAAAAACGAGGCCGGGAATACCTCACAAACAACCCGGATTGCACTGGGGCCATTACCCAGTTTTGGCTCTTGCTGGAAACCGGGTCCAGCGTCCCCTTCCATCCCTATCTCTAAAATTCTTCCAAAAAAAAGGTCCCCTTGAAGCACAATTAAAAAAAAAAGGTAATATCTCAGTATGATATCCAACTCAGTGTGCTATCTCTGGCGAACCAACAGGAGAGGGCAGACCTCAAATAGTAGGATAAAATTGCTTCACAGTGTGTCTACCTCTAAGTACCAATTGTAACCATTTGAAACCCTTTTTTTTTCTTTTTCTTTTTTTTTTTATAAAAAAAACACCCGCCAGTGCTAGTCGTGCTGGTAAGAGCAGACACCACTAGCACTTGTGGGGAGGCTCCATCTATTGGTGGGGAGCATCACCTGCTGGAAACCGGGTCCAGCATCCCTTATACAGACTGAACTGGGAAGTAACTCTTAGTACACTGTTACGGGCCCCTGCCAGCATTGATTACCCTGGGATCCAGGGGATTGACCGAGCAGGGCACTGGGGTGGGGGGCCTCTTCACCCTGAATACGGTGCCAAATATCACAATTTACTTGAGCCTAAAAACGGCATGATCTATTGGGCCTATCAAAGACCCAGTACAATCTGCGAGCTCTCAATCATGAGTGTCAGAGAGCCAGGAACATAAGGAGAGATGTCCTTCGTGAGAGACAGTGGCAAACCTACTGTTCAGAGCCCATGTCTTTTGAAACCAGATCACATTTCTCTCTGTGCCAATCTGCTCGAATTAACCTGCGAATAGCCTGTTTCACTTGCTGCTGCTGTTGGGGTCTGGCAGTGACTTCACCTGTAAAGACCCTGGCATTCCGGGCTGATCATATTACTTCCATCAGGATCCCTCTACAGCAAAGTGCCTGGGACGCAATGACAGTCGGGGGCTTTGAGTGGTCAGATCTTTGGATGCTAAGGGGCCTACTTCGACAAGGATTGAGCTATGCATCAGGATGGGGATACATGACACTTTTTTTCTTCTTCTGGGAAATAGCCCTTGCAATATCCCTCTATCCTGGGGGTGGTAAGAGAACAGTCAGAATTGGGGGCTTATCTGTCGGGCTGCTCCATCTATTGGTGGCGAGCGGCACCTGCTGGAAACCGGGTCCAGCAAACAGTTCCTAGGGGATTGGCTGGGGAATGAGCAGGGGGGCTGGATAGCCTGTATTCGATGGGAAGGAGGACACTTCCCGGAGCACTGCCATGACAAGTTCAGGTGGGACCACACAATCTGCTTCAAGGACCGGACTACATGTGGACCACACAATCAGCCAGGACAAGTTCGGGTGGATCCAGCAATTCCATTGCGATCTCCCTCGGAGTTCCCCGATCTCTTTCCGCCCCATCGTCTCTGGATGGTGGATCTACAATGGAATGGAGCAGTTTACTCAGGTTGGAGAATGCACAGAGCATCAGGCAACAGGCTCTTTGGAGAGGCGGGGGAAGTTGTTGTTGTTGTTGTTGCTGTGTTTTTTTTTTTTTTTTTTTTAACGCGGCAGAAGTTGGGGACAGGTGAAATGAACTGAGGTTACCCAGAAGTAGCGGCATTGAGGACTTCAAGTTGGGCAGCCACTAGTTGGCTGAGGAAGCTGGTTATACTCAAGTATACTATGTGGCAGCTACCAGGTGGACAGATACGCACCCTTATTTTGTCCTTTTCATATTTGGAGAGTTGTGAAGCGAAGTGTCCTTCGGGACATCCGTTAAAATTGGAACGATACAGAGAAAGAAGATCTTTTATTTTTTTATTTTTTATTTTTTTATGAATCATATATTCCAAAAGAACAGGTCGAGGCCGGGGACCTCACAGTTTAGCTTACAGTCTGTTGACTGGGAAACTTTTACCCTTCCCTATCATCAAAGCAAACCAAACCATTTAACCTCTCGTAAACCGATTTGACTGTACTTTCTTAATCAGTAACTGCAATCACAATTGTAGTCTTATAAAACCTCCTTGGGCCTACACTTCTTACTCCCTATCCTAACTAACCTACTGTTCACAGACCTATCAACGGTCTGAGCTCGGCCCAGTTTCGGGCGAGGGGAACCCTGGTTCCCTCCTACCTCTGGGCACTCTCCCTGCGCCTCCCCCCATTACGGTTTACCGCAACCGTCGACTGGAACCGAGTGCCCTGGTTCCTTATCCTGCCTAATCTCTTACCCATGTTCTAACCAACCACTGAAGACCAGCCTCCCCTCCGTGGAGATAGATACTATTCTGTCGCTCCGAGCCCAGGTATTCCGAAACCACCCCAGTCCGTTTCTTCGTCTGCCTCCACCTGCTTTCCTGGACCAGTCCGCCCTGATGGTTGTGACCAGGAGACCTCTGAATGTTGCCTCTGCTTGTTTCTCTGGGATGGCTTCACCCTTGAATCTGAGGCTGTTCCTCTCGAGCCAGACGACCCACAGCATCGCCGCTCTGGCCATTTGAGCCACATAGCCCCAACCTTCTCTACTGCTTTGGTTCTGAGGCAGCCCACCCAAAAGGACCCATCTCTGCCCCGTGAAGATCTCATCACCTGTAATCCACCTCCAGTATTTCTCCCACCAGTCCCACCATCTTCTTGACTTGGGACATTCCCACCACAGATGACTCATTGATTCCTGAGCGGCCTGACATCTATCACACCGGGTATCAATCTCCATCCCTTTCTCTCTTAAACACTGCGCAGTGAGGACTGAGAGGTGCGATTGTAACCACAGGAGAGAAGCCAGCTTCTGAGATGGGATGTCTTTTAGCTGGGCCCACAATCTGGACAGTTCCATCTCTGACGGAGGGGCAAGGTCGGGAACCTCTTTTTCCCAGCGAAGGGCGGTCTTTTTACAAAGTGAACCAGGGGGCTTTTTCCTCTTCATAATCACCGCAATGGATAACGACTCCAACCCCTTGATGCACTCTTCTTCCATTTGCCATAACCAAACTGCTGGGTCGATTCTGAGTTCACGGAGTGTTAATCTGTTCCCTACCAGGTAGGGGATGTGGGGTAACCCTTCCTGTTGTGGAGGTTTAAGCTTCACCCTGATTTCTTCCAGGTCTGCAATCCCGTACTTCAGCTGTATTCCGTGCCTTTCCAGCGCTGGTTGGTTTGGGAGGATCCTCTTATAGGTTTCCAGCCAGCATTTGCCCAGACCATCCTCTGTCCAGCTTTCCAACCTGCAAAACCATACCGCCTCCCCGTTGTCCCATCTGTACCAAGTACCGGGGGGGTCTACGCACTCTGGGCCTAAAAGCCTCTTCCACTGATCAGGGATCACTTCCAACACCGTATGCAGACGCTCCTCCTGCCTGGGCAATTGTCCCAGTACGCACTTCAGTTGCATACTTGACTTCCAGCTATTTGTGGCATCATCCCAAAGTTCCCCCACTGTCGAGATCCTTTTCTGTAGCCAGCTCTGGCCGAAGGCACCCGGCTCTCTGGCCAGCGGGAGCCACTTTCCATCCACCCCTCTGACGTGGTTGTTCTCAAACAAACACTGTCTGCAAACTTCCTCCTTGGTAGTGGGACTGCTGCATCCTGTTGGCTTGCTTTTCCTCCAGGCTAGCAGAACCTCCCTCCAAAACCTTGATCTTGGACGTTTGTAGGAGTAAGTGTCTGACATAACCACTACCCAAACATCCGAAGGCCTAGCCAGTGTCCACTCGTTAGCCAGCAGGGCTTCTGCCAGCATAATCCAGTCTGCTTGTTCTTCTGCTGTGGCCACCCGGATAATCCACTTAGCCAGCAAGGCTGTGTTTTGAGCGTCTGGGTCTGTCAGAGCTAATCCTCCCTCTTCTCTTGAGGTACATACGGTATCCCAAGCCACCTTGGAGATAAACCCTCTCTCCGGGTCTCCCTCTGGCTTCCAAATAAACCTTCTTGCTACCTTCCTTACTGTCTTGATGAGTGGTGGACTTAGCCTTCGGACCGCTGCTACGTACCAAAGAAGGGCAAAAGTCGAGACCATAATAGCAAGCGCTCTCCCAATGAGAGAGAGATGATGAGCCTTTCCCCAACTTTTCACCCTTTTAGAGATCTTCTCTTGTAAAATAATATCCTGAGAGGCCGAACAGTCACCGAGCGCTACCTGTATGCCCACAAACCGCTCCGCTTTGTCTGCTTCCACTCGCTCCATACCCCATTGGACAGACAATGAGAACTGTTTAGGTAGGAAAAAGAAAGACGTATTCCAATTAACTGCTGCCTCCAACAATTCTGCCAAGTCCACCAGACATTTCGTCAATGCCCCTAATGAACAATCACTATTTGCAGAAATCGCAAACAGATCATCCGCCGAGGCTTTCACTCGACTTTCTTTCCCTCCAAGTCCGCATAGGCCGATGATATCTGGATGAGCACGGATGTTGCAGAGAAGGGGTTCGAGGTGGAGTACAAAAAGCAGGGGTGCCAAAGGGCATCCCTGCCGAAGTGAGCGTGAGAGGTCAAACTTTTCCGAGATTTTCCCATTTACACAGACTGCTGCAGTAGACAACCCATATAACACCTTTACCCACTGGCAGAAACACTCACCAAAGCCCATGAAACGTAGGGTAGTTAGGACGAACGTCCAATTAACTCTGTCATAGGCTTTTTCTAGGTCCAATAGCAGCACTGCCGTGTCTTGTTCCTCCCTCTCAATCAGTTCGAGCGCCTCAATAGTTGTCACCATCTTCTCAAAAATTGAGCGACCACGCACGAATGCTCCCTTATCTCGATGGACTAGACCGGGGAGGTAGTCAGCAAGCCTGTTGGCCAAAGTCTTGGCCAGCAGTTTGTAGACTACATTAAGAAGAGATATTGGGCGCCAGTTTCGCACTTCACTGCGTTCACCCTTCTTATAGAGTAGCGAAATGATTCCTCTTGTCATAGTCCGCCCCAATCTTCCTCCTTCATGGACAACATAGTAAACTTCCACCAGGTCTGTCTTCAGGTCCTCCCAGCATGCTCCGTAGAATTCTACCGGCAGCCCGTCATCACCCGGCGCTTTCCCCCGGGCCATGACCTGGAGTGTGGCAGTTAGTTCTTCCTCTGTTACCGGTCTGTCCAACCAGACATTTCCATTGTCTGATAGGCGTGTAGTCACATTGTTCCAGAGTGCTGAACCCTCCGCCATGTTATCATCTAGGTCGTCATACGGTCTGCGTGTTGTCATGATATCCCGGTAGTAGTCCACTCCGTAGCAGCACATATCTTCATTCGAAGTTGCCACTGGTTTCCCTAGTTGATGTGGATGGACTAGTTCTCTCATCTGCACCGCCTTGGACTTGTGTAGGAGACGTTTGAAAGTTTCCTTCATTACCCAGTCTGACGTGATGACGCCCTTGATTTCTAGAATCTTAGTCAACCTCTCTTGTTTTTCCAATTGCCATCTGTCCCAATCCAGCATTCTTTCCTTGCGCTCCTCTGCCCAGAACAGGTCCGATACAGGGTGCTGTCCCAACATTTTTTCCGCTTCCTCCAATCTGTTTTGTTCCTCCTTGTTGCGATGGTAAGCCGCGATCTGAGAAAAGGAATCGAGTTTGAGAGATATCACTCTCAAGCCGGCGTCCAGCCACTCTGCAGTGGACTCACAATGTTGTTTGAGCCCCTTCCTGTGAAGCCAGAAATTCGAGATCCAGGAAGTGATCCTCTCGTGATTTAGCAGCTCTGTATTCAGTCGGACATAACCCGGGCCTCTTGCTGCCACCGCCGCCAAGGTGCAGGTCATCACCACTGCCTTATGATCACAGGGGATAGTTGTCTGTTTCGATTTGGAGAACATCACTTCTTGCCACTGTCGAGACTAAAAAGAAGTCAACCCGTCGAGTAACCCCTGCTGTTTGAGGCGAGCGGCCCACCCAGGTGAACGACTGTGTTGTAGGGTAAAGATCCCTGAAGATATCCTATAACTCCCATTTCTTCATCCACTTTAAAAGTTTCCACCGATCTGGAGTCATCCCTTCTTCCTTCTCCGAGTCAAGCCTTGGTGCGCACACTGTATTCCAGTCTCCAGCTACCACCATACGATCAACTCTTGGGAGAACGTACGGTAACAACTCAAAAAAACTACTGCGTTCCCCTGATTTATTCGGAGCATAAACTGTCGCAAGGAGCCAATCTTCGTTGCCAATGGCCAGTTTTACCCAGCACCACCGACCTCATGCATCGCTGTCACTGTCGAGTAGTCTAGCCTCGATCCGGTTGTGGATGAGGATTGCTACTCCCCCTTTCGATTCTCTGGCATGGAGACCACAACTGAGGTTCGTCCCACAAGTCCCTTAGCTGTGTCAGCTTTGTCTCCGATAGCTTAGTCTCTTGTAATAGCAGGATATCTACCCTCTTCCGGTGCGCCCAACTTTTGAGAAGTGTTCCCTTCCTTCTCCCATAATTGGAATCCCCCAGCCCTTGAACGTTCCAAGTCACTATACGAATTTTACCCATTCAAAGAGCTTCCTGGAACTGCAGATTGGATTCCTGCTGCTGGGGGGTTGGTACCTCGTGCATCCCCTAAGCCTTGGGTCTGCGTGGGGGTTGTCCATTCAGTGGTAAGGCAGTCACAAAAGACCCTCGACATGAGGTTGCTTGATCTTGGCATATTTGGGTTCAAATCAGCCAGAAAAGAGGCTGGTACCCCCGGTTCCACAACGACCTCTGCCAACATGTCCATCAAGGGTTCAGCCAGGGCTTCTAGCGGGAAAGAGTCCAAACCTACCTGTCTCAGACCCGACCAAGCCTCCAAAGAGATCCTGGCATCAATGAAGACGACTGTGTATCTGACCACTTTACCCCCGTCCAGTTCTACTCTAAGTTTAGGCTTATAAAACTCTGGGAACAGTCTAAATTCGAAACGATCCGCAAACATATACTTTACTTGTTCTCTAACGGTTGACTGCATCGGAACGTCCGTCAGACCCGCCGTTGGAAGGATCAGCTTGTCCTCTCTATCAAGGAGACCTAGAACGTAAGCCTTTTGATCCTGCATTGTGCAAACAAGCGGGAGCAAAATCTGTTCCTCAAATTGCCGACCATCTCTCCCGGCTGCATCTGCGCCCTCGGGGATCCTTCCTG
>BFEA01000362.1:339327-341827 GCA_003427395.1 Chara braunii | reverse complement strand
AAAAAAACAATCAGGCCTACTCTCCAAAATAGTGACTCTTCCATGCCTGGGAAACTATGGGTTGCCAACTTTCCACCTGCCTGCCTCGGCTCTGTGGCTACAGTCCAGAGGCAGAGGCATGCAGATTCTTGCTACCCCCCTCAGGTGTCTATGGGGGTTGGAGTCCACTGCTCACCCCCCTATTTACTGCCCAGTGCCCATATTGGGGTCAGCTGTGAGAGTGGTGAAAGGAGAACAGGAAGAGGTCTACCAAAGATGAAATGCAGTGGGATGATGATTGGATTTCGAGTCGACAGGATTTACGCCGGTGAATGCAGATTTGTTACGGGGGGTGGGGATATGTGACACAGGTATGCCAGGGAGTGCTGCTGGAGGCAATCTGGGTAGCAAAGAACTATGGAAGAATACTCGGAGGGATTGTTCCCTCCACCATGTCTATTCCAAATGCCCGGGGGAAGTCAAGACATTTCATGGCAACACAGACAAAGAGGGGGAAGGAAATGTCTTCAACGGTTTAATATTTATGAAGACGATGTGCAAAAGGTGATCAATTGGCAGAAGTCATCACAGAAGAGGAAGTCCGACTTAAAAAAATTGCTAGTGTGAGTATGCCCTAACTCATTGGTTGTATTCCACGAGGACGAATTACAAAACTTACACCATCAGGTCTCTCTATGAAGGGGGTGGCTCACTAACTGGACTTTCTTTTTTCTTTTTCTTTTTTTTTTTTTTTTCTTTTTTTTTTTTTTTTTTTTTGACAACTAACTGGACTTTGGATTGCCGAGCTAAGCCAAATATGTATTATTAAAAAAAGAAAAGAAAAGAAGGATGTATTAATGGTAAATACGTGAAGATGGGGACTTTGGATTGCAGAGCTAAGCCAAAGATGTATTATTAAAAAAAAAGAAAAAAAAAGGATGTATTAATGGTAAATACGGGAAGATGGGTAATGCTCCCAGTGTAAGACTTTGAGAGGCCAAAAAAAAAAGGAGTCAAAACTTTCAAACTTCTATGTAAAGGAAGTGGGAACGGAGGGGGCCTCGCTCGCCGCCCGCCGTCGGCTGCGCTATCCGGTGGAGCGCTAATTTTGGGAACCAGGCGACGGCCGCTCTTGACGCGGCGAGTTCGGCGCGATGGAGGTCGGCGCCATCGCCAGGTAACCCTAGTTAGTACCCACCTGACAGACTTCCGAGTGGGCGGAATAAGGTGTTGGTGAGGTGAGCGGGTCGACGGGTTACTCCAAGTCTCCAAGTCTTCTGGTCAGCTGTCGCCCGTCCTGTTGGATGGTGTGAGTGTCTGTTCTTTATGGGGCCCCAGCCAACCCTCTCCTTGAGTGGATAGGGGAGTGCCTTGCACTCGGCTGGGAGACCTTTCCAGCAGCCCTGATTGAATCTGTTAAACCAGTCTGCCCTATAAGTCGCTCGAATCCCTAGACTAAGTAAGACTTCAAACCGTTGGCATATGGGGAGTCGACCGCTCTTCGCCCGTTTCGAGGAGTCGGGCTCCTCTTTCGACATCTGTATTGAACTGGGAAAAGTTTGACATTAGGGAGCGGCCAGAAGTTTCGGGGTGCGGCTTCGAACGTACGAAGAGGACGTTATTCCCAATCGGCGCCGTCCGAATGGTGGAACTTGTGGCCGAAACATCTCCTGTGTGACGACCGGATTGGACATGTACAAGATTGGGAGGCAATTCTCATCCTTCCCTGAATCTCTTGCGGTGTATGTTTACAGGGGGAAGGGTGTTTTTTTTAACGATTGGTGAATTTTCGAGGAAAGGATTGTGAGGATGTGTTTGGGAATATTGAGAAGTTGACTCTGACCAGGGAGTTGGCGTTAGTACTCACCTCGACTTTTGGTATATGGATGGTTTCGATCATCAAATAATTGCCTCCCTTCCTTCTTGTCTCAAGTGAATTAATCTGGACGTGCTGTTTTACAGGGAGATTGAGGGCCTGCCTGTAGAGATCATTTAGCTCGAGGGCGGTTAATTCTCTGGTCTAGTATTCGTTTGTCTGTGCCATTTGGATAGTGGCCAGATTCTGCCCACTTCATGATTGTATGACACGGTGGGGTCAACCCCGCTTCAAACTCACAGGATGGAAGGCGACAATCATCCAATCTCCCCGCAGGATAGAGAGAAGGAGAGGACTCTCCRAGTTATCGAAGAGTGCTACCGATCTGGGGTTCTATCTTCGGATTTGATTCCTTATGACRATGATAGGGTTGAAAGGTATGATGACTGTGTTAGGGTTAAGATAGACTCACCTATTTTTCGAGCTCAGAGGGAATGGCTCTCTCACAATGCTGTTACCATTTTTTTTTGGCCAAAACAGTGACTCTCTTCCGGTCAAAATTAAGAAAAGGTTAGTTCGCATATATGAGAATGGATGGATTGGGATGCCGATGCTCGGCAATGAGCCGAAGAGGGGTCTTTTTCACAATGAAGGGCGGAATCTAGTTACATATGTCCCTAGTACTAAGGAAATTGCAGAATGGCT
>BFEA01000362.1:316779-333037 GCA_003427395.1 Chara braunii | reverse complement strand
AAAAAAAAAAAAAAAAAACAGTCAAACATGCGGCCAAGCCCTACTAGCAGCGTTGAGTTTCCTCAAATGCCCGACTGTTGATGTGTTTGTGGAGAGGTGCAGAAAAAATTGCGTTGAGTTTTCTCAACCGCACATCTCCACAAACACGTCCAGATTCGGGCGTCGAGGAAATTGAACACTGCTAGTGGGTCTGGGCCCCTGGCGAAGGAAATGTACACTGTACACTATTACGCCATTTGTCCCTGGGGTTATATGTCAGGTCTTGATACTGCGTGGGTTGCTTGTGGCTGTTGCTTGCGGTTGTTCTGTTGATCTCCCCAGTCTGGAATATCATGCACAGGGGCCGTTTGCGATTGTCACTCAAATGGTAGAGTCTTCAGGTCACATGTCATAGATCACGGGTTCGAGTCTGGCTTGGGACTTCAAGGGGGGTTCTTGTCCAGCTTGGCCTGTCATCTTGTCAAACGAACACATAGTTCCCTCTACATAGTACTGCACATATCTGGCCTTCGGGCACACATATCTCGCTATACAGGTACACAGAGCACGCATAGCCTTCGGGCAGACACAAAAAACGTAGCCCTGTGGGCTCATACAAACATACATAGCCTCTGGCCACACACATATACACACAACTACGATACTGGGCTGGGGGGGTCTATCAGGTATATGACGGGATTTACCCATGCATGGCTTAGCTCTAGGGTAGGGTAGGGATGTAAGTCGCTCCCGCTAGTCTGAGTTCTGCCTAGCCTTGGGTAAGCTAGGGGAAGGACGGTAGGATGTGTCCGCCGGCTGTGGCCTGCCTTGCTTACGTAATCCTTTTTTTCTTTTTTTTTCTTTTTCTTTTTCTTTTTCTTTTTCTTTTTTTGAACAAAGCTCCATCTATTGGTCGGGAGCGTCACCTGCTGGAAAGTGGGTCCAGCGTCCCTTACACAGTTAAGACCAAATAGTACATAGAAAGGAAGGAAAATGGATGGTGTCTGGAAGGTGCCTGCCAGCATTGATTGCTCTGGAGACCAGAGGATTGACTGAGCAGGTGTGGAACTGAAAGCCTGATGGTCCCCTACTCCCTCTCCATTCCTGTACCAGGGCAGGGGTCCGGGGGGAAACACTGGCGGCCACCAGTGGGGATTCCTTCCGTCCTCCTGCCCATCTTCAAAAAACATTCCTCGACCACCCTGCTGCCACGCGCCCACACTGCATCAGATGAGATAGGACTAAGAAAAGGAACATTTCGAGATGACTAGATAGTCCCGGATTGAAACTGCAAACAGACTAACCAAGGAACCAGACTGCAACTCAGATAACTGAGGACCGAACCAACACTACAGACGCGGAAAAAGCAGAAAGCCGAAAAAAAAACAGACTGCAGCCAGATAATGGGACCCGGATCGACACTGACCAAACTCAGACCCATAAGCGAAAACCAAAACAGAATACAGTAGATAAAGCAGACTAAAAGCGATTCGTCTGCAACACATATGAGGGCTTCGCCGGTTACGTAATACTGCTGGGTAGACTCTCTGAATTGGGCCTGCAGAATATTGCATGAGCCTGGCGTCCGAAGTTCCCGTACTGCAAGGTTCGTCCGCTTCCGCTTCCATCAGGGCTGGGAGGTTGGCCCAGCCCTGGTGCTTGTCACTGCTGTCTGGTCCAAGTTGCCCTGTATACTGGTACGGTGATGGTCCTGAGTGCTGGTCACACTGAGGTAGGATAGTAGGGACAGGGGGTGCACTGTCGGGACAACCATTGGCTGCCGCTACCAGCAATCACAGCGGGTCTGGTCCTTGGCCTCTACAACACCCTGGGCTTAAAAAAAAAAAAAAAAAAAAAAAAAAAAAAGACCGCCATCTGTGCTACCCTCTTGGGTAAACAAAAGGAAAGAAAAAGAAAGAAAGAAACGAAATATATCAGAGAGGTCTGCCTGAAAATCCCTTCCATGCAGTGGCCTAGCTCCGTTGGTAAGGTACACAAGTGGCATTCAGGACGTCTTGGGTTCAATCCCCATTGTCCTCATGTGCCTTCCTGGGCAAGTATGGCGCCCACCACCTCGAGATGGACCGTTGGTCCCCCCGAGTGGAATTCAGCAGAGACTGCTGATGTTCATAGGGCAAGGGCACAGGAGGGAAGGCACATTGACTGGCCGATCGAAGAAGCTCGGTCCGGATCTGCTACTGGCTGACCCCTGGCCGTTGTTGCCCACCTGCAGGCTGGGTGCAGCCTCCGGAGGTTTCCTCGTTGGATGCTTGAACACGGGTAAAAGCCCTCTCGCCAAGGCCTCTATCCCGGCGGCGGTAAGAGAACCACCAGGATTGAGGCTTTGTCTGTTGGGATGCTCCGTCTATTGGTGGGGAGCGGCACCTGCTGGAAACCGGGTCCAGCGTCCCTTCCCTCCAGATACATCAATCAGGTACACTGTTGGGGCTGTAGCCCTTGGTGTTTCTAGTCTGAGGCACTCTCAATCCCGTGGAGCTGCTAATATACCCTTTCCCTTTCTGAGGCGCCTAATCATCTGGCACAGCCCTTCCGCAGCCCCCCTGTGTCACTGGTAGCCTCGTGTCAACGGGGACCACCAGGTCCTGTTTGTGATGATCTTAAACCCTTCTAAAACCCTCTAGCCTTGCTTCTCTGGTACAGGCCCTGTGAGACATGGCATGAGTTTGGAGGTATGGATCTGGTCCCTTTTCATGTCGCCAGTTCATTCACATTTTGCACATTTGGTGAGTAGTGGAACAAGCCCCTCAGTAGCAGCTGGTGTCACTGCAACAGGTCTTGTTTTCTTTTCCTTTTTTTTTGCTTGGGATTTTTTGTCCTCCTTAGGGCGTCTTTCGACACCACTTGAAAATACTTGAGTTTCAAGGGCACCCTAACTCACGAAGGGTGATTAATTTCCCCTAACCCCTTTTTTTGCGTTCCACAACCCCTTGACGAAACCCTTGAGACGGCCGTCCGTGAAACTGAAGTGCTGACGGCATTGCACCAGGAAACAGCGGTGATTGGTGGAAAAATCCAAAAAGAAAAAAGAAAAAGTTCCGTTTATTCCCCGTTTCGAAGGGTCCAGCCCTTGAGTCTCAAGTGACCTCCCGAGGCCCCCTTGAGTTTTTCGTTGTTTTGGCTGGGCCGCACTTGAGTCTCAAGGGCGCACCCTTGAGATGCAGAATGTGGAAACATTCCGGACATCCAAATCGATGTAATTAGGGAGGGGTGGAACGATGCTTCCTTGAAAATCCTTGAGCTTCACGTGGTGTCGAACGAGTCCCTTACTTCTCGTGTAAGGGACTCATTCGATACCACTTGAAGCTCAAGGACATCCATGAGCTGGCGCCCTGTTGCAACAGGCCCCTTCTGTGTCCAGAAACGAGCATGGCGCCTGTTTCAACGGGTGCCTGCTCGAGTGTGTTTGGCTTCCCGCCATCTGTCCATTAATGCGTTGTCTCTTTCTTTTTTTGTTTGTTTCTTTTTTCGTTTCCCTGCCTCAACTCTCTCTACCGCCCTCACGTGCAATCTGCACGACCTGAACTACCATTGCCGGGGTTTTATCCCTGTCACCTAGGGGTGTGTGGCTAATGGGAGTTGTCGAGGGAGGAAGGCACTCCTTGCCGTCTATACCAGGCTGGTCGGTACTCGGGCAAGGTGGTGCCCTGTAACCCTAACATACGGGGTTATGAGAACAGCCGCATTTAGGTTCGAGGACTGATCACGGGGACTTTGATTTTTTTCCAATTGTTGCGTGGGAAGTTTGCTAGTCGGTGGTTTCGGTTCGGAATTTTTGCTTTCAATTTTGTTGTGTGTCACTCATGTCCTATCTCGTTAAAAAAAAAAGACAAAAAAAAACAATGGGCGATGTGTTCGGATATGGCTAGCCTCTAGAGGTTGTGATTGTTCCCGGTGGTTGTGGTAGAACGCTTTTAGGCTCTTGGGACTCCTTGCAATTTCCTTGAGGCGATTTTTGATGTCGTTTTATTCATGGACCTGCGGTTGTTCGATGCCAGAACGACGCTGGCCGGTGCTGGGGTGTTGACCCTGTAACTTGTTGACAGCAGAAGCTTGAGGCCTGGTAGAGAGATCTGGGAATGCCTAGGGGGGGCATTTCACGGGACAATCAAGGGTTCCTATCGAAACCACGATGCTGGCCGGAGCCGGGGTGAGTTGCTTAGCGCTGTAACCTATAGCAGGGGTGAGAGGCTTGGTAGAGCATGGTAGGGAATAAGACAATGTCTGAGGACTTCGAGGGTGTTAGGACCCTCTGACGCTTCAGAGTGTTTGAAGACAATTGCTGGGATTTTTGCTGGTGGATAGTCTCCCAAATTTACCTCAAATAGCATTGAATTTTGTTATAAAAAAAAAAGAGAATGTTTTAGGATTCTGGGGACTTCTAGCAACTCGCTTGAGGCTGTTTGATACTGAATCATTACTGATACGTTCATGGATCTGCGGTTGTTCGATGCCAGAACGACGCTGACCGGTGCTGGGGTGTTGCCCTGTAACCTGCTGATTGCAGGAGTGTGAGGCCTGGTAGAGAGATCTGGGGATGCTTTGGGGTCGGCATTCCAAGGGATAACCAAGGGTAGCTGTTGGGACGACGCTGGCGGGAGCTGGGGCGAGTCGTGTTGCTCTGTAACCTAGCCGGGTCGGGGTGTGAGGCCTGGGAGAGCTCGACAGGGAATAAGACAGTGTTGGCCAGTTTTAGAGAGTTTTGTTTGGGAGTCTATAGGGGTTCTGAGCATTCGAAAAGATGTCAGTAGTCATTCATAGTTTTTTAACCTCTCCTTTAATTCTCTTGAATTTCTTCAATAGTTCTCAGATTGATTCTCAGTTGAAGCCGGGTAATGCCCCCGGTATCTCAAACGACTTGTGTAACTCTATATGGGACAATGGGCCCGGTTCCCAGCACGTGCTGCTCCCCACAAATAGACTGGAGCATTTGTCCCATATAAAAAAAAAAGACACCTTGCAGTCCGTTTTTTTTTTTTTTTTTTTTTTTTTTTTTAAATCTTGCAGTCCGTTTTCGTTTCTCATTGGGCCCCAGGTGCTTCCTAGAAGGCCCAAAATTCGGGGGTTTTTGCCGCATCACTACTGGTCCAAATATGGCAAAACTGAATGGCAGTTTCCGATGAAAAATTCGTTTGGGCTTCCATTAACCGCTTCTCGTCCTACCCCGTACCTCTACCAGGCCTTCCCCAAGCCCAGAATTTTCCTTGTCGCCTTGTGGCGACAAGTTCATGTTTCTACAAGGCTGGGACCATGTACTAGCGGCTTAAAAGAAGGGATATAACTTCAGTACAGTCATAAAAACAGTTTGAAATTACACTTCAGGCATCCCCCCGAACATAGCACACCCCCATGCAACCCTACCTGACTGGAAAGCTAAACTTGTATACATTGCCTGAAGTGCAATTTGAAACTCTTTTTTGCCCAAAGTGTATTTTCAAACTCTTTTTGAGACTCCAGCGTAGTTTCCGGTTATTAAAAGAATTATTATCATTAAAAGAAAGAAAGAAAGAAAAAGAAAGCCCTTTTCTTACACCCAACAAATTTCATTCCTTGTCAAGTTTTTCGTGAGGCTGAGTGGCAAAGCCGCAAAAAACCATGTTTGGAGAGATGTGAGGCAAGGAGCGTACCACTATGCTTTTGTTATGTTAATCCGACTTAATCGGGTTAACCATATTTATTACCATCATAGGTCTTTGGGACTTTATTTGCTATTGATTCGCAAATCAACAGGGGGGAGGATCCCAAAGACAAGGGGGGTGAATGGGGTGGAGGAGGAAGCCTGTCCAGCTATTGCCTACTCCGCACTTCTCTTGTGATACGCAACCTCACACTCTGTGCAGCGTTTCGTACCCTTGGGGAGAGCTGATGAGAGTAGGTGTTGCATACTAGTGAATACATTCACCAAGTACGGGCAGAACCAAAGATCGACCAATATAGGATGAGCATATATGCAGCGGAAGTCTGAGATACGGACTGACTCACATAGACGGAACTTACCCAGACATCACTCAACACACAAGCAATCGTGAGATGGTGGGGTCTGAAGCCGTACATAGACGATGCTTCAGCCCCGTACACCCATACACAGATGAATGGTGGGAGGAGAGACGATGGAGGTGGGAGATAGGGACAGCGCCAGATGTCACCGAAATAGAATCCAGAATGTCACCGATATAGTAGCCCAAAATGTCACCGAACAAAATCAGAATGTGGTTGACATAAGTCACCAATGTCGGAGATACAGAATCCTAGTATAACCGATGTCCGATCTGTGAAAATTCACCGGCCTTGTTTACTTTTTTTCGAGCCTTCGAAAAAGAAAAGAAAAAATTGTTTTTGAGTAAGTTTTTTTGTTTGCCAAACATTTTCCAAGATTTGTCAACAAGTTTGATGCCGCCAGGTATCAATCCCAAATATCTCCAATGTCTCGAATCCGGAAAGTGTCACATCCGAATGTGACACTACCACCGAAGTCCAATCGCTGATCTCTGTCCATCTCGTGTCCAAAGTCTCTCATCTGAAGAAGAAGAAGAAGAAGAAGAAGAAGAAGAAGAAGAAGAAGAAGAAGAAGAAGAAGAAGAAGAAGAAGAAGAAGAAGAAGAAGAAGATCTGGGGAGGGCAGAGGAGAGGTGGAGATGGCGAAGTAGGGAGGAGGAGAGTCATCACTCCCGGATCCCGTACCCAGGCCCTTACCTGCAGGTGCAAGGAGGCGCCTTGGAGCTGTCGAAGACCTGAGGCTTCAACCTGGAGCTATGGCGCTACGCAGGTAAGCCTGTAAGTGCCCGTCTGCCATCTCTAATCGCCAGTCAGCGCTAATTAGCGCTGCTGTGCTCGGAGCTGCCCTGATCCAAAATTAGCGCAGCGCTGCTCCTCAACTGCTGCCGTTCCTCCAGAAGGTGGACCCCAAACGAAAAGATCCTGAACAGACCGTCGGTCGGTCCTAAGTACCAGCGGCGGCCTGTTCGGCCTTGAGGCTGCGGAAGTGCCTCGTGATCTGAACCGTCAGATTCCATATCCGATCTGCGGTTCAGATCAGACCCGGGGAGGGCAGCCTCAAAGCTGGCCGCCAGGTCCAAATGGTAATGCCGTTTGGACCGGTCCCCGTCTGGGCCTGTCTAAGGGCCTACGGGGTGGCCTGGAAAAGAAGGGGTCCGGCCCTTGGGCCGGACCGGCCTGGACTACTGTGTCCAGGCCCTAGGTAGCCCCTCGGTCCTGTCGTCAGGCCTGGCATGGCCCGTGTGTAATGCAGAATGTAACAGTAGGTGGGGTGTGGCTGTGGATATTAGGCAAGCGGGTTGAACCGCCGGGACGGAACGGGGGTTCTCGTGTCAGTTCAGAGTCTGAAGTTGTCCTTGCAGAAGACAAATTGCAGAAGGGATTGGGATCAAATTAGGAACCAATTCAAACCTGCCCCTAGGCCAGAGAAAAAAACACAGGGGAAAAAAGCGAGAGACCGAGCCCGGGAATACGGAAAAAGTTAAGTCTATGTTGTTTTGCCATTGGCGTGCACCACTCCACCCATCAGTTTCGTCACTATCGGACCCAGGCGGGGGGTTGGGGGGGGCATGGGGGCACCAAGACTCGGAAAAGAGGGTCCACATAGCAGGTGTGCACCTCGGTACCCCAACACAAACAGTCCCAACAACAACAACAACAACAACACAAACAGTCGCCACGAGCACGAATTGCAAAACTTACACCATTGGCAGTTATACTAGGGGTTCCACTTGGTCTGGGTAGCAGACCAGGGAAGTACCATCAGATCACTATATGCGAGGATCAATTGAGGGGACGCAAAACAGTCCACCAAAACAAAACCTTCCCCAACAAAATGGCCAGCCTTAGACGGATTATAGAAATGAAACCCGCTCGGTCCGTAAACCACCAGTAGTTGGCCCAGCTATCGTTGCCGAGCCTGGAAACCCCCTGCGCGCCAATTTTTGCCAAAGCGCCAGGGTACCGTTTCAATTTTTTTTGGCTGGTGTTTTGCGTAGCGTTAACGGCAACTGCCCACGGCCGATGTATGGGCGAAATACTGGTGGTTTAATAGCGTTCTTCCAGCACACATCACGAAAAGACATCGTCTTCGTCTGCCATGGGGAACTCGGGGAGACTGCTGTGGTGGATCGATGTTAAGGTCGAGCACGGGCAGCTGCCGGCGTTAAGCCTGGCTCACGTTTACAAGCATCGACTCCATATGCTCACAAGTTAAGCCCTGACTCGCTCTGCTAACATGCAAACCAAAATTGCATTGCAGAAAGAGTAATATAGAAAAGGAAATCGAAAGTACGATTGCAAAAAGGTTAAGAACTCAAGAGAGATATTTTCCAGTTCTACGCACACGATCATTTCCATCCATACATGCATGCAAAAGTGGTAAACACTCCCAACACTTCTTCACCATCATCGACTCATATGCAAGCAGAAAAGTAGAACGAGAGTGTCACGCATACATATTACATACGCGTAAGTACCTGCACTCATGGACTTCGACTAACTTCTGCATGACGGAGCAATCACACGCTTCATCAAACACTCACAACCTTTTTTTTTTTTGTTTAATTATAAGCCCAGGTTGTTGTAGAGGTCATACAACCTGGTTTTCAGCATGCACACCAAAACAGACAAGTGGCGATGGAGAAAAATGAAGTCCCTCACAACCTTTAAACATTATAAATATCACTGCCGCATGTGCGTGGTGCCAACTAGTAGTGACACTTTCTTTTTTTTTATGTTTTGTGCGAACAGAGAGACAGGCACCACAGAATGCGTCTATGCCAAAAACAAGTGCAGAGACTGTCGTCGTGGTATTGTTTTGTGTCCCAGGTTGTCTACCCTTGCCTCTGTCCCGGCCGCTCTCCCCCTCTCCCAATATGTTATGTCTTATATTGTCCGTTCCACATGGCAGGGCCGTAGTGCACCTTCTGACTTGCACAAGAGAGAGAGAGAGAGAGAGAGAGAGAGAGAGAGAGAGAGAGAGAGAGAGAGAGAGAGAGAGAGAAGNAGAGAGAGAGAGAGAGAGAGAGAGAGAGAGAGAGAGAGAGAGAGAGAGAGAGAGAGAGAGAGAGAGAAGCTGACGACCATCGTGCCTCGTGAACTGACATGTACCGACAACTGCTGGAAAGAGACTGGGTCCTGTACAGCACAAACACAAGTGAGTTGACCTGGTTTCTTATTGATGCACCAAATAACAGTGACTGCTGCATACTAGCAATCAAAAATCAAATGTGCACGTGTGCACACCCAACCACTTGCCCACATGCGCGTACCAACGGTCGCGAACACACACACACACACACTGCTGCCGAGTAGCGATCAGAAATGAGATCTGTGTGTGCACACCCACCCACTCGCCCACACACTTGCACTCTCTCTCTCTCTCTCTCTCTCTCTCTCTCTCTCTCTCTCTCTCTCTCTCTCTCTCTCTCTCTCTCTCTCTCTCTCTCTCTCTCTTGCTAATACTTTCACTTACACATCCACTGCCTTCACCAGTCAAACCACCACAACAATCCCTGTTTGCTCTCAGCTTCTCAGCTGTGCAGAACAATGCTGAGACCGGTGGCAATTGTCCTGGGAGCTAGTTAATAATAGTCGCAATTTATTATCTCCCTTCTAACAATATCTAGCAACATCAACCCCTTGACAAAACCCAAGAACCTCTTCTTTAAGAAACGACTGTGACTACCAGTCCCACTCATCCTAGGACACAAGTGCCACCTTAGCCTCTCTCTCTCTCTCTCTCTCTCTCTCTCTCTCTCTCTCTACGTTCTCTCTCTACGCTCTCTCCACAAATATGTGCAATTAACAAGACCAGAGTCAAGGGGACTGGCATCAGTGAAAACTGCCAACCTTTAAAAGAAGACAAACATGGAACAGGCATGACGCCAATCAGATGCCTTGAATCAGGACTTCCCAAACCATAGGTTAAGAGTTCGAATCCCTTTCGGTCAGCAAGGTCTAAACCTAAAGCAATCAGTATCCGGCGATCCGCTATGCATACCGTGCTCAGCCTGTAACAATCCATAAAGGTGGAAGAAAGGCCTGACGACGCTGACGTCTTTCCGATTGTTCCCCCTTAACGATCAAGTGCCTGCTCTCAACGGAGCAATAATCAGCACCGGCAATTCTGAAGGATTTAACTCGCGCAACTTTTTCAATTCGTCTCTATAATAACCAGTGTGAAAGAAAAACTCCTCTCCTCACACACCTTCTGTAACTTGTTCCACAACGCACTTAACAGACCGTCACCACAGAGCTATCTGCAACTCCAACCACAAGACAACTACAGAAGACCATTTCCAGATGCTACCATGCTATCATTGCCATTCATTCCAACCTAATGCTCCCCTTCTCCACCAATCTATTCTTACCTAGGAGACCCTGGAAGAGTGTAGGGTCTGCTCCTGATGGTGTGACGCCCGCTTTCTTTCAAATCTTTGTAGTGACCACCTCCCTTTCCAATTCCCGCTTACGCTACCCTCTACACCTCCTCCTCCTCCCTTTCAAATGCACGTCTCCACAAATCTAGTCTTACCCTACGAGATCCTTGAAGACTGAAGCGTCTGCTCCTGATGGTGTGGCGCCCGCTTGCTTTGTATCGGCCACCTTTTGCTGCACGGCCAGTTGCGGGTTGATTGCTCCCTCTTGAATTTCCGCTTCGCTAACCTCTATACCTCCTCCTCCTCCTCCTCCTCCTCCTCCCTTTCTCCACAAATCTAGTCTTACCCTAAGAGATCCTTGACAAGTGAAGTGTCTGCTCCTGATGGTATGACGCCCGCTTGCTTTGTATCGGCCACCTTTTGCTGCACCGCCAGTTGCGGGTTGATTGCTCCCTTTCAAATTTCCACTTCGCTAACCTCTATACCTCCTCCTCCTCCTCCTCCTCCTCCTCCTCCTCCTCCCTTTCTCTACAAATCTAGTCTTACCCGAAGAGATCCTTGAAGAGTGAAGGGTTTGCTCCTGATGGTGTGACGCCCGCTTTCTTCGTATTGACCACCTTTTGTTGTACCACCAGTTGAGGGTTGATTGGTCCCTTTCGAATTCCGGCTTCGCTACCCTCTACACCTCCTCCTCCTCCTCCTCCTCCTCCTCCTCCTCCCTTCCCTGCCATACCACTACTTCCCGTTCCCCCTATCTGGGAATGGAAGCCAGCTGACGGAGCACCCATCGTCGCTGTGACATCAAAGCCAACCCCTGATGCACCGGCGCTTGGCGGCGGCACATCTTGTAACAGGGACAGCAGGTCAAACGCTGAAGACGTGGGCGACACTGGAGGCACCGCAGCCCTCGCTTGTGGGACATGCTGAGATGGCGACGCCTGCGATGGGAGACCAGATCCTACAATCAGACTTTCAAACTGTTTGAAGGGGTCTGACGACGTGGAGGGAGCACGGTTTGAGCTGCTGACGTCCAGGTCAGATAGATCAAGCAAATCCACAAGGGGCTGAGGCTGTACCTTTGGTGGCGGAGGCTCAGCGGGCACTGGTCCTGGTGATGGCCCTGTCTGCTTCTGAGGTCCCGACACGGAACTCGGCTTTGATGCCTTTGGCGCAGCACGGGACCCTCCTCCTCGTGCACCTCCACTACCAGTTGCCCTCGACTCAAGTGCAGCGTCGGCCCTTGAACCGCTGCCAAACAGAGAAGCTGCTAGCCGCTGTTTCTCTTCTGAGATGACCACCTCCTTCTTCCCTTTCTCGCTCCCGTACGCGTAGCTTCTGCGATCGCTCACCCGCAACGATCCATACGGATCCCCACTGACAACTGCAATTGCATCATCCATTAAATGCATCTTCTGTTAGACAAACTTCACAGAGTCGCATGAAATACTATGAAATACTATGAAATACTATCAATGCTTTTTTTTTCAGATCGATACATTCATCCTGCTTCTTTTGCTTCTTTTCCCCCAGAACAAAAGAACAAAAGGGGGGGGAAAAAACCAGAAAGGCTGCCTCGATGTTTTACACAAAACCGAAGCTCAGATCGGAACCCCATTTCAATTTTTAGCCCGAAGTTGCTGAACACCATCACATTGAGATGTCAAGCTATCACCGCATCCCAGAGCTCAAGAAAACGTAAACGTCACCTCCTCCATGGAAAGTTGGAAACCGGTATAAGCGAAGCTCAAGACGGTGAAGTTATAACTAAGTTATAAGACAATTACAAGCTGCATAGCACCAAGCTCGCTTTCACTGACCGAACCGGAACGTTCGCGACCGAGCGAGGACGAGTGCCAAGACCCTCAGGCCGCAAACATTAAAAAAAAAAAAAAAAAAAAAAAAAAAACTTTCAGAAAAATCTGGAAAAAAATCATGTTATGACAGTACGTAAAATAATAATACAAATAACTTTAGCCAGAATGTAAAAAGCTTCTTTTAACGACGGCGGTTAGTACGCTACATTCTTCTCCCAAATCTTCCATCATCTTTCAAATTCTTTCAATTCACCTTCACTACCTGCCTATAGTACCTACCACTACTCCTAAGGCTGGGCCAAGCACTTTAGAAGAATTGAGGCAGCCTTTCTGGTTTTGTGTAGAACCAGACTGAGTCGAACTAGGGTCAAGCTCCAGAGGATCGGTCTTCTTTCCCCACCTATTCTTCTAAAACCTAAGGGCCTCGTTCAACACCACTTGAACTCAACAAGGGTTGAAGGAAAAGTCTCCGTTCGATCCCAACCTAACCTGGCCGCGGAGTTGTTTCTACTTTCCGGCTCTCTAGTGCTAGCCCTCGAAACTCAAGTGCCACTGGGGCAGCAAATTTGCACTTGAGCTCAAGAAACCTCTCCGGGGAGCCTTGAGTTCAAGTGCCAGCGGATACCGCCAGCACTCCAAGTGGGGCTTTCCTTTTGTTTTTCTTTTTTTCCAAAAGGCGATCCTGGTCCAGGATTGGTCAAGCCATGGAGTTCGGTTTCAAGTGCGGCCGTTTCAAGTATGGTAGATTGGGTTAGGGCGCACTTGAGACTCTAGGGTTCTCTAGTGGTGTCGAACGAGTCCCTAAAGCCCTTTTTGCAGGATGGTATTTTTTACTTGCACGCGAGGTTCGGGTTAGGGGCAAATTGGCTGTGGTTTTGCAGGATGGTAGATTGGGGCAGTTGTATATTTTCCTTGCACGTGCAAAACGAACCAGACTCCGGCTCTCCAGAATAGAACGACTGAGGACAATAAGGCTGTATTTCTAAGCCCTTTTTTTGATTCCGGAAGAAAAAAGGAAAAAGAAAGTGTGTGTCAAACTTTGTACAGTTCATGGACACATACATACCTGCACCGTTGCTGCTTGGTAGCCGCTCTCCTTCACTCGTCGACGATACATGTGACAACGAGTGTGAAGAAACTGTTGATTGTGAGTGGGAAGGCGATGGAGCGGATGGCTTGCCCCACTTCTTCTGGACATTACTCAAGTTCAGCTTCAGGTTTCCCTCAATGTCTCTACGGCCGTCATCGAGATGAAATCCTACTATTCCAGAGGCTTCTCCTCCCAAGGAACTCCCTCTCTGACTCCTGTCAGATGGTCCGTTCCCGGGTGCTGTTTCGAGCGATGATGCAGAGCCGCCCATCAGCAAAAGTGGTCCTGCTGAGCTTGAAGATGACGCTGCAGCCTGTGAAGGTGGGGGAGGCAATTCATAGGCCTCGAAACGGAGCGAGTGTCGTTGATGAGCAGCCTCCAGTGGATCAGCTCTCGAAACAACGAGTGCTGAAGCGAGTTGTCCACCCTTCCCCCGCTCACTCTCCGGAACATACGGTTCCGCACCCTTCTCGACTGCTTGAGTGACAAAGTCGTCAAGGAACGAAAGATTCACATCCACCTGTATAGACGTGAGCAAGATCAAGAAAGCAAAAAAAAAGGTTAGCCAAAAATTGGGAATGCTTCACAAAACATTTTTCGCACAAAAAAGAAAACAAGAAAAAAAAAGAAAAGAAGCCTATCCATTTCATGATTCATCTCTCGATCGGTGAAAAGGCTGCACCATCAGGAAAGGAACAGATGCACATCCAGCTCCATGAGTGAAGAAGATGACCCATACATGCAAGCGGACAACGTGCGGAAAATTCCGCACCTTTGGCGCATATTCGCTCAAAAAAAAGAAAGGGGTCGCATGGCTGGGTCAATGGTCACCTGGGACCACTTTAAAGATTTGTTCTGGGATGGAGGAAAAAAAAACAAAAAAACTAGAGGGAGGGTAATGCCGCTACCTAAAGGTCAAGACTGCTGTCCCGGACACCTTTTTTTTTTTTTTAGGCTATTTCTCATGCCCAATTGGACGGAAAGAAAAGTCTGTACGACTGTACTTGAAAAGATCAGTTCCTTAGGTGTTGCACTCTTCTGTATCTACAAAAACAGAAAAAAGGGAAACTGCCGCTTGTACGGCGCACGAGCAGGTGCCGGGCCGCACGCCGTGCGACGCACCGGACGGTACGGCGTGCGGTGCGGTTGTAAGTATGAGATGACCCAAACAGGGAAATGCTTTGCCAAATATGCATTAACAAAAACAGGTCACTGTGGTCGTTGAGCCGAGAGAAGGACAGCTTGAGGCGGTTAGTGTCTCCCTCGGAAAGGATGGTGGGAATAGTCGTCTATTATAAGGACTATACACGGCTTAGGCTACACACCCTTACGTGGATCCAAAGTTCCCCAAACCCAAAAAAAAAAGAAAAACAAAAGGAAAAAAACAAACACTCCATAATAGATTGTATCATGGGTTCAAATCCGATTTCCTCCGTTCCATCGTGGACGTACTTCAAGTGGTAGAAAGCATGTTCTGCGAGTATGACATCACCGGTTCAAGCCCATAGAAGGATTCTCTCTCTCAATCATGCAGAGCCTGCATATTGTGTATCTCATCTCCACGGCTCTCTGTGTCCCGTCCATGCTGTCAGTGTGCCTCTCAGTCTGCCACTCGTTTGCAAATATCCTCCTGTATCTCTTCTTTCGCTGCTGCCATCGCTTTCTCCATCCCTCACTGCCACCAAACCTGTTGTTCTCCTGGCCTGACACGGCGTTGCTCCGTCCCGTCCTGCTCTTTACGTGTGACCATCCTCGTTCAAACGACTCTGTCTATCTGTGACTAACCTGCATGACTGTTAAAAAATGATCGACGCCAAGACAACTCCTCCCCATTTTCCATGACAGCTCTCTACATGTCATCATTAGCCAGTGTGCAAAGGCAAGGCCCAAGCTCCACTGGGCCACAGGACTTGATTGAGAGCCTACTGGGCCCAGTTCCATTTCTTTGTTGATAATTCAAAGTCCAAATCTGATTAGAATCATCTGGAGATTAGCAATTAACACATGTCAAATCTTTGTTGCCCCCCAGAATGAATACGGAGCCAGGCCCATAAGGTCCTTTTTTTTTTTTCAATTTACGAAAGAATCATCTGGATATTAGTACCCCTGCAATCCATACTCGAGTAAAGCCTTTCGATAAGTCCATCTGGACATAACGCTATCTCTTTTTTGTTTCCCTTTGCTTTTTTTTTTTTTTTAAGTTACCAGGTTAATGTGTGTCATCCTTTCCGCAGGGGCCATGCTAATCTTCTCTGTATCGTTCGTTCCAATGTTTTAACGCTATCCATTGCGGCAGTAACATGTGAATCTTTCAGCATGTGTTCGTCAAACTTCATCCATACCTCAGCATTTGACCATGATCACTGCTGCATGCTGTCATAAAAGTTCATCGCACTTACTACTTCGCCGTCTCTGCTGCTGCATGCTGTCATCGAACTTCCGCAAGTTTTATATGACACTAGTAGATATTCGTCGACCGGAAAAGAAAAAAAAAGCAAGACATCATGAAACACATTCACAAAGAAACTTGCCGGTGGAATAGGAACCGGACTGACGCTCCCCAGAATGGAAATGGAACCAGGGCCATAAGGACCTGTTAAAAAATATATATGTATATATATCGTCACAAACAGAACTGCCTGGTAAACCGTAGGCAGAGAGAGAGAAGAGGACAACAAACGAGGGGCAGTGACAAACTGTTTCGTCGGAGTTTCACTGACTCATCAGGAGGCTGAACCATCAACAGTCTGCAGAATCCCCTCACTGATTACACTGTAAATGATAATCTACCAAAATCGAAGTAGACTATCACTCACCCACACCAGATGGAAAACTCTACAGACTGTCCGTTCACACCCCATCACAAGCCAGCAAAACATCCACGAACAGCATATATCGTCACAAACAGAACTGCCCGGTAAACCGTAGGCAGAGAGGGAGAAGAGGACAACAAACGAGGGGCTGTGACAAACTGTTTC
>BFEA01000362.1:291110-303941 GCA_003427395.1 Chara braunii | reverse complement strand
CCCCCCCCCAATACCCCTATACCACCCCTCTCCCCCCCTATACCTCCCCACCCCAAACCCCCCATACCCACCCCAATCCCCAAAAGTTTCTCAACGAATTTGGGCTGTACTCAGCAAGCGCAGTACAGCCCCAAGCTGAGATTTGAAAAACAATTAGTGGATGGCTGCTCTCTGACTGGTCGGCAGACTGCCGACTGATCGGCTGCAAAACGGTCAACGGTCAGCAGCTATGCAACCCTGCTCTCTCTCTTTTAAATCCCCCCCCTCTTCTTCTTATAAAAAGGGTGACAGCCTTGAGATATCATCATTGACCTGACCGGCTCCGGGTAGTGCAGAATGATTTTATTCTGGTCATCTGATTGTCTGGATGCGAACTTGGATCTGTACTCCAACAGTTCATGAGTGTACCGACTGAGCCAGGCCCGTTGGTCAACTTGCCATCTCAAGCTCTTGTTGAATATAAAAAATCGAAAATGTCAGTGGTTGTCCCCGCTTCCGGGGAGGAGGGAGCTCGGCAGGCTAAGGGAGAGCGGAGGGGGAAGAAAAGAAAGCAAAGCAACAGCACCAATGCTGATCATCATACCACAATATAATGATTAGACTCTAATTTTGGGGGATTTTGGACCAATAATCAGATATATATTATAGAATCTTATCTTGGTCCAGTAACCACAAATCAAAGACGCTAATTGTTTGATCAAAGTGTGGAAGAAGAACCTTCTCCTCAACACAGCAGCCAACCAGCCTGTCCCTTGTGTGAGTAAGTGCAACTTGCATCCACACTGTCGAAAAAGAGAGTATCCATTCTTCATCTGAGGCAGCACCCCAAAAAAAAAGCTTTGCAGCGTGTTAGGAAAACAACCCATCTACACATCCCTACATTTACCGTTTCCGATATGCTGCATGTGAAAAGTGTTTCAGAAAGACATTGTAACAGTCATTCGGCCACTCCTCCCCGTCCCCCTTCATTCTGCTCTTTTTCTTTCCTTTCTTAAACCACCACTGCCACAGGAGCCTCAAAAAAATGCAACTTTGGGCCCACCGCCGGTCGGGTCGGGTGCATCCGGTCGGTGGCATTTTGCAAAATGTACAGTGTGCCAATTTTGGGGAACTTCCATGCCCGGAACTCTCGACAAGAAATCTGGAAAAAAAAAATCAGGGAGATAGACTGAGTGCTGATGTTTCCATGAAAAGTACTCGAAAATAAAAAGTTATAAAACCAAAATTTCGGCATCGCAAAGCAAAACCTTGTGGCAAAACAACGAACCAAAATCTGTCGGTGCTCTACCGGTAGCCCCAAATCGTTTTGGTTCGGCGGTGGGTGCTCTAGGCTACTTGGGCTGCCTGGCTGTGCAGATCGGGCCGCGCACCCGGGCAAGTCACTCGGGGCGTCTGACGCCCAGGGTACCCGGCAATGGGCATAACTGGGGTCTCTTTTTGTTTCCTTTCTGGCATGGGCTAGAGCACCCCCAAATCTTTTTGGTTCGGTGGTCAGTACTATAGGCTACTTGGGCTGCCTGGCTGAGCAGACTGGGCAGGGCACCCGGGCAAGTCACCCGGGGGGTCCGACACCCAGGGTACCCGCCATAGTTGCGGCGCACCTCGGTGCGCGGATTTGCGCACGAGTTGCGCACCACGCGCAGCGCACCGCACAGCGCACCAAAGCGCAGGGCACTTCAAAAATTAGGTCCAAAAAAAAAAAAGAAAAAAAAAAAGTAGGGGTTTCATAATTTCTTGGGGGCCCCAACTCGGCAAAAATGTTAAACTCACCACGCAAGCTCGCAAACCAGCCGCGCCCACGGCCCAAACTTTTCTTTTGGGTAAGGGCTGCCGAAATTTCAATTTCCGTAGGCCCTTCCCCCAAAAGTTTCAGAATAGCGAGGCACAAAATAGGGCTCATTCCAACTTTTGTTTTAGGCGGGGTATGAAAGCTGTCCTTCCCCCTGCCTTCTGCAAATCCCACACAGTAGTGGGGTAAGTTCGCAAGAAGGGGTAGTGCCTAATAACGACCTGCCCCCCGAAATTTCGCAGAATTCACATATTTCATGTTCCATCGCCAGCCGACCACCAATATATGCTGAAGATTGGCGTTCAGGTCCGCATGGCGGCAGCTAGGGGTCAGGATGAAGATGCCCGTGGCTGTCTCGTTTTTTTGTTTTTGTTTTCTTACGAATACTTCAAGTGGGGATGCACAAAAGACATAGCATATGGCGGTGTATGGTTCCATGTTTTCGCAGAAGATTCATTCTACTAATATTATATACATTTGGTGAGTGGTGGAGGGAGGCCCTGAGAATCACGTGCAGACACGAACAGGGTCTACCTGAATTGGTGACCCATAACTGCCGAGCTACAGCCCTGAACTCGAATCCACGGCATATATTGGTGGTCTGCCCACATTTCTCCCACACGTGACGAGGCCATCCTTCTCATTGAAGCTGTCCCTCAATGGCTCCACATGTATTGTAGGAGCCATTTGAGGTACCTGCAGGGGGCCTCGAATTGACGTGAAGGGGACCTTTTGCTCTCTCTCTCTCTCTCTCTCTCTCTCTCTCTCTCTCTCTCTCTCTCTCTCTCTCTCTCTCTCTCTCTCTCTTGGGGCCTTTCTTTTTTTTTTCTTTTTTTTTTTAATTATCGCGCACAGGGCGCAACTCCCTTAGCGCGCGCACCGTGCACAGCGGACCGCACTGGGTACTGCGCACAGCGCACAGCGCACGGCGCACAGTGCGCGCGCTGTCGTTCCAGCGCACAGCGCAGTGCGCACCGCCCCGCACCGCGCACTGGTGCGCCGCAACTATGGTACCCGCACATGGGAATAAGAGGGGGCTTTTTCTGCACATCCGGAGGAGCCCAAATCCAGGATCTTTCTTTGTTTGAGTGTCGGCTGCCAAGGCGGGGAAGGGGGCTATAAACTGGTTTTAAAGGGCTAAAAGGGGTTTAAAGGGGGTGCCTTAGTCTGATTCTGTTATTTCTTTTTCATCCTCGTTTCCGTGAGGAATTCTGACATGACCCTCGGCCAAAAGTCACTGTGATTCTTCACAACAGATTTTTTCCGGGAACTTCTTTTATTTTATTTTTTCTTCTGCGCTGGGACTGCCCAGGACCTTGCCGGGGGTCATGCCCGGCCAGGCACCCGGGCATGTGGCCTAGCTCAGTTGGTTGAGCACGTAAGTGGTGCACAGGCGGTCGGGGGTTCGATTCCCCACGACCCCCTGTGTGGCATACTTCGGGTTCACCGACTAAGAAAGGCCTGGCCGGTTGTGGAAGTTCCAATGTTTACTTTCCAGCCCACGCCAGGTGTTAGGCTTGGGTACTGCTTCCCGCGCAGAGCAGAGTTAGGTAGGTGTAGACCCATAACCTTAGGATAGCTTAGGCCTGCTTAGTGGATTTTAAGGCTGGAGTTGGCCTTCGCTCCAGTAGCTGATGACCCTAAGACCCAGGTACATAGTTCGGAGTAGGTAGTGTGAGATAAAAAAAGGAAAATAGCCTCAGGGGCAGCAATGGTGCCCATCAGGTTTTACTCAAGCACCAAGGGCCCCATGCATATAGAGTCCTCTAGCGTGAAAAGGCCAAGACACCCATACCCACCAGAGAAAGAAAGGCAGGAGCTGAAGGTTAAACCTTAAAAGAAAGTAAATGAAAACACAGAGCATTCTTGATGTCACCAAAAGGTTCTTGAGTAAAATGCAATCAGTTCACACAAAAAGTCAACTCTATTGACAGACTGATTGACCGCCAACATCACCGTAATGAGATGAAGAAGCAGACCCAACGACACGGAGCAAGTACATGACTAAGAACAATCACGAAAGGAAGCTCATCGGCACATATCAACCGCCACAGAAACTAATCAGATAAATTGTGATGTTTTTTTAACTTTTTTTCACTCCTCAGATGATGTTTCACTTCTCAGATTCCAGTTACTGACTGTCAATTTCACAAAATACCGAGCATCAGGCATGACAGCGATAAGACGAGATAACAGAGCGATGAGTACGGTACAACAACCGGGCGCTCAGCATAGGCGAAGCATGCAATGGACATCAATAATTGTACGCACATAGAGCTTGCCAGTCACCTACCTGGATAAATGGTGCAGGCACGCGCCGGTAATCGAAGTTCTTAGGCAGTCGATGCTCAGCCACCTGCTTCAAAATACTGACACAGCCTTGAATCACACCCTTATGTTCCTTGGGATCAGATATGGCCAGATCATATATTGCGCACAGTGACGCACTCATCACACTCGGATCCTTGTCACAAAGTGTCTGCCCCACAGTAAAGAGCACAAGAAGAAAAAAATCATGCACACCATCAAGCACAACACAGAGTCAGCTGCATAGACAGATTGCCAGGTCGGTTTCTACATTCAGTTCCAATTTTGCATCCTGGGATGTATCCAGCAATTTGCGAAATCAGAGAGATAGTTGATGGGAAAACAGACGTGACAATGTGAACGGTTATGGTTGCTGACGGCATTGCGACATTCGCTGAGACATCACATGCAAAGGGACAGCGATGATGTCCCTGGTTAAGTTCGATAACATGCCATCTCTTTCAAACAGAGCTCAGACAGATGGTCACACACTCATCCAAGCCCACAGCCCCTATAATAATCAGTATTTCACATAGGGGAAAATCCAGGCCTACTGTAGCGAGTACTCTGGGAAAAAGGAGGCCCTTGTCTGCAGTGGTGATATAAAATCAACAAGAAGTGTGGCTTGCTAGCAGGTTCATACTGAAGCCTCAGGTTTGTCTTTCCCTCACCCTGTAAGATCAGAATGATTGTAATATCAACCCTTCTGCATCACCGTAGTAGATAGTTTGCGCGCAATGACAGGGTCACATTCGTCAATCGGACTATACCGGAGGCCATTACAAAGCTACAGCCACCAAATCTTGTAACAAGCATCCTCGACTCATCGAGCTTCGACTATAACACATGGGTTACACAAGGGTGAAGATTCGGCAAACAAGGGGCCCCAAAACGGTCAGTCAGTGCCAAATGAAAAGAAGGACGAAAGTGCTCAGCAGAAGCAAGGGCCCTGGATAATTCGGAAACCCTAAGCGATACTCGATTGTAAAATGACCACCCAATGGATGCATGCAAAAAGGGTGTCTACACCGAAACATGACAATTTGGGCCTGTTACGCCAACGTGCCTGGGCCCATAGTGCAGTACCGACCCAGGTTGGAAATCAATACCGGCTGAGCATATGCATCAAGATTCCGAAGTCCTTTTCTCCCTTTGTAGCCAGACAACAAACTGGAGGCTAGCTACACCAGACTGCCACTAAGGACTTACTGGCCCTTCAGTTAATAATGCCCAGGGCAGAGGACAAGTGGCCACAGACGAGGAAAAAGAGAGGAAGGTCAGTATGCCCTCTGCGATAGAACGCAGACGGTCTACCAGCCCTCAATTGGGTCAAGGTGGGTCCCACACAGTTGTGCTACTGGATAAGTTCATGTTAACACACCGACGACCTCCCAACCCTCATAAAGATTCTTCTCAGGAGGGTTGGCAACTTGGCACACCTCCCGAAACAATTTTGCAAGGGCTGGTCGCCCCTCCAGTCCAACCCAAAAGAAGACTGGAGGGCCAGCAGGCCCTCCAATTTTGGTCACGTGGCATTTCTCTGCGTGGCCAACACAAATGAAGGTGGGCGGAGCCTTCTGATCTATCACAGCGGGCCTACAAGCTCTCCCTCGTCTTTCCCTGGCTGTGGTCACGATCAGTTTTGCGGCATGGCCATTAGAAACTGGAGGGTCAGCAGGCCCTTCCCAGCAGTCGGTGGACGGCCTGTTGCCCCTCCATCCCTTTTTTTTTGGAGGAGCGCGAGTTCAGGGAAAGGAGCCCCGACGAGCACATTTAGTAGTACTCCTTCCCCACCTGGATTGTAAGCAAACGACCATCCCAGGCTCTGCTATAAGATAACTACCTGGTGAGCCAACGAAAAGTAACACCCTCCAATTCATGGCCCCAAATGGCAAGGACTGCCAATTAGACCGCTACTGCCCCCGATGTCAACAGAGGCCTGTGGTGGTCCCACACGGCAAGGAATGTAAGCAGAGGACGCAGCGTATTCATGTGCATGAGGGGCCATCGCCGCCATGCTCACCAACACATGCGTGCATGGCCCAAGTAAACATGAACATGGTCACAAAACTTGGCCAGAGGTTCATGCTCACTTCACATCACAAACATCACCACCAGTGAGGCCTGACCGTAACTTGCCTTTGAGACTGCACCGTTGACAAAACGCTCGCACCTTCTTTTTCAGAAAAGTGCGTACTTTCTGCGGACAGCAAGTGCAAGACAAAACACAGATGTGGTTCCGGGGAGCGGGACTACTCGTTAGATTACGCTGATCAAGGCCAGAAACGGATAACTATTTCCATGGAATGGGATAATAAAACGGCCCCCGTAGGACTCCACAGTGCAAAAGATAAAGCAGCAAGAAACAAACAGACCTAAGAGACAGGGAAAAATAAAGAAAAGCAACAGAAAAACTACAAACTGCAACAAAGTGTCCTTCGGGACATCCCTTAAAATTGGAACGATACAGAGAAGATCAGCATGGCCCCTGCGCAAGGATGACACACATCAATCGAGAAATGGTCCAAATTTCCAAAGAACAAAAACAAACAAACAAAGAAAAGGAGCTTCAACAAAGTGAACAGTATACAGTTGTTATCCAGACAGTACAGACTCCTCTCCTCTTTTTCTTTTTTTTTTTGAAGTATCGTCACAAGTTCATTACAACTTGGATAGAATTATAAGCACAAAGGGTCACCCTCGATTTCCTGGAGCCACGAAACAAAAGATGATTTATAAATATGAGAAAACAAGCAGTTATATCCAATAATTCTCTACTCAGTGTCTAGACAATGCCTGTGTAAGTGCAATGGTGGAGTATCCCCTCTACAGTGCATGTGCTTCGGCTGTTGGGTTATACAACAAAAACTTACAAAATCCTGTGCATCATCCTACGTTACTTATTATTTATTACACCACATCATATAGGTATATTACCAGTCGTGTGTTGGGTTTAGGTACAGCAAAAAAAGAAACAGAAAAGGAAAAAGACAGAAAGGACAAACTATGCAGATTCAAGTTCATTCAATCATAGATATCAATCTCCTGCATTGAAATTATGAAAGGGAACAGGATTTCAACTTCCAGCTTTCAGCATGCACCCCTCATCCAGCAGGCAGATGCATCTGCCACGTCACAACAACGGATGCATGAAGACATGCTTACGAATCAAGGTGCAGAACACACGAAAAATGAAAAAGAAACCAAGAGGACAATTGCCAGGAGTGAGGGAGGAAGGATAAATGACAAAAGAAGAGAAGAAACGCCAAACAAAGAACGATACGCAAAACACTGCTGCTTACATCACCTGCAAACATCCAAAAAGGTCACTCCAACCACTCTTTCTCTCCTCTGTTTCCTCCTCCATTCACTGTCTACATTATTACCAGCATCGTGGGTTAACCCAAAACGAATCCACACGGCTTTCGAAGTCCGAACCCTTGGGCTTTTTGGGTGATTGAAACTGCTTTAGCACAGCACAAACGTGTTCATGACTACGACACTCAGAGATGTTTAGGGGCCAACTCCCGCTATAACTTCTACCATGAAACTGGCCCCAACTTTTCAAACAGGTTCATGTGAAGTTCGCAGACAATTCCAAATCATGATTTGTAGTCGGCTGTGCATAACCAGACTCCCAAGAGCCTGGCCATTTAGAGCCTGGCTATTTAAGAGCTTAGCCATGTGCACAGCCTGGCTATTCACTTCCCATGCTCGGAACCATGGTTCACACACTGTTTCTAGAATAGCACACAGTCCTCCATATGAAACATAGCTGACAGTACAAAAAAAAAGGAGGAAGTTTGTGATATGCCCCTATCAGTTGCAATTATTTGAATGTGACTCTCATTCGTTCAATATGTGTCACAGGCCCTTCTGATGCCCGTAACTTTCCAGCAGGTTCCTGCTGGACTGGCAGTCTGGCACACAATTTGCGCCCTCTCTGGGCGTCCAACACCTAGGCCTCCTACCACACAATCTGCTTTGCAAGGTAGCACTCCAGTGGCTAGCAAACTTTGGACCATACTCAGAGCTATTTATGCGGCAATTTGTGGCAGGCCCTTCTGATTGCTGCAACTTTTCCACAGGCTCCTGTTGGACAGGCACACAATTTGTGCCCTGTCTCTGGGCCTCCGACACCTAGGCCTCCAAAGTTTGCTTTGCAAGGTAGCACTCTACTGGCTAGCAAACTTTGGACCATACTCAGAGCCGTTCAGGTGGCAGTGATGCCCGCTCGAGTTCAAAGTTCAATCCCCCAGTCATCATGAAATTTGAGCAACATTGCTTGCTGTGCCGCCGATGCACCTAACATCTGTGTTGTCAGCAAACTTGCCTGGCAAGTGGCCTCCATGTCCCACTTCACAAACACACCCACCCTCTCATCCTCCTCACTCACCTCCTCATCTCTTTCCTCCTGCTCCTCCTCCACCTTGGAATCCGCATACTTCTCCTCCTCGGCATCCAACTACTCCTCCGCCTCCCCCTCCTCTTGATGTCCTTCTTCGCCAACATACCCACTGCTTATTCTTCTGTATGTGTGTTCGCTTCTCCTCGTACTGTGTCTACACATGAGAGGGTGCCTGCTGGGGTTAGAAAAGAAGAAACCGAGCAGGCGGGAAGTGGGGAGGGAGAGTGAGTTAGAGAGAAAGAAGTCGCTTGGCCCAGGTGCAGGGCAGTTGGTATAGCTCAGGGAAAATCATAAATATGCACCCCGTTACCTAATGGCCAGAAGTATTGGGGCATCCGACACAATGGAGATGGCAGTGACAGGGACACCGGGAAAAGATTTTTGGACCAGATTGCCCAGTGGATATTCGGCAACATTGAACCGCACACTGCTCAGAACTTATTACAAGGGCAGCACACAAATAACACCAAAAGAAACACTAGGATAGTGGGAGGGGGTACAAGGGTTTCCTTAATAAAAGGACAGTCGCAATGGTTAAAACACCAACAAGAGCCCCCCTCCTCCAAGAGTTGCGGCCGTAAACGAGCAGGTCCGGGGTTGGACTGGTAGTCAGCTGCCGGCCTTGATGGAAAGCCTCCACTAAGAAGATTCAGTCACAGTGCTCGGAGTGTCGCCCACCGCTGCTTTTCTTCCAGGTGGAAAGTCTCCACTAAGAAGATTCAGAACTTCCAGGGCCGGATTAGGTTCTAAAAAATAGGGGCCACCGCACTCGTGGTTTGACTGACCACCAGTGCAAACAAGCCCCTTTTGTCAAACCAAAGCAACAACCTGCCCAGGCCTGCCCCTCCAGCTCAAACCAACTTTGACCGACATACACGTTCGTTTTGGCACAAAACTCTTTTCATAGACAAAATTATTTTTGTTCTTTTGTTTTCCTGTTCTTTTTGGCCCGATGCAAGAGAGAGAAAGGGAGAGTGCCACCCGCTGTGCGATGTCGAGCCCCGTCTCCCTCCTCTTCCTTCTCCTCCTCACGCTCTCCTTCTAGTGCCACCCCTGCACATACTGGCCGGCGGAAAGAAAAAAAAAACGACTTGAAAATCGAAGGGAGAGAGCGCATCACCACAGCTGCTCCTCCAACCTCCACTGACCCATCATCACACCTCCTCCTCCGATCTCCACCCACCAACCGTTCACCTCCTCCAACCTCCACCCATCTATCGCCACACCTCCTCTCCCTCTCATACATTTGTAGCACCTCCCCTCCCTCTTCCCCATCCATCGCGTCATCCAGCCATCACTCCTCCAATCCATCCATCAAGCCATCCATCCATCTCGCCATCCAACCACCCAAGCATCCGTCTGCTATCCACCCATCCAACCATCAATCCATCCATCAAACCCCATTCAATCATCTCGCTACCAAACTCAACAACACATCCATCCATTCAACCATCCAACCATCCATGCATGTCCACCCACCCATCCATCCATCCACCCAACCAAACATCTCGCCATCCACCCACCCAACCATCCATCCATCCGCCCACCCATCCATCCATGCACTCCAGCATCCATCCATCCATCCATCCATCCACCCATCCATCAACCTGTCAATTCATCTCGCCATCAACCCACGTACGCATCCAACCATCCATCAATCCGCCGAACCATCCATCCTCCCATCAACCCATCCATCCATCCATCCATCCATCCATCCATCCATCCATCCATCCAACCACCCATCCATCCCCTCCTCCTCTTCCTCCTCCTTCTTCTTCTTCTTCTTCTTCTTCTTCTTCTTCTTCTTCTTCTTCTTCTTCTTCTTTCTCTCTTGTTCTTTTCCTACTACGGATCTCCTCCTTCAAAGGTATGGCTTCCTCCGGTACAACAGGGGCAGGAAGGGCAAACGGAAGGCAACACAGCACCCACCGAGAACCGCCATTCAATCAGGAGCCCAAGTCGTCGCAGCGTGAATTGCAGCAGACAAAGCCAGAGTACAGGTGGGTACTGCGAGAACAACAAGCCAAAGCTAGGAGGTACGGCCAGTATTGGCACAAGTGCATACTTATGCAGGAGGGTATGGCAGATGTCCTACCCTCAAGTGGCTGGTCGCTTCATGCGGCGAAGGGACCCTTGCCTGCAGCTCACCAGTGAGATTCTACACATCCTCACCAGCAAGGCAGCTCACCAGTGATATTTTACACATCCTCACCAGCAAGGGGGCAAAGATAAATTGTCTGCTCACAAACAGACTCATCCACCTCTATCGCAAGGAGAACAAAATTGCAGATGGTGCTGACCGGCGGTGACCAATGCCAGAGGAGGGGCAAACTTGCTAGGGCAGTTCAATGCTGCCTCCGACATTCTGGGAGGAGAGGCAGTGGGATATGCTGAGGGGGTGGACAAGGGCAGGGAGGTGATGGGGGGACAAGTAAGGGGAATGAAGGTGCGGCCAAGGGAGCTGCAGGCTGTTCAGGTGATGGATCAGCAACTGTGACGTTCATGCAGGCGTCCACCAGAAGGTGGACTGAGAATTCTTCAAGGCAGTTAGATATTGCATGGGGAGAGCACATGTTCCGGCAAGGGGCACTGTTCAGCTATGTGTGGAGAGGCAAGACACAAAACCTCCACCTGTACTTGGAGCTGGGGGAGAAGAAGCAGAGGGTGAAGATGCCCAACAAGTTAACCACTAGGATGGTAGCACAATCATGTACTAGCAAGTACAACAGGAGATGAGGTCGCGAATGGCGGGATGGAGAATGAACGAGTTGTACACAGACAAGGCTGAGGTCAAGAAGCAGGCAGGAAGGATTCTTCTGAGGCATGCATCCCTTGGGTTCCATGTGCTGCTCATTGCTTAAACCTGCTCCTGAAAGGGATTTGCAATAAGCTGTGGGTGAACGAAATCCAAAAAAAGGGGGAAGACAATGGAGAAGTGCATCGCGAACCACCACCAGACCCTGGCGCTGTCGCGCGAGTCTTCATTGTTGGAGGATGACAAGATACTCATCATATCCATAGATGTGCGCTTTGCCTCTATTTACCTCATGCTGCAGAGGCTTTTTGACAGGAAGAGGGTGTTGGACGCAATGATGAAGGAGAGGTGGCAGGAGATAAGACAAGAGCACAAAGAACTTACGTGAGGAGGCGGTCACAACTTAACTCACTATCCAATCTGATGAATGGCAGAGAGAGGTAGAGAAGTATGGAGATCATAGAACCAATCTACAAGCTTTTGTGGAAGATGAACAGAGCAAGACGGCACCATATCAGTTGCCGTGGTTCAGGAAGGCTTTGGTGAGGTAAATGGCAACCATTCAGAGCCTCATGTTGGAACAGCAGCGATCAATTGCGAAGAAGGTGAAGAACACTGCAAATTGATGAGACAGTCAGCAGCTGCATCCGTGGAAGAGTCTGAAAGTGTTCCACAGAGAGCCAGAGGGAATTGCCCACAAGCCCCTCAAAGACCAGAACAGACGGTGAATATGCCCAACTGCAATCAGACTCGCTTTCATTCACACTTCACATGTATGCAAACAGGTTGCGCAGCAAACTGGCGTCAAGCGCCCACTCAGAACTCAGAGATATAGTACCAAGAACGCAGCTCAGATACAAGTTCACTTCAACCGGCTATGGCGGCACATCGCCTGTAGAACTCTCTGTTTGTCACTTACTCGACACTGCTGTTCGCACACAGGATCACCCTGGATATCCCACACGCATCATGCTGTTCACACACGCACACACTTACACGCTACAACCTCCTATCAGCTACGGCGGCTATGGCCGCTGCTACCCTATCGCTATGACTAAGCTCCTTCTCGCCCACTTCGTCCTCGGGCTCACTGCAGACCACCTCGCACAAGTCGCTATGGCAGCGCTTCCGCATGGTTTATGCAGGAATGAATGAATGGCTGGTCGCTGCCCCTTTCCCATGCCCGTGGTGCACACAGTCCCGTACGGTACTTGCTGGACTGGACTAGGACTGACTGGGACTGGGAGTGCTGACTCAGCACGGGTAGACTCCACCACTTGCCCACTTGCCTCTGTCTCAAACGTGAGCAGCTTCGAAAGGCCACTTCCGGACCTTCCGGAAGTTCGTGGACTTGGCCTCTCGAGTACTGTAGCAGCTACGACCTTGACTTCTCAGGACTGTAGCAGCTACGACCTTGACCTTTCAGGATCCCTACAGTCACGACCTCTACAGGGCTGTGACTACTACTCGACAGACCTACATGTCTAAATGTCATTGTACCGTGTGCCTCAGTCTGTGTGCAGTGTGTTGTCATATTCGCTATACACTCTAAAAAGCATGACTGTGTGTGTG
>BFEA01000362.1:248976-280805 GCA_003427395.1 Chara braunii | reverse complement strand
TATCTTTCTTTCCCTGTCAGGTTTGGTTTCCTCCTCCCCTTCTTTACCTCTTTGCCTTTTGGCTGCGTGCAAGTGGGTCCATGTGACACACGGGGATGGGGGCAGCCAGCGCTCAACCTGTCATCCACGTGGCTGGCCTTGTACGTAAGAGGTTATGAACAGGTGGAGCTTTCCTTACCTCTTCCCCCTCCCCCTTTTTTCCTTTTCGTTTTTCTTTCCCCTTTTTTGCGCTCTGATTCACAATGTGACAATATATACATAGACATATATCGTCAAACAGAGCTGCCCGGTAAACCGTAGGCAGAGAGGAAAGGGGAGAAGAGGACAACAAACGAGGGGCTGTGACAAACTGTTTCGTCGGAGTTTCACCGACTCATCATACATACATATCCTTTTTCTTTTTTTTCTGTTTGCCCATTCACACAATTCACAAATTTTGAATATGTATTCACATTATTCGATGTTTATACCGAGTATACCAGCGCCTTGTGCCTGAACAGCACACATTCATGTTAACTTCTGACGATAGCAGCTTCTGTAGTCCGCCGTATTATTTATGGCCTTGTTAAAGTCCGTGGGGAAAGGAGGCCCCGGCGGGGGGGGGGGGGGGAGGGGAGTAAGAGGTTGTCACCCCATGTGCCCAGGACAGTACTGCCATGGCCATTACTCATCCCAGGCTTGTTCCCACTGGTACTTCTTTAAGTCGAATCTGACCATAAATGAGGTCAGATACGTTCACGATACTTCCGCTACGTACATTGTATGCTACCGTCAATATACTATTTTCCATTTCCAGCACCCTTACCTTTCCCGGAAAGATGGGCCCACAACACTTCTCCGAGAATCGCTGCACCACTCAAAAAACGACATTCTCGACGCGTTTCCGCTAAACTTTCCTATTCCGCACGGCTGCACAGTCCATGTTTTTTTTTTTTTTTTTTTAATTCTGCTTATCTTTCCTTTTTCCAACCAAGGTCGATGAGATTAGCGCAGCCACGGTTGTCATAAATAATCACCAAACGTCGTGAATTCCTCTCCCAGAGAGCAACGGTGGATTTCTGGTTTGGAGTCCACTGACCACCGAAAAACCCTTCCACAATTCTGACTGAGCATTTGGTGATTCCTCCAACCCCAGACAGGAATGCGACACACAGGGCCAGAGGTAAACGACACGGACAGCTTTCCTCTCCGGTCAAGCTTGGTGACTCGTGTGTTAGCGGTGCAGCAGGTAGGTGAGGTCGAGACACGGGTTAGGCGAAGTGAGCTCTTACAAAGAAGAAAATTGGAGGCACGGGTTATGCACAGCTTAGGCACAGTTTAGGCACAGCTTAGGCACAACTTAGGCCCGGGTTAACACAGGTTAGGCACAGGTTAGGTCCGGGTTAGGCACACGTTGGCACGGATTAGGCACAGGTTAGGCACGGGCTAGGCACGAGTTAGGCACGAGTTAGGCACGGGTTAGGCCCGGGTTAGGCACACGTTGGCATGGATTAGGCACAGGTTAGGCACAGGTTAGGCCCGGGTTAGGCACGGGTTTGGCACGGGTTTGGCACGGGTTTGGCACGGGTTTGGCATGGGTTTGGCACGGGTTTGGCACGGGTTTGGCACGGGTTAGATGTGGTGCGGTCGGCGCCTGGGTTAGGCACGGAATAGGAGTGGCAAGTAGTGCGTTTATCTATCCTCTCAGCTCAATCAATGGGTTGCACATCCATGCTCTAGCGTTAAATTGGTTTAGTCATCTGTGCTCTCAGCCACGGACGGGCTAGCAATCAGTAATCTCAGGAGGAATAGAACAGATGAGCCACCCACCTTAGCGCATCGTCGTTAATAGGTTAGCCATCCGTGGGTTTAGCCATAGACAGGATGTAAGCGTCAAACAGACGTGCGTTGGCCTCTTACCTCTCTCCTCCTCGCCCCCCCCCCCCCCCCCCCCCCCCCCCCCCCCCCCCCCCCCCCCCCCCCCCCCCCCAGGGAGCCCCCCAACTTGGGAGCCTGTCGATTCCACGTCTCAAATTAAAAAAAAAAAAAAAAACACTTTACAATCAAAGAAAAATCTCTGTTGCAAAAAAAAAGAAAAAAAAAAAAGAGTTCTTTTTGACGTTGCCGAGACTGGAAAAAGGGACCTAGGCCGCTCTGTCCAGATTCGACAGGTAATCCAATTGGTTGGGCTTACAAGAATTAGCCTTTAATTTTTTATTTTTATTTTTTTTTAAACACGAAGGAAAAAGGGGCCACAACAGGTAACCCCATTCGAACAAACTCGGGCTTGCCCAACTTGATTTTTTTATTTTTTTATTTTTTTAAATGACCTTTCCGCGGGTTCACCAACGTAAACCTCTGTTTCCGTCAAATGAACCCGCGGAAAGGTCATTTAAAAAAAAAAAGGAAAAAGCTTCCAGAACTCATCTACCACTGTCTCCCTTTTCGTTATGAGTAGGCGGGGCGAGAGGGGAGGGGGAGCAGAGGGATTGCTCAACTTCGTTTCGTTGCGCTCGTTTATTTCTATCTCCGGTTTGATTGATTTTCCTCTCTTCCTTTTTTTTTTTTTTTTTTTTACAAAACAAAGTCTCTCTTCCTTTTTGAAACTATGTATGATGTTACGGCATTGCTACACTTAATTTCGCCCGCTGCTTTTTTCATTTTTCATCATGCAAGTGCTTAACTTCGTGAATGTCACCTCATCACCACCGTGACGATGTCTGGTTCCATCTTATAAGCAATCATGGAGGTCGATCATCAACGGAAAATAGCATTTTGCATTTTCCTTTCGGCATGTCTTCACGGAGGTATGGGAGGTGACCAAATCAACCACTAAGTCATGGAGGAACAGGGAGGCATTGCAACAGTTCTGTGGAAACGACTTGTCTTTTCTCTCAATTGTCTACTTCATGGGGCTGAGATTTTTTGAAACACACACACACACACACACACACACACACACACACACACACACACACACACACACACACAACCAAACAAGCAATTCGTAGTTCGCTGCTGCTCTGTGGACCATTTTCTGTTGGGGGGGAACGCAACGGACCCCTATTATCCTCTTTGCATCAAATTGAAAACCCGAACAGCCAAAAAGGCATCCGCACAAGCCCAGAACAATTCAACAAACCCAAACTCGGTCATCTCGTGTCAGTTACATCTCTCTCTCTCTCTCTCTCTCACACACACACACACACACACATACACACACATACACCTGTCTCTTATACACATCTAGATGTGTATAAGAGACAGCCTTACGCTCCTCTTCTCCACTTTCTCCTCCCTTCTCTCTTCCGCTTCTCTCTATCCTCTCCACCTGTCTACCTATCCCCATCTCTAACACTTCCTTCTTCCTCTCCTCTCTGTTAACCGCTTGCACGCCCGCCCGCTTTTTGCTCTCCTTTCCCCCTTCTCCCCCTCGCCCCAGTTCTGTTCCCTCTACACCCAATTCTCTTCTTCTCCCCCCGCCCTCTCTCTCTCTCTCTCTCTCTCTCTCTCTCTCTCTCTCTCTCTCTCTCTCTCTCTCTCTCTCTCTCTCTCTCTCTCTCTCTCAATACACACACGAAGAAACATTCCCTCAGACGCGCGCCCACACCCACACGCACACGCACACGCACACTTTTCATATGCACACTCACCTGTCGGAACTTAGAGATGACATGAGCCACGCTTGCTGGCGAGCGCTGGTGGAACCGGTGCAGCGCCATGACCGCCTTCTTTCTGACAATCTCCTTGGGGTGCGTGAAGAGGTCGAGAACCTGCGGGAGCACCGCAGGTATGGTCTCCGCATTGATGAGCTTACAGACCGCAGTCAGCGCTGCGCAGACCACCAAATGATTGTCCGATTTCAAGTCATTGCGGATGGTGTTGACAATCAATATGATAAGGTCGTGATTCTCCTCGAGAAATAACGTCACAGCAAGGTATCCCACCTTTTTGCACATAAGATTGGAATCGTGAGTCATCTTAACGGCATGGATATAGCCGAAGGAGGCAGAATGACCAAGCATCTCCACGTACACCAAACGAACCAAGTACTCTTTCATCTTCTTCTTGGGCACTTCGGGTTCGCAGAGGCGCTTTTTTAGGGTTTCGATCTCGGAAGCTACGATACGATCTTCCTCAGCTTTAGATTTGGCCTCGCCGATGGCTTTGACAAGGTCCAAAAACTCCTTGGAACTGGAACCCCAGCCAGCCTGAGGCCCCATCCCTAGTTGCCCTAACCTCTGCCGCAGATCGTCCAGATCGAACGGCGAAAATATCGCCTGCGCAATATGCGCACCTTGCAACGAAGACCGCCCCTGGTGCATGTACGAGCATCAAGTCACCTATCCGCTCGCTGCCTCCCCCACCCTCCACCCTGTCTCTTATACACATCTAGATGTGTATAAGAGACAGCTCTCTCTCTCTCTCTCTCTCTCTCTCTCTCTCTCTCTCTCTCTCTCTCTCTCTCTCTCTCTCTCTCTCTCTGTGTGTGTGTGTGTGTGTGTGTGTGTGTGTAGCACAAAACTCACAGAGGCGGTCTCTCACCGCTCCAGCCGGCGATTATGCCCGTGGGACCTCTGAGCGGTCTACGCTCCCCCCTCACGTTGTCCACAGAGAACCTTCCCCGCGCCTGCGCACAGCGATTAGCTTACTTCCCCGCGCCTGCGCACAGCGATTAGCTTACTCCGAAATTTGACGAGAGAATTCCGCCGGTGGAGATGACTCACCGATGCAAGCGGCGGCCCTCCTTCTTCCCCTGCCTTAGTAGAGACTTGCCCCGAGGGGAGAGAGGCGAGGAAGGGGAAAGTTACGCATCGATCCCGACTAGATTCAAGTAGAGATACACCGACGCCAAAGAAGAAGGAACATGAAGCGCAAGCGCCAACACGGAAGAAGAAGAAGTGCCCCGAATACCGCGGGGCACGACGAGGAATCCTCCGCAATCGAAGGGGAGTTGGGAGAGGGGGATTTGGGACCTGAGCTGAGAATAACTCGTTCCCACCGCGTGTGCCAGCAGAGCGCGATTTGTTTTCAGTCGACTTGCCTACGCTCATGAGGGACCAAATGACTGCCACGTGGCACTGCCAGAAGCAGAAAGCGGACAAAGTGATAAGATAGGTTCGCGATGCAATGAGCGCGCCTCAAACTCCCTCCTTGCTGACTGCCACGTGGCACTGCTGCCCGCCGTTGAGAGCTGAGCGGCGCTCCCGCAATCTGATGCTCAGCAGAGGGGAGACACTCCGTGTCTTCCTTTGCGCGGAATTACGACATACCGATCGACCTGGACCGCGCCCGACGACCTGAGATGAATGATTGGAGTGCGACACGTCGAGAAGAGATCGATCGCGCGGGAAAACACGTGGACGTGCCTGGCGAAACTCCGAGAGCAATCCGTTGAGGGACGACCGAAGAGATTGATGGAATGGGAAGTATCTGCCTGACCTCAGCGCGGGCAACTTAACCACGAAGCACGAACAGATGTAGTTTCATCGTGTCGGTCGACTGCCACGTGTCAATGCATGCAGCGTCTGCTGGCAATACAACGATTCCCGAGAACCTGCACGGAGATGTAGAGACCGTTCTTCCGGTAATCGTGGCGATGGCACCCGCCCGACACGAGCAATCCTGTCTCGTCGTTCTCGCCCGCGGCAATCGCCGTGGCTGTGGATAGATCGATCGCAATCGGGATTGGGGGGAGATGGAGGAGAGGGGCAGTGGAAGGTGGGGTACGAGCACAGGGGCCAATAGAGGAGACCGCGAATGACGAGCGGGCGAGCGGCGAGCGGCGAGCGGCGAAATGCTCGTGGCCGCGGCGATACGCGGTGCACTTGGGAGCCCCTGCTGACCGGGTACGGAGAGCTGCCAGTGCCGCTTACCAGGGCAAGATGGTCGGGGGTGTGAAGGGGATGGACCGAGGGTGTTCGTTCAAACCGACTTCTGTTCCAGCCAAGGTGAACCGCTTCACCGCATTCCACAACATTGGCACCAGACGACATTTGACCTGTGGGAAGGGACCATGATGCGGAAAGAGGGGGTCGAAAATGAAGGAAAAGGGGGGGGGGAGGGGGAAAGGAGGGGGTGTGAAAAATTGCCTACCACATGGGCACGGGGAACTCAGCTCTAAGGGCCTAGTTGCACTACTCGCAATCCACCACAATTCATGGCGGATGGGGTGGAGAGTGGGCAAAATGGTGGATGGGTGGAGAGTGGAAAAAATGAGAATCGTGTAGAACTGGAGGCCTGGTTGCACTTACTCGCCACAATATTTCTTCTACATAAAAGTTAAAAAAAGTTATATGCCTGGGGTCTGGTCCCACCTACGGTTGTTGAGTTCAGAAAACTCAACAGTGTGACGCCAGTTCGACATTAATAAATTCGAAACAAGAAATAAAAAAACTGAAACAAACGCTAGAAACAGCTTTTCTCCTTATTTTTTAAAACGTAACTCGGAGAAATGAAACATGTCTGGAACAGTCTCCGTGAACGTCTCCGTGAATAAAGGATTCTCCCCGTGGTGAGGGGACAGGAGGTCACCATTTGTAAAATGGACAGGGACGACATGGATGGCCAAATGCATTCATTGCCCAAAGAAGGAAACGAGTTTGATGCCAGACAGCCAAACACAACTGTCAGAGTTCCTCCGTTTCAGGATGCAACGAGGTCTAAAAAAACAAAAAAAAGGAAAGGCACTGAAGTTGAGAAATGTACCCTACCCTCGGTAGGGTAGTTTTCTCAACGGAAAATGGCTTCCCGCCCAAACCAAAAGGGCCAACGCATACTACAACACGGATTTCATGTCAAATAAAAATTCTACAAAATGACTAAATCTAATAGGTTATTCTCCTGTATTTTGGTACCATTAGATTCGCAGTACATCAACGGCAGAGCTCCGTCCCACCATGCCACACGTGATAGAAAGCTCAGCGTTGAGAAAACTCAACAGTGTAGGTGGCACTAGACCCCCGATCTCGACTCCTGAAGCCGTGCACTCTCCAGAAAGTTGTTTTGTGGACAGGTCCAAGGACCACCCTCCACAAACCGTCGTGCACAGGCGGAGAAACCGAAAACACTCGCCACAACATGTGTCGACCGTGTGGCGAGCAGTCTGACATATTTTTCATTCGCCGAGTTTAGCGAGTAAGTGCAACCAGGCGCCTACTCGCCAAACTTGGCGTATGGAGAGTAGTGCAACCAGGCCCTAAAGGCATACTCACACTAGGACTTTTTTACTTATTTCTGGACGGAATTGCTTCCAGATGCAAACAAGTGTGGTCAAAATTACGGTCTGATGCATTATGGAAGGTGCTAGTGTGAGTATGCCCTAATAGATTATGTTTCTTTGTTTTTCTTTTAGAGCAAGGGAAGGAGGGAGGGAGGGGCAGAGAGAGAGAGAGAGAGAGAGAGAGAGAGAGAGAGAGAGAGAGAGAGAGAGAGAGAGAGAGAGAGAATGGGAGGGCTGATGTATTCGCTTCCAATGCAGCCTTTGTGCTGCAAACACAGACGTTTGAACCCACCATACCGCAGCCTCAAGGTTGCGAATTATGAGTCTGACCCAATAACCAAAAGCAATAATGCTAAGTATTGTCGAGCGCATTAGTCCCGTAAGGGGACCCTCCCTTCTGCGTCATGCAGAATTAGCAGGATTTTTCAAACGTAGATAAAAATGCAACTTTGTCACTCCGACCGAGTGCATCAGCCATACCTCTCGCGAACCCTTACGACATGATAGAGTCATGCGAGGTACAAGTTACCTCTACCCAAGGAGTTGTCACCACCCTTAGGTAGGCATATCCCGTCGAGCTATTGAGTCATATGCGAAAGTTTTTTCATACGAAATACGCAAACGTGACTCAACCAAGGGTGTTTCTCATTCACTATAACATAAGGAGTACACGTGGTTAACGCCCGAATAGGACCCGCATACAAACCGTCGCTTGAGGCACTGATCTCTTAAGTATGATCCTTCACCGGTCCACTATGACGATCAATCCAACCACGCGCTACACTTACACAAAAAATAAGTTCAACCACAAACTCGAATCGTGTTTAATATTTTTTTCAACTCAACTCATACCTCTTTCGGTACATGAACAAGCAGAAGTGTCGTGCGAGACTTTTATTAAATAAATCACCATATTAACTTGTCATGCATGAATACGCAAGTAGTCGCAACGATGACGTACTATCTGGTGCTCATAACTATATGCCCCCCTCTGAAATATGATATCACATTCGACACTTGGGTGTTGCCTGACACGTGTGTTGAGGAGTTAGTCTTTTGGCGAGCGCAAAAACAACTCAAACACTCCGTCATCTTTTACACTCTGTTGTGCTCCTAGACGGAACAGGGTAAGACGACACTGAGGGCATAAGGGAATTCAAGTGGTGGTGAGTTGTCTGACACACCACAAACAATGCGTTAACCCTTATTCTCATAACTCTATTGTTCCACCAAAAATAGTTTACAAGCAAGTTTAATGAATTTGTTTTTTCTCCCAACGGAACTCACTCAATCCTCGTGCATGGTCAATCAAGTCCCTCGAGTATACAAAGTATAACCATTGTGGGTTATTGGACACGAGGTGATCACTCTCACAATCACAGTGTAACTTTATTCCAATATGCAATCGACCACAAACATAATATGGATTTTCCATGATTAAACAATATGTATTGTATGTTCTCGTTTTGTTGATGGGCCCATAAAAGATTGTGGGTTGCTTCACAAGTAGAGAAGTCAAATCCTGAATTCAAATCGCAAACATAACTGCAGTCACACAAAAGTTCAACATCGACAGACCACTAATTAAACAGGGTTAACTTTTATCGCTCTCTGCACTCACAGCTTTGCCTTATTCACACAAGCTTCAACCTTTGTCTCACCTTTTTCAATAAAAAATACTCAGTCGTTTTAAATAACAATTTAAATAAAGTTCAGGTAAAAACTCAATGAAACAATTAATCCACAAAGGGTTAAGTCTTTAGGTTGAGTCGCGATAGTGAATCAAATTGGGTCATAAACCAGCATATTATCAAAAAATAACAGAAGTCGTTCATCCTTGTAGGGTCAAGCTTTAAGTCAAATTGAATAAACACGATCTACAACACAACACATGTCAGAACCAAAAGCGGCATTTAAGGGTATGGAGGATAACTTTACATTACATCTTATTCTAACCCTCATTAAACTAAATTCTAACTCATTTATGTTCAACACCATAAATTAGTAAAAATTTTGGCAGCATCTCTCAAAGATAAGGTGGATTATCATAATTTTTATTATAAACAAATAAATAACATAAAAATTGTATTAAGTTATATACGAGATTCAAAACAAAATTATGAGTTTGCAAAGATAAAATGTATCTAACGTTTCAAAAATAGTAAAACTTTTCACAACACTTGCCATAAAATAGTAGACTTCCAATATATAAACTAGGTCGTATATGAAGTCAACATAAACTTGACTTGCAAAGTCATAATTTTAACTTACTACTTGGATTTGGAAAACAATCGGCAACACTTCGGATAGCGGAAACAAATTTCAAAAATGATACAAACCTAAATACAGAGAGTAAAATACAAACTATTTGAAACTAACTTCTGACGTCACTTGATGATTACACCAAAAGATAGCCCATAAGGCGCATTTTTTGAAGTAACCTTGTAGACTTACACCAAGTCTAATTTTTAATGGGTCAATCTTACCTTTATCTTAAGAAGCCAAAAAATACTCTCACAACATGACACATAGTGAGCATCTTAAATAATTATTTATTAAAAGACATTCTCAATCCGACTCACAAGCAAGCACAAGAAACCAAAGTAAGTACGCTTGTTAAACTCTCAAGTTGTTTTTCAAATAAAGTAAATGTTTGTCTCTCATATTATCAATCATTTTATCATTTTTTCTAAACATTTGTTAACTTTACTACATATTGAATTAGTTATGAACATTACATGCACATTGTGTTTTGACTTTATAACGTTATTTAATATTCAAAAGAGAAATACACAATTGTAGATACTTGTTTGAATATTGATAACGTTAATATCCACTAATAAACAACAATTATTGTGTTTCAAACATCTTGGACAAAACGCTGGAGAAATGTTAATTTCAATGTTATGCAAACTATATTTTTTATGTTGTCAGGTCATTGGACCAGTATCATAATGATATTCAACTTTTCGTGTGATAATGTCGATCGCACATAAATGGACAATTGTATAATTGTTGACCATATATTTTTTTGACTCATATAATTGAGATTTAAAATCTTTGTCAAAACTATGCGATTATTATGATGAATGTTAGCCAAATCATTTCTTGAACTATTAATGCACTGTTTTTTCTAACTCGCCAAATATTATCTAGCCTTTATATTTATGTTTGAAAATATTAAGTGCATGTTTGATTAACATTCAAATTTTTGTAAAAAAAAATAAAATCGGTTGCCTGTTTGTTTTTCAGTCACTATTTATTTACACAGTTTGGAGTACGTGCTCGCTGAGTTTGGGTTGGAGTCACGCTGTCTCTTCCAACTCCATCTTCATCCCCGTCATCCTCATCCCTTCGTTTTGATTCGTCATCCCGGCGGGTTCGTCACACTGGTATCAGAGTAGACGTTTCTTTTTGCTCCCCCTCCCCACCCACCCCCCTTCATCATTTCCCACATGGCTTGAGCAAAAAAACTCGTCATTTCATTTTTATTATAACACCGGTGTACAATTTTAATCACAACTTCTACATCCAGTGTCCAAATATTTTTATCTTTAGTTTGGGTTAAAGCTCTTGACGAGCCGCTTCCAACGAGTCATAGATTGTTGAATTCTAAATGCTAGTTTTGGAGCTACAATCATTCAAATATTACAATTTGTTTTGTTACAACTCGAAAATCGTGAATGAGCGCTGCTTCTACAGACCGCGACCGTAGTCGCGTCGTATCTCGTTGGAAACGCCTTAAAAAAAAAAAATTCAACAAGTTTTTTTTTGTCAAATTATGCCTGACATATCAGAAGTTATTGTCAAAAAACGGATTTCCGCTCTCTTTCTTCTCTCCCTCCTCGTGACCATTAGACTGCTACGTAGCAACACTTGAAAACCTCCTTGGCTAGTGTGTTGTTCTATAACAAGAGATTATTATTATCTGTAAATCTGATCAAGTATGATCAAACCCGACTGCCTCAACGTCGGTTTGCAAAAAAACAAGGCCCTCTAGGATAGGGGGTTGTATTACAAATGAAGAGTATTCATTTTGAAGATCAAGATCTCTCTTAAACCCTCTATTTGACAGATTTGGTCATTTTGATCAGACCTTCGGGCGCTGCTGGTAGTTTTTGCAGCAGTTGAAGACCCCCCCCTTCTTCCAAAAGGTTGTTTGAAATCTTATGATTTGATTGCTCTTGGTCACCCAAAAGCTTGGTATCACCTCTCTTTCACGAACCCACTTTCTCAACTCCCTCTCTCTCTCCTCCCTCTCTCTCTCCCCCCTCTATCATCTAATTATATTTTATAACTCTACCACTACGCTTTTATCCTATCTCACTTTTTTCTCCCTTCTCTCCCCCATCCTCCCACTGTTGTCTCATATTCTTCAACATTCACTCATCTTCTTTCATTTTTTTCTCTCCTTCCCTCCCCACTTACCATCTTTCACTGATCTCTTATACTCCTCTCCACCTTTCCCATCCCTTTTTCTCCTATTCTCTCACCCCCTCCTCCCATCCCCTTCCCCAACTACAACCTCATCATGCTCTTCATCTCCCGCTTCAATTTTTTTTTCTCTCACTTACTTCTCTCTTTTTTCATCACTTTTTCATCCTCCTGCCCCCCCAACTTCGATTTTTTTTTTCTTCTTTTGTCTTCCTTTTTTATTTAAATTTATTTTTTTTTCTCCAAAAATTTAAATGATCTTATTTCTCACCTCTTTTCTAAAGTTTTAATTTAATTTATTTTTATTTTATTTATTCTAAAAAAATCAATTTTTTTTTGCAGGCTTGTCATTCTTGCTTTCGGTGCAAATTTTCACCCCTTCGGGTAACGAAGTGCTGCCGATATTTATATTTTTCCTACAATAGTTTTGTCCAACACATTTTAATCCCTTGGGGATAGCGAAGTGCTGACCAAAAATTTTCATTTTACTTGGTCATTCTTCTTGATGACGCAATTCGACCCTATGGGGGCAACGAAATGCTGCCAAAAATTTTAAAAAATTTAAAACTTAGTAATCTTTTTATTCTCCTCTACCTCTGTATTTCTTTGTTGTTGTTTTTTTTTTGAAAATTTGAATCTGCAACATTGTAAGACTTAGTCTGCTTCTCTTTGTCTCTCCTTCTTCTTGGCACATTCTTGACCCCATTGGGGTAGGGAAATGTTGCCGAAATTTTAAAAAACAATAAATATTTTTTCTCTTCTCACATTTTTTCACTTTCTTTCTTGAATTATTTTTATTATTTATTATTTATTTTGATTTCTATCTCGAACTTTTTATGTTTATTTATTTTTCTTTCCCTTTCCCCTCCATGGTTGTTATTTTATTTTCTTGATTAGGTCGCCGCTACCCTACCCTAACCACCCAAACGTCGATTAGGGTTTTTTTAGGGTTTAGGGTTATCTTACCCCCCCTCCTCTCCCGCCTCCTCTCGTCGAGCACCCTGGACCCGAACGACTCTTCTCCCCTCGACCAGATTCGCGCCACCCTCTCACGCACGACGCACTGGTCACAGGGCGAGCCGACTCACCACTACCCTCGTCGCTCTCACGGTCTGACAGAATAAGCAACGACATAAAATTAACCCTGCTTGCGAGAGAATAAAATTATTCATAAATACAAAGTCCACAAAATCGGATAATGCCACAATAATATTTCTGGCATCATATAATTTATACACTTGTTCGTCCATCACATTGAAGTTCATGGCGACAAGAAAAACAACTTTCAATGATTAAGCAGAACTATAAAAAGTACAATACAGAAATGTGAAAAATACGTCATCGACCATCTTCGACTACGTGAATAAACTAAGTATCCGAATTATCAAAAGAAAGGACTTGTGTTGCACTGTAGTATTTGACATTCCTATCTATCAATATCACAATAAAAACAAACTTTCGTTTTACACAAGAGATGAAACAATTTACTTCTACTTTATGACGAATGTGAGCATAATACCGATGTACTGACAGAAACAACCATCAATATCAAATTTGAAACAAATGACAAAGTTTTTCTTCTCTATATAAGATGTGAATGACGAATACAAAAAGGTTAATTCGACTATCAGGAAGTCACTCAGCACAACGCTGAATACAAATGCAGCGACTTCTGATGTTAATTAGGTAAAGAAATTAAAAAATTTCATGCATGATCCTACCCCTCCTCAGTAGAGTGCGTCTTAAGCATATTGTATACACATGATCCAACCTTTTTTTTTTAAATAAATCAATGGACAAAAAAAATAATGAAAAATATTTACAATATTAGATAAACATCTAAATAATTATGTTCAGGATCTGCATCTTCGGTCGTCGTCCATATTTCAGATAAACATCTAAATAATTATATTTAAGATGTGCATTTTCGACCTTCGTCCGTTTCCTTGTCACAACACAGTTGAATCATTGTGAGAAAAAGTGAAATCCTCGTCGACAAGTAAAGTGTCATGTATGTCACCGTTTTGTTTGACCGACATTCTTGCTTGAAAAAAAAGAAACGCCTTGTCTGTCACAGTTGTAGAATCGTCGAGGTTGAAGATGTTAAAATTTACAACTGTCTCTCATGCTTGAATCGATTTAATGATATGATTTTTTATGGTAGCCAACTCAGAGATTTTGTCTGTTGTAAATCCTCCCGGGCAAGTATGCAGCCACAAAATCAGAGCACACCATAATAATTTTGTGGCATCATGAATTCATACATTTGTTGATCAAAATAATGAAATGAAACACAAATTGTACAATTTTACATATTTTACATAACTTATTTAAAGTTTATATATGAGAATGAACATTGTTGCGTTGCCACTTGTACGCAATATCGTATGAGTACAGATTCCTACTGTTGTACCGTATGCTACTCGTACAATAGGGGCCCCGTACAACCTTTTTTTTTTTTTTTTTAATCCGGTATTATTTTTATATTTTTTCGTAAATTCTAATAAGAATCTAGAGATAATGCTCGGTCAAATGTTGCTTGCTTTGTACTGTTGCATCGCATAGTTTTGTTTCGTTTTTTTTTTACTTTTTTTTTCCCTTATGGGGGGCGTACAAGACGTACAAGTTCCCATACAGGTTCTCGTACAGATCCTGTACAAATATTACCTGTACGTTTCATAGGAAAGACCCCGCACGTGTACTCTACACAACTTAGGAACACTGTAAAAAAAAAAAATTCATTACAATCTCCTTGAAATTCGTAGCGACAACAACACGATTTGTAATATTTCGTCAACAGAAGAAAAAAAAAAAGTTAAATACAGAAACGTGAAAATGACTTGATTGATTATCTTAAAGTACACTAGTAAACAAAATATATGAGATATAAAAGGAAATCATTTATATTGCACAGTAATGTTCGACATTCCTATCTATCAATATCATTATAAGAAGAGGTTAAATTTTCAACAAGACATGAAACATATTAATTTTATTTTATGATGAATGTGAGCAAAATATCAGTGCATTGACAAAAACAACCATCGAGATGAAATGTGAAACATAAAATATATAGTCATATTTTTTTCAATAATAAAAAAAATATTTTCTTTTAATAATATATTTCTTGTTTATACAAGATGTAAATTATGAGCACAAAGAGTCTGATTCAACCATCGGAAAGTCACTCTCTACACCGCTCACTACAAATGTTACCACTCCTGACGATAATCGCATATGTAGGTCAAAAGCATGTATCTTGATCATACTATGTACGCAGGATCCTACGCCTCCTCTACGAACACATCAATGAACATACAATAATAAAATTATTTCCAATTTGAGATAAACATCCAAATATTTATGTTCCACATTGTCATATTCGGGGAAGATTCATAGATTTTACTGCGATTACGACTTGCATGCTAACTATAAGAAATGCAGGTCGTAGCCAACCTGACGAAATGTTCACTTCATGCTATATGAATGCTTGTTTTTTAGAGGCAAAAAAAAATAAATAAAATCGTAGTACATCATTGTATATATAACCACCACCTTCATTTTAACAATTATGTTGCGCTTCACACCGTTCTATTGATCTCATACACGGATGATTGAGAAAATGTTTTCAATCACGTGTTTGCATGACAATTGTTACGTATCGACAATCAATAATATCATACTAATTTAAGATAGATTTGATCGACTGTGTTAGTTTCTTTGAACACTTTGACAACGATACACATTTGTTATAAATACAAACATTAAAAAAAAAGAAAAATGTTTGATTGTTATTTTATATAACTTCTGCCTTCGTCGGTAGGTGCAAACTAATTTCTACACAATCAATGTGTTAGGCCTCAAAGTCATATCTAACTACGGACCTTTCTTGTCTGTCATTGATGTAGAAAAAAAACATATCAAAACGTATATAACATTCATTTAAGGCTATAGCACAAACAAAAATTTAAAATTTTTGTTTTCTCATACATTAATAATACATAGGAAGGGTAGATAGGAGTAGGAAGGGTCGGTAGGTGCATACAATTTTTTGGCTTAAGACATTGACTGTGTTGAAATTATTATGCATCTACCGACCAAGACATACGTCATAAAAAATAATTATAATACATATTTTGCGAGAGAAGGTTAACAACATTCGTATTTTTCATCACCACTTCAGGACACCCTTCACCACTTCACGATGCAGCCTGCAGGGTCTTCGGACCTTTCACCACTTCAGGACCATTCAGGTCCGAAAATCCTGAATGGTCCTGAAGTGGTAAAGGTCCGAAGACTTTGAAAACCACTTGTTTAGGCAGGCTGCATTCTCAAGTGGTGAAGGGTGGTTTTCATGGTCTTCGGACCTTTCACCACTTCAGGACCATTCAAAATTTTTAGACTGCCTAAAACTCTCACTTGACCACTTCAGGACACCCTTCACCACTTCAAGATGCAGCCTGCCTAAACAGATGGTTTTCAGGGTCTTCGGAGCTTTCACCACTTCAGGACCATTCAGGATTTTCAGACTGCCAAAAACTCTCACTTCAGAATTTTCATTCCTGAATTTTCAGCTACCTGATAACCGCTTGTGTATTTTGCATTGTTACATGTTCGTATGTATGTTTATGAGTATGTCTTTATGAAATTGAAAAAAAAGAAAAAAGTAAAGATACAAGTTCGAATCTAGCCACCCATCGTGGCCTAAAGCCACAAGCTAGGCCGGGTGAAAAAAAGATAAACTTATTTTTGAATTTAAGTTTTTCTGTAAAAGCAGGTAACAAATTCTTATGTAACCCAGAGACCAAAGTTGTTCAACTTGAATTGATTTTTTTGCATAATATATATATGTATATATATATGTATATATATATATATATATTTTTTTTACCTAGCTTGGTTCTTAAACGATCAGATTGCCCAAGAAAACAACATGACCTGGGCGGTCCAACGGTAGCCTAGCCACGAATATAAATAATTATTTTTTCAAAAAACTATTTATGAATAGAGGTTCGATACGTCCATAACACTAAAAGCATCGACACATTTTGTGCCTTAAAATTAATAAGCACCCATCGATAATTGCAAAGGTATATGAAAAAATTATGGAACGAATACTGCATTATATATTTTCATGTGTGCGTATGTGTGCGAAAGATAGAAAGAGAGAGAGAAAAATAGAGTATTGAATGATTCATTTGGTCTCTCATCTCATGGCGAGCGTACCCCATCCCTTGCCCCTGTGATACAAGGATAAGAGGTAAGAAAAATACATGATAGCTTGAATTAAAAAAAAAAAAAAAAAAAAAAAAAAAAAAAAAAAAAAAACAAAAACAACAACAACATACAAAACTACTACCCAATCATTTGTGGATCGACCAAGTAGAAACACAACAGACCCTTCACAAACTTTTGACCTTTCATGGGGGAAAGACACTTACCCTGATGACTGTTCATGAATTTTGGTCGACACTTAGAGAACATAGCAATGCATTATAGTTGCAAAAGGCCGAGTTATCCGAGAGGTAGAGCACTCCTGCAACCAGTCGAGTTCCTGTGTGGAAATAGTAGTTGAAAGTTTTCCTAAGCTTCGCAAAAGGTTGATCGTTGTTTCTGAATGTGGTACGCTGATAGCTCTCCTGCCTGCTAGCAATCAGTGTCTCTCGTCTTTGCCTCTACCTTCTTCAACGGTGTTTTGACTGTGGAGCCGCTCGTAATTACTGCAACATCCATCAACATGAATTGCACATACATCAAACATCCAGTCGACCTTCACAAAATCATCACGAACTAGTGTTACGTTTTTATGATAAGTGTGGGTGAGCAGAGGACGTGAGTTATTGGTTAGTATAAGGGAGGTCTAGTAATTGAGGGTCTCCTCTAGGTCAATTAATAATGATGATAGGCGTTTCAATAATAAGTACCCCACTGTAAATCAGTTATACCGTGTGTGGCCAAGTAGAGGACATGAGTTACTGGTTGATCTGGTTTAATGATGGGCTTAGCGTATGCAGGTAGAACAAGGATATAAGTGGCTCCGACTAGTCTAAGTTTTTCCTAGCTTTAGGCAAGCTAGGGGGCGCCAGCTTGCCTCGGTAGCTTCCGTTGTTGCTGCCGACGTATAAGGCTAGAGCAGGGATATAAGTTGCTCCGGCTAGGCTAAGTTTTGCCTAGCCTTGGACAAGCTAGGGGGCGCCAGCTTGCCTCGGTAGCTTCCGTATAGGGTTGATTCGTCACTACTTAGTTTAGGAGAAGGTAGCTGGAGGATACTAGTCTGACCGTTGAGCGTCAGTAGGAGGAAGAACTACGATTGCATTCGAGTTGTTGGTGGTGGCAAATATATGCTTTCATTGACAATTGAGTTCGATGCTTTGGTCCTCCCTCGGTTTAACATTAGTGTAATTATTATGCTTTCTGGACAACATTTGACTATCTGGCTTTCAATGTGATTTGCAATCTGGAACTTGAATTCTATCATGGGTGGGGTAGTGGACTGCAAGATACCAAACAGGGGAGAGGGGAGGTGCGATCCACTACGAGCATGTGTATGGGAAGAGGAGGTGGGAAAAGAGGAGGGGAGTGGGGTGGCACGAAACTCCAACTGTGACATACGGTCCTGCAGGGCCATGAATTTGACCTCAAATATGGTTTGCATGCGTTGAAGGAAAGTCAGGACGAGATCTGAATGGGTAGATGGGTCAGAACTGGGAGTCACAAGGGTGAGAATTTCCACCATATGAGACATGGTGTCCCGGTCCTGCAGAGGCCTTCGCTGGTTGAGTGGGAAGGACTCGCAGACTCACCATTCTGCATGGAGTCAGGGGATGAAGAAGATGAAGAGGGAGAGTTGGAATCGGAGGGACGCGCAGTGGCTGCGGTCAACGCATCGAAACGTGTGAGGCGATTTGCGGCACGGGTGTCTCGGACGCGATTTTGGAGTGCGCGCTGGTCGGTATCACGGGGAACCAGATTGGCACACAGAAAGGGGGCCGAGAAGGAACGACATGTAGAAATGAGATCTAATGAACTTTTGGGATTAAATCAAAAAAATTCAGAATCGGATTAGGGAGGAAGAGTAAAATTTTCGATTTGGGTGGCGAAATAAGAAGAATTTTTCAAAGAATAGCGTAGGGTATAGAGGAAGGAATGCATAAGATAATTACGAAGTCGAAATGAAATTCCGAAATTATTTGGACGTAAATTTAAAATTTAGAGAAATTTTAAACAAAATTCAACGAACTTCATAAATATTCGTGAAAATTTTCAAAAATTATGGGAGATGACAGAGGAGGTAAAGATGAGTTCAGAGGAAAAATTTGAAAAGAAAATTAAAATTTTCTCGCGTATTTATGAAATTAAAAGAATTTCAAGGCAATTTGAAAAGAAAAAAAAACTAGCTTGTGATTGAATAATATATGATGAAATGGCAGAAAGAATTAATGACAACCAACTGGAATAAATTGGGTGAAATTTTAAAATTATTTATATAAAAATACTAAATTATATCAACATGTTGTAAAACTAAGAAAAAACTTAAAAATTTTTCAAAAAAAATTTAAAACAATTTTAAAACGAATTGCAGAATTTCAGGATTCTCACGAGGGATAGAAAGTAGAAGTAGAGTCGACGTCATAAGAATTAAATTTTGTAAATTTTAAATTTTGTTTTACGAATTTCTGAATGAAAATCAAATTTTAAACTGATTTATGAAAAAAATTGATATAATAAAGAATTTTATATGACTTTTGAACAAAAACGCCGGAATTAATTTCGATTACGACGTTGGGAGAAAAAGAAATGAAGATTCATCCTATTGAATTGGATCGAAATTTCAAACGACAGAATGGACGGCATTGTCAGACAAGGACAAAGAAAGACTTTATACGTCATGTGCAGTAGAAATTTTAGATGATTGGACCAATCAGGTGGGAGGATAAAGGAGAGAAAGGGGGATGGAGAGAAGGAAAATGATGAAGAGAAAAATTGATCTTTGAGGGAAATCAGCGAGATGGGAGGAGAGAATTAGTAAAAGGGGGAGAGATTGATAATACCGCGTGGTCGGAAGCAATGAATGTCCTTCCTCCTAGTCGAGGAAGGTCTTTACGTAAAGGGTCTTCTCGATCGTTCCCCAAGTGGAACGACGAGGTCGCTGGAGTAGTTGCCCGCAATGATGATGATGAATGATGGTGGCTACGACGATGGCAATGGGCGCGACCATTACTTCTGTTGCACAATGATAGTGAGAGCCGACGTCGAAGGATCAGGAAGCAACATCGCTATGAACGGTTGGAAGCCCGTTATGTCCGTCGTAGCTTTTCCAACAGCTCTAGCTTGAAGTCCTGAAACGCTAAAGGATGGATATGCTACACTCTCACAATTATTATTATTATTATTTTTTCCTCACATTTTGTATTTGTACTAAAAATAAAAATCAAATGATATTTTGTCCTTTTTGCTCCAACAAGATTGCTGGTCTCATTGAGCTCATCTTATGACACTTGCGTCATCTTGTAATAGATGTGGGCGTGCACGTGCGAGCGGATCGGGTATAGATGAGGGAGGATTCGCATTTACGTGAGAGCAGGGGGAATCAGGGCGGACGGGAAGACCAGCGCTGAGGGGGGGAATCGGGATCGATCAGGGTTGAAAAAGTAGGGATCAGGGATCAACATGGTATTATTATTTCTTGTGTGAATAAGAGAGGAGGAAATAAGAAGGAGGAGAGTGATTGGCGAAGAAGGAAGAGAGTGTATTATTATTTCGGGTATAGATGAATTTTCTCATTGGTTTATGTTGGTGTATATCATCTTCCTCTTCTTTCTTTCTTTTTCCTCTGCTCCTAACCCTCTCTCTCCTCTCAAGTTCATTCATTTCTTTTTGCAATTGGACGACGTTGTACTATCTAATGAATGTGTATTTCGAAATTGGTCAGGATCATAACACTAGTTACTTCAGGGAGGCTTCGACAATAATGTTATTTCTTTGTGGTGATAGCAACACCTGTTGTTCGGTCAGTACTAGTAGAATGTAGAAGAGATTCCAAGCTTTGTGTTGTATAGTTGGATAAACTTGAAACAAAACCATTTGAAGACGACATTTTGTTAACTGAGGCTGGCCAAGATAGTCCAAAGATACTGGGCAACTTGAGAGGTACAAGGCCAAGTAGGTGGCTGCGGACTTGACAACCAAAATGATGCCCACTTGTCGCTCTCCCTCACCCTGCACTCACTAAAATAGCCATTGTCATTATAATAACAAAGAAACAACGCCCAATAGAAACAAAAAACAAGCTAACTGTTTTTTCTCACACACAACACTACCATCCAAAAACACCAATGAAATAAATGATAAAATTGCACAAACAAAGTTAGATGCTATGTACCTATAGAGATCTAGCAACAAGAGAGAAGTCATGTCCAGTAAAAAATTTATGGAAAGGAACTTAACAAGGAGGAGGGTGTATTATTATTTCGGGTATAGATGAGTTTTTCATTGGTTTATGTTGGTGTACATCATTTTCTTATTCTTTCTTTCTTCTTCTTCTGCTCCTAACCCTCTCTCTCCTCTCAAGTTCATTCATTTCTTTTTGCAATTTAGGGCAGGGAACTTAACAAGGAGAAGTCATGTCCAGTAAGGAATAAGAAGGAGGAGAGTGTATTATTATTTCGGGTATAGATGAGTTTTCTCATTGGTTTATGTTGGTGTATATCATCTTCTTCTTCTTTCTTTCTTCTTCTTCTGCTCCTAACCCTCTCTCTCCTCTCAAGTTCATTCATTTCTTTTTGCAATTGGACGACATTGTACTATCTAATGAATGTGTATTTCGAAATTGGTCAGGATCATAACACTATCTAATGAATGTGTATTTCGAAATTGGTCAGGATCGAAATAAATGATAAAATTGCACAAATAAAGTTAGATGCTATGTACCCATAGAGATCTAGCAACAAGAGAGAAGTCATGTCCCGTAAGAAATTTATGGAAGGGAACTTAACAAGGAGGAGAGTGTATTATTATTTCGGGTATAGATGAGTTTTCTCATTGGTTTATGTTGGTGTATATCATCTTCTTCTTCTTTCTTTCTTCTTCTTCTGCTCCTAACCCTCTCTCTCCGTTCAAGTTTATTCATTTCTTTTTGCAATTTAGGGCAGGGAACTTAACAAGGAGAAGTCATGTCCAGTAAGGAATAAGAAGGAGGAGAGTGTATTATTATTTCGGGTATAGATGAGTTTTCTCATTGGTTTATGTTGGTGTATATCATCTTCTTCTTCTTTCTTTCTTATTCTTCTGCTCCAAAACCTCTCTCTCCTCTCAAGTTCATTCATTTATTTTTGCAATTGGACGACATTGTACTATCTGATGAATGTGTATTTCGAAATTGGTCAGGATCATAACACTAGTTACTTCAAGGAGGCTTCGACAATAATGTTATTTCTTTGTGGTGATAGCAGCACCTGTTGTTCGGTCAGTGCTAGTAGAATGCAAAAAAGATTTCAAGCGCTGTGTTGTATAGTTGGATAAACTTGAAACAAAACCATTTGAAGACGACATTTTGTTAACTGAAGTTGGCCAAGATAGTCCAATGATACTGGGCAACTTGAGAGGTACAGGGCCAAGTGGGTGGCTGCGGACTTGACAACCAGAACGATGCCCACTTGTCGCTCTCCCTCACCCTGCACTCACTAAAATAGCCATTGTCATTATAATAACAAAGAGACAACGCCCAAAAGAAACAAAAAACAAGCTAACTGTTTTTTTCACACACAATACTACCATCCAAAAGCACCAATGAAATAAATGATAAAATTGCACAAACAAAGTTAGATGCTATGTACCCATAGAGATCTAGCAACAATAGAGAAGTCATGTCCAGTAAGAAATTTATGGAAGGGAACTTAACAAACCAAACAACATATAAGAGGATCGTCGCAGACAACTTCAAGAAAGATGGTGACGGTAAGCTTTGGAAAAAAGGCGGTGCTGGTGTTGGAATGCCCATTATGCACAAAATGCCTTTTTAATTGAAACTCTTTTTTTTTTAACAGAAACTTAATATACGGGAGGGCTGCTAAGCGCATTTATACGAGCATCAACGTTTAGCAGGGTCCTGGGTGTGAAGGCTCCATCTACTGCTGGGGAGGTGCATTTGTTGAGAACAAGGTCTAACGTCCCAATATTACATTGTATCTGTCATATCATAAATCTTTAAGACGTACGAGTAACTTAGTTGTTTGAACCAAATGTGTGCATAAAGTTACAACAAGCGGCGGTGCCCCCCTACAACATGCATATATTTTGGTTGTGGCATTTGTGACCCCTATCAGACCTCGTATCTGCCCTAAGTGAAGGCGAACCTGAATATTTACGAGAAACTCTTATCTAAGCATTTTCCAATATGGGTCGCAGACAGTTTCTCCATGCCAGTTGGTTGAAGTGCAGCCTGGGCTATTCTAAAAGAAACAGCTACGTCAGGCAGTTGAGCCCACGACGCAGGTGGTTGCGCTCTGGGCACACGGGGTGTGAGGATGACACATCACAAACTGGTCACGACCCAGTGAGAACGCAGCATTGTCGTCATATTTAGCCCGCGGGTCAATGCAGACACAACAAACATTCGAGGCCTGGATAATGCTGGGTGTGCCTCGCCGAAAAGGGCCCAGGCTCTTAACTGTAAACATGGGTCTGGGCGCAGACACTAGGGCTCAACTGATAGCTACTGAAAACTTCCACGGCCAGGCGCAGGGCGTCCAGCAGCATCAGCCACTTCCATATAGGAAGCAAGCCAATGAGGGAGGGGTGTTCTGGCCTAGGCAGGCAATCCAGACACGCTGCAGAGACACATAGCAAGTGTTTGCAGTGTGCTAGTGCTGACCGGGGCGCGCGCGGGCGCTGAGTGGTGAGGGGCGTTGCAGGGCAGTGGGGCGCTAGTGGTCATAGCCGGGCTGAAGGGTGCGAGGGTAGGTGGAGGGTCACGATGGTCTTCAGGAGGAGGCGCAAGTGTGTGTGGACAGGGGATGATGAGGGGAGTCGAGAGTACGTACCTGGTTGATGTATGTGGGAGGTCCGCATTGGTGTTGACGTCGTGTGCATTCGTTTTCAAAGTCGAAGTGAGCCTATTGCATGAATGGAGATAGGCTAAACAGGACGAGTAGAGTAGGTTGGGCATTGGCACCAAACAGTAGGAGCGACATTGAATACTGTGTTGGTGTGGCCTGAGGGTTTTGACATTGGCTTACAAGTTCATTGTTTCGCTCTTATTTGGACGGAATCTTGGTGCATTGGAACTCTCTGCTTGTTACATGATTATCTGGACTTCTTCGTGATTTTGCAACTTGGTTTTCTGTATATCACTCTTGTTCATATTCCTTGCATCTGGCTCCACCTTGGATCAAATAAGTAAAATAACGTTAAGAGTAGTGGTATTTCAGGTAAGTCTACAACCTCGCAGCTGGCTTCATGGTACTTCCATCGATAGGATGAGCATAATTGAATGAATCAACCGCAAAAACATGAAAATATATATTTACACTTTTTTTTTTTTTTTTTTTTTTTTGAGAGAGAGAGAGAGAGAGAGAGAGAGAGAGAGACAGTTTTCCATTGATAGGATGAGCAACGCACTGCCAACAAGTAAGTCTTCAAACCTACGATTGGCCTCACGCTACTTCCATCAAGGGCATGCACCTTGGATCGAGATGCAAGGGCAAAGCCCTGGCTCCACCTTGGATGAAATAAGTAAAATAACGTTAAAAGTAGTGGTATTTCACTTGGGCCCTAAAGCTCCCACTTATTTTACATCTCTCAAGTCATTTCACAGAGCAAGGGTGGGGGGAAGCAGCACACTTTCACATGAACTTCAAGTTTTGTATCCAACTGCATTTGCATCTATGGCATTGTTGCTTTTTTTTCGGGGGGGGGAGGGGGGAGGGTAAGTATCGTGATCTCCATTGCACTATAAGCCCCTCACTGAGGGCATAGTTTCACAAGCACCCCATTTTCAGTATCCAACCGCTTTCACGTCCATATCCGTGTTGTTCTTTTTTTTTTTCAACTGTTTTTTTCGCTGTTCATTTCGGATGAGTACCAGAAACGAAAATATGATGGGACTCAGACTCGGCAAAACTCGGTGCGGGGTGAAATTCAGGGTCGGTAAAAACATGATCGGGGGTAGTGGTGGTTTAACAAAAATACATACATATGAAATATTCAGGGTCGATCAGTTCAATGATGTCATATCAAGGTCATTGCCCTTAAACCTTCAGTACTCTGGTCAGCTATCGATGCGGACTCTTGCAGAGCCTCAGTCACCCTGCACCCCAAAATATAATTAACCACTGCGGACCTCATGTTGGATGCTGGCCGCAGTCATTTCGGTCTGGTAAAACCGAACCCCACTTACCTCTCAAATATACCGGCGCATATTTTATTTTTAAGTGGGAAAGACAATCGTGGTTTAAAGCATCAGTACATGACCACCTACAACGCCGACCCGACGCCTCAAATTCGGCAGGCCCGAAATGCGACGTCGACCACTAATGAACTTTATGAACGGTCCGTGGACCCCTTCAGGCGACGAATTTGTTTTCGGCGAGGCTGGGTCCTTCCACCAACCGTAAAGAAAAAAAAAAAAAAAAAGGGAAACTAAGGCGCAATCACGGTTATAGTTTGTGAAAGTGTTTGAGTCACGATTTCATGAATGTTGCTCAAAACCGACAAAATCGTGAATGTAATATACAACATAGCTTTACAATCGTATGCGGTGTTGTATATGAGAGAGAAGGTTAACAACAGTCGTATTTTTCATCACCACTTCAGGACACCCTTCACCACTTCAGGATGCAGCCTGCCTAAACAGGTGGTTTTCAGGGTCTTCGGACCTTTCACCACTTCAGGACCATTCAGGTCCGAAAATCCTGAATGGTCCTGAAGTGGTGAAAGCTCCGAAGACCCTGAAAACCACTTGTTTAGGCAAGCTGCATCCTCAAGTGGTGAAGGGTGGTTTTCATGGTCTTCTGACCTTTTACCACTTCAGGACCATTCAGGATTTTCAGACTGCACAAAACTCTCACTTGACCACTTCAGGACACCCTTCACCACTTCAGGATGCAGCCTGCCTAAACATGTGGTTTTCAGGGTCTTCGGACCTTTCACCACTTCATGACCATTCATGATTTTCAGACTGCCAAAAACTCTCACTTCATAATTTTCATTCCTGAATTTTCAGCTACCCGATAACAGCTTGTGGTATTTGAGGGATGAATGAAGTGGGATTTAAAACTAAAATCGTGACTGAAACTTACTAACAAACGAAAAAAAAAAAAAAACGTGTGTGAAACCTGCACAGACGGAAATAAAGACCGATGTGGAGCAGAGAGCAAAACTGTGGAAGCAAAGTACAGTAAGCACTAAGAAACATAAACATGGGAAAATGTCTAAGTTGAACAACATGGAAAAAATTTGCACAACTCAACACAAGGAGATCGTGCACTCATCGAGAAATGGTCGAAAATCACATTAAAAAAAGAAATAAAAAAAGAAAACGTGGGTGTCAATACACCCAATGAAATGTTAAAATACACGACTAATCTCTATTTGAGCATAACAGTCTCGCCACACCACTCCCGATTCAGGGCACATTTTAGGGCGTGCTCTCAAGTCTTGAAACTCATGACATCCCGTTCAGGCATAGTCTCGAGTCTCGAAATCCGTCTAATTTGGGGCAGTTTTGAGAAGTTGAGGGCATACTGTGAATATTACTGAAGTACAATATTATAATAATCACTTGAACATATATATCAGAGGTCCAGACCCGTCCATCTATCGGTCTTGGTTTTCACAAGTGCAGTTGGTTGAAGACCAACCAATTCAACTGCGTGTTGATTGTGGACAAGATGATATTTTTTAACATTATAATATTTTGGAAAACAAGGTAGAAGTCAGTTATAGCTCAAGCCTCCAATTGATACTAAACAAGCGTGGGTTGCACTCGACCTGCATGTGGGCTTATACCGAACAAGGGTTAGGTGGTAGCATCACAACAAAGTTTCATCGGAAAAACAGTCATTGTTCCTCCCCCTTGGTACATTTCTCCTATGAATACTAGTAGTTTTTACTTCAATGTTGCTTGGAGCCACTAATGGCCTATCTTCAGGTGGCAGGCGTGAAGCATACCAAGCAAGGTGTTAACGAGACTATAATCAGCTAGTACACCCATTCCTGCTAAACTACATACTATAGTTTGGAACGTCGTGGATAAACTCATTAGAGTTGTTATTCTTCCGCCTGCTCTTGATGAACTTGATTGTTACTTTATTTATCCGAATGTCATTTTCGTCGGGGGAAAAAAAAAAAACAGCAACTCGAAGAAGAAGAAGAATGACACAGCGAAAAAAATAATGACCAACATTGGTTTTAATAACCGTCAATTATGTTTTTCCTGGGCAATAGGAGTTGCATTATTTTGTGTATTTCGTTCGTTCTATTCAATCTTCATCTATATTTATGTTTTTTCTTCAAATCAGACGCCTTTTATTAGTTTGCTCGGAAACAGCCCGAATGCGCTTTACATCAAACTATCGTGATCACGACCGAAGAACCAGTATCTATGGTCCAACCCTGACCCTGGTTACAGAGAACAAAGCAAAAACTCTTCAGTCTTCTACCCTGCAGCAACTAAAATCTCATTCCAACAAACGAGGAATAGTGAATTGCCTTGTTTTTCTCTAAACTTTTACGAAACTATAGTCTCATTAATGATTATTACATTACCTACACCACAATTGTAAAACTGATATTGAGGACCCTAACAGTCTTTATATTATGAAAGGGATGCATTTTGCCCCCACTCTAATAATATTTGGCAAAGGGGTAGGTTGGGGTTGCCGGTGCGGGGAGAAATGGGAGGAGGGGATCATGTTGACGCAATTATTACGAAACTTTTGAAGCATTGATCGAGTAATTGTGCTTCCTATGTATAAACGAACATATAGAGACAGAGACACGGATAAACAACTAGAAAGGTTAACAAAGATACATAAACAAGAGATTGTTTCTTGGCTCTTGGTCAGTGAGAGAGAGTGAAATCTGTGATCCCAAATAAGGATACGATAGTCATCACGCCTGACAATTCTTTCAAAAATAATGCTGGCTCAAAGAGCAGGACACGAAGAAGTGCACGTATAACGCATGGGCTCTGAAGGAGAATGTGAACAATAATAAAGATTTCATACAAACAAACAACATGCAAGAAATAAATGTACGTCATTTCACAAATAAAAGTTGATCTAATACGGAATGAGAACAGTAATGTTTACACAACAATTATACACAAATGAAGGACATGAGAGGAAAAGATTCAGTAAATAGACTCAAGACCGAAAATAAATAGATATGAGTGAGATTTACACTACCCATTTCGCCTCAAAAGAAGATTTTTCAACCATGATGCAACGTCTTTGCGATATACGATTGAAAAAAAAAATATTACCCAAATTTTGCTCACATTTAACGATCGTGTGTAGGGCATTGCATGACGGAAAATCTACAATGCACATGTATGACTCCTGAAACAATGAAGTCATGTTTACACAATAATCTCACTAAAATGTAGGTCATTGGAGAACAACTTATGGTGAATGGACGCAACATAGCGAAGCAACACGGAAAATATACAATGCACATGTATGACTACTAAAACAATGAAGTCATGTTTACACAAAAATATCACTAAAATATAGGTCATTGGAGAACATTTTGTGGTGAATGGACGCAACATAGCAAAGCAACATACTTAAATAATATTTTTGTTTTCCATTTCGCATAAAAAATGTAACTTTCAACCGTGATACAATATCTTTATGACGTAAGAGTGAAATGCGATTCATTATGCGTCCACTTCGTGTTAGACGTAGAAAAATTAAACGATCATGTATGGGGAATATCGTGTTGGAAGATATATAAGACACATGTAATCAATCGTTGAAAACGTACTAGTTGCAAATATTGAAGTTTCTATCTGGTTTGTGTAAAAGTTCGAAAGTGGTGATTAACTGTTGATGACTAATAAATGTTGTCAATCAACTGCATTTCTCGTTTTAAATATAAGTGTTTGACGAGCGCTCAACGTATAGTGTTCGGTGACTGCATACTCTTTTTAGTGGAATCAATATACAAAAAAAAAATATTTACAAACCTATTAATCAATCCAATATGTTGAACTTTGCGATCGGGAGAGATAGAGGCAATGGAGGGGCAGGGGGCTGAGAGGGTCAACTTTTTATTGTACGTGGGTTATTTAAATAATTAATGTGTCGTCAATCATAACTAATAATGTAGACTCACATTGTATGTATGACAAAATGTGTGTGGTCAGTAGTTGCCTACATTTTTTATCGGTAGGAATGTTTTTTGGCTCAAAGTGTATGGACCAACTTACCAATATAATTGTACTATAGTCGGTAAGAGAAAAGGAGTAGAGGGGCGGTAAGGTAGATGGGGATGAGAAAGTGGTACATAGGGGTATGTTTGGGACAATGTTGGAGGATGAATGATGAACTATCAAAATCAACAATCATAATTTTGTCTAACTCACTTATGTCATTTTGTTTAAGTTCACGAACAAAGCGTTCTCAATCATTACCATAAATTATACACTACACTCTGTGTACAACAAAATTTCAAGGTCGGTAGGTGTCTCTGGTTTGAGCCGGATGGAAGTTGGTTAGGCGAAAATATTAGACACTTACCGACCACAAGAGCCATGTCGAAATCAATATGATTGTGAAAAAAGTCCAAGGTAAAAGGGGGGGAGGAGGAGGAGGATGTGCACATAATATCATCCCAGCATCCATTTCATCAGTTAAAGACAATGGTGGCGTGGGCATATAAAATGTACATATACAAAACCCCTCGCCTTTATTTTTTTTTGATATTGTTATATTGCCAAAATGTATAAACAAACATGTCATATGTATCTGGTCTCGTCCTCTCATCCCCCACCCCCCACCAAATCAGAAACTACATCGAAGTTTTTTATATCAGAGATAAAACCTGACTTTTTTTTTTATGCACCTACACACGACTCGGATAGGTAAAAGCAAAAGAAACAAGTTTGATCATAATAAAACATGTTTTCAACATGTATCAACATGCTGAAACAAGTTGAATCACATTGAATCATATTAAAAAACCTACCCATATAATTTTAATAACAAATTAATCAGTTTAAAGTCATATAAAATTATGCTCTCAGTAAATCAACAATTATGCAAAATTATAAACTTGTCCATCTCGCCGATTTTTTTTTTGTTGATGTGGACCAACTGAAAAAGTACTTGAAATTCAGTGAGTTTTCGCGCTCAAACGAATGCGTGAAAAAACTTGAAAATTTGAGTTCTTATAAATTTTGTTGTGATATTTTCAATAAAACTGTTTAATAAAATTTAAATGTGTGAAATAGAACGCGACCGCAATTTGACCCATGTTCCAATTTTGCCATTCAACCTCTCTCTCTCTTTGTCTCTCTTTTTTTTTTTTTTTTTTTTTTTTTTTTCTCTCTTTCTCTCTCTCTCTCTCTCTCTCTCTTTCTCTCTCTCTCTCTCTCTCTCTCTCTCTCTCTCGCTCTCGCTCTCTCTCGCTCTCTCTCGCTCTCTCTCTCTCGCTCTCTCTTTCTCTTTCCCCTCCTTCCGCACGGAAAGTTTCAACGCAGATACCGTATGGGTTTTGCACCTGATACCTTTTCTCTTCCCCCGTTCCCTTCTCGCCCTGTCCCCGCGTTGATGATCTCCTCCCACAACAGCAGCCACACTCCTACCCTATCTCTCTCTCTCTCGCACGCGCGCGCGCGAGTGTGCGCGCGCTCTTTGTCTCCGATTCGCTCTCTCTCTGTCTCTCTCCCCCTCTCTTCTGTGCCACACGCAGGGAGCGGGGCAGGAAGTGGAGTGGCGGGACAGTTTGCGGACGCCACGTTGCCACCTAACGCAAGCCAACGTACCTTGGAGATCGTTCGCCGAGGACGGGGATGGCGCGGTGCAGCTTGGGGTGGATGACGACGATGGCGCAGCGCAGCAGAGATGTCATCAAGCAGGACAGAAGGCAGGGAATGGAACGGTGAACCAGGCTGCCCACTTGCGCGGGAGCTTTTGCGCAGCTCCCTGCTCGTCGGTCTCCGATGCAACTCCGCCTCACGGCACTCTACCACCCCGCCGCGAAATGGCACTGCGATGCGCAAATCGGACAGTTTGCCCTGGGCTTCCATTGTCGTCCCGTTTGGTGGCCGTTCCAACGGTCCTCCTGCCCGTCAGCGAAAATGCCACCCCTCCGAACCCCCCCCCCTCGCCCCCCACCTCGCCTGGTGACGTTCGGAAAGGCTTGCTTCCGATTGTCAACAACGTCCCTCACACGCGTCGTGACGCATGCAGGCCCTACGAACGGATGGACCGTGGTCGTCGGTTGGACAAATCCAACGGTGCTCGGACTCCCGTGCTTTTTCCTCCAGGTCCAATGGGTGAAAAGTTGCCGCCCCCCACCAGGTGCCACGATTTTGATTTTGAAAAAGGCCTTCCCTTCCGCACGGAAGGCCCGTCGCGCGCCTGAAAATGGAAACCGGCCCCCCACTGTTCATTTCGCACACTCGCGTGTCGTTGGGGAGATGCTGTCGGACTGCGCACCTGCACTCTCGCCATCGCGAACACCATCCCCAGCGCTGCGCCACGTCGTCCATCCCCAGCGTTGCGCCGCGTCGTCCACCCCAGCGCAGTGCCACGTCGTCCATCCCCAGCGCAGCGCCACGTCGTCCATCCCTAGCGCTGCGGCACGGTGATCGGCGCCATCTCGTTCTTCGGCGCTGCACCTTGACCTCCGCTGTTTGAACAACGAACCCACGCGCGCTCGCCAAGGCCACGGTGATCACCTCCTGTGCCGCTTTCTATGCAGCCCCGCTTCATGCGCAGCCCCTCGTCATCTTCCGCGCTTAGTCCACCGCCGTTTGAACAGCGAACCCACACGCAGTCTCGAACATAATCGCGATTTCGTTGCGAACGATCCATTCTGCAGACGACATATTCATCGGGGTGAGTACACGTTTCGTGTGTGCAGACGATCCATGTGTGTGACGACATCTTCATCGTGTATAGGTATTCGTGTAAGATGAATTCGTTGTACTAGCTTCCGTGTAAGAGGGATTCGTTGTACAGGGATT
>BFEA01000362.1:239425-247233 GCA_003427395.1 Chara braunii | reverse complement strand
CTCTCTGCCTACGGTTTACCGGGCAGTTCTATTTGACGATATATATATATATATATATATATATATATATATATATATATATATATATATATATATATATTTGTGGAGCCACCCCGTCGTGGACTACGGCGCTGACCTCGCATTCCATTCCTAGACCACTTCAGCTTTGTTCGGGCGCAGAATCCTGAGCGCACGTCAGATCGCTTCTCATTTCCCTCTCCCAAGTGGCTTCTCGTTGGCCTCTCGACATCATACCACCATGAGGGGGGGCACAAAAAAAAAAAGTAAAAAAAAAACAATACCAGCAGATGTAGGGAGAACTGTTCCTGTAAAAAAAAAAAAAAAAAAAAAAAAAAAAAAAAAAAAAAAAAAAAAAAGTCAGTGATTATGCTAATATTTTCCTCACGTTTCAGTCCACATCACCTGGGAGGGTGATCCTGAGAGTAGAACGTGCAGTGATTATACTCGTATTTTCCTCACGTTTTCGTCAACATGCACCTCCAAATGCATTAATGAGACTGAGAGAAAAGTGATGGTCCTTCATACAAATTAAGCAGCATGTCCTCTCCGCATGTCACAATTTTGAAAGGTCACACTGGCCGACGAAACTGTCAGCCACAGTCATGCTTTCAACTGTCGAGTTGTTAGTAGTCGTCATTTTCTGTGGAGTTATCAACATGACATCGCACACACATATATTTTAAGGACCTCATCCTGCCCTTGTTGTCAACCAATTGAATTAACGACCTTCATCCATTTACCAATCAATCAATCAATCAATCAACCGATCAATGAATCACTTTATATGGTGACTTTGGAAATACCCTAGTTTAATATAAATGCACTATTTTCATAAACTCATTTGAAAGACTCTAAGTAAAAGTCATCATACATTTTTCAAATGTCAATGACTTTAAGTGAAAGCCATACGAAATGATATTTTTTGTAAAGTCAACTTTTAGGTTTTAAGCAAAGACCTAACTACAAATGACCCTAAGCAAAGGCCTAACTACAAATGGCCCTAAGTGAAGGCCTAAGTACAAATACAATTTCAAACAATGGCCCCATAATCAATCATAAGCTAAAAACAAAAGGCTCTAAGTGAAAGTCACCAGACATATATTGACACAACATATGAGATGACAACAATCTGACAATTCGAATACTTCTTCTATACAAAACCCATCTGAAATTGTGATATGAAACATTACTCTGATTTGAAACATGGCACCTGATTTAAAATGACCCTAAGTGAAGGTCAAACGAATGACAACTTTAAGGCGTAGGTACAAATGACCCTAAGTGAAGGCTTAAGTACAAATATTTCTTCTGTAAAAACCCGTTTGAAACTGTGATATGAAACATTGCAATGATATGAAAAATGACACATGATTTAAAATGACCCTAAGTGAAGGTCATATGAATGACGACTTTAAGGCTTAACTACAAATGACCCTAAGTGAAGGCCTAAGTACAAATATCATTTTAAACAATGGCCCTAAGCAAACGCCTTGGTACAAATATTATTTCAAACAATGAATATGACCCTAAGTGAAGACCATAATCAATCATAAGCCAAAACAAAAGACTCCAAGTGAAAACCATATGAATCATAATTTTTAAGAAGCCATATAAAATGACAATTTTTATAATTTTAACAACTAGGCCATAAGCAAAGGCTTAAGTACAAATATGTAAACACTTAAATCAATTATAAGTCATAAGCAAAAGTTAATTTTATTTATAAAAATATCATTTTCAAAATACAAATGTCATCACATATGAAAATGACATTCAAAATGTTATAGGAAATGACATATGTTAAATGTATAGACAATACATCTTCACTAACAAATTAATGTCAAACAATTTGTGTTTTATTTTCATGTGTTGCAGATCATTCGTATTTCTTTATTAAAAATAACAGTTTTAAACTTCTAACGAAATGGCTACAAGTCAAGAGTTGACATCAATAAACAACGATATGACGACACAAATAAACGATTGGGAAAACGATATGCAACAACTATCTTCTGATCACAAATCAAATATCAAGTTACATGATAGGATGTTGGCTGCATGTGTGTGCTGTGTTCAGATATTGGATAGGGGTAGGATGTTTTTCTTTGAAGTGCTTTGTTTTGTTTTTTGTTGTGCGTATGTTTGTCATATTGGCGGCCAAGGTACCGTGGTTCGAATTTTGTACCATGGTACCCCTGTACTGTTTTTTGTAGGCGGTAACCTTTTGGCTGATACCCGATGGGTACCGGGATGTGCTCGAAGTGTGTTGTAGGACTGTTTCTGACTGGTACCGGACTGTGTTTTTTCGGCGTGAGTTACACGACTCTAACTACGAACCGATATATGGACCTTGTGACGGAGTACTCAACCTCTTCCGGCTGACGTTGACGGAAGTTCCTAGTATTCCGGAATGCTAGAAGCGGATGTGACGAAAGTGGGTTAGTGAACGATAGGCTAGTGCGTGGACTGATTGATGGAAGACCCCCTTATGAGGCAACGTGGCAGTTGCCGAAACGGCGTCGAAACGCCATTCCTGTATTTGAGTTGATTACTTTGTATGCTACAGCGGGTGTTGATGATTATGTCACAACACTCGCTGATTGCTTTTGAGCTCTACAATTGTACTTTGTACTATGTTATGCTCTTCTTGTCATTTTTGAACTTTTGACAGCAGACGATAACACTTCTGGACAGAAATTACTGGAAGTAGTGAACGTGTTTCCGAACTTGTTACTGTTACGTTACATTGGTGTATTGGAGAACGGAACTGGAATCAACTGGTGGCGTGCAGCGATGGGAGACCGACGAGACTACGATCGGCGTGATCGACGCTCAAGCAGTGACGAACGTGGCGGGTACAGGGGACATGAGAGGTCTTATGATCGTGATAGGCAGCGGCGATCTCCTCCACGTTGTTTTTCAGGCAATGAACATGGGCAATTATGAAAATTAGTGTCCTAATCGAAATCGTCCTTCGAGTTCCTATGGGGCACGAGGAAGATCAAGGTCACCTAAGAAGGAGGAGCACGATGTGACGAAGCCAGGTCTGACGGAGGAAGCGAAGGCACTACAGCAGAAAATCGACGAACTTAATAAGAGTCTGGCATCGGTATCAGAGTTTGTCGAGAAAGAAAAACTGAAGAAAGCGGAAGAGGAACGTTGGAAGAAGGAGGCGGAAGAGGAGGAACAACGACTGATCAGGGAAAAAGAGGTACGTGAAAAGAAAGCTAGGAAGAAGTTGGCTAAGCAGCAGAAGGAGGTCGAATGTGAGGCGACGATGGAGGAACGCTTGGCACTGCGTTTGGCGACGAAGACCGATGACTTCTTCGATCGAGTGCAGACGGAATTAGGGCCAGCGATTGCTCTGACACGCAAAGCGAAGGCGAAGAAAAAGAAGATCGTGGTGCTGTCTGAAAGCGAATCTGACTCAGATCAGGAATATGAGGGGAGCGTGACTGAAAGCTTGAGTAAGCAGACTCGGAATTTGACGATTACGGAGAAACGAAAGAGGGGGTCTGAACCAAGCTTCGACGACAGCCCACCTGTGTTGACCCCTGCGAAGACTCCGAGATCAACCAAGACCAAAGCGGGAGAAGGATAGTGTCGCCTCACGAAGTTGAAAGGGAAGCTGAAGACGAAATTATCTCCTTATTTTCCACGGAACAAGCAGAGTCCACGGGCAACGACTACTCTGGCTAAACTTCGATACCGCAATTTGGCCATGAACAAAGTCTGTGGGTTGGATGCGCAAGATCTGCAATCGATTTGCAGGAAGGAAGGAATCCCGTACAATGGGAAGGTCGAAGCTATCTTCGACATTGCAAGTCATCGTACGCGCGTAGCATTTGGTGAAATCGAGGGAGTGGAGGCATCCGAGGATGTTGAGCTGGAAGATGAAGAATCCTTAACGGGTGAGACCGAGGTACCTGTGAGCGAGGTGTAATTTGTTTACGGAACTGACGAGATTTGGCGTGTCGTGTGTGAGTTGACCGAGTATCGAGAGAAGCAGACGCGAACAGACTGGGATGCTGAAGAGATTTTGAGAATCTGTATTGTCCTTTTGACGTTGCGCGGTGAGCTGAGATGGACAAAGAAAGTCAGTGAATCATGAACGAGGCTTTTTAATCGATTTGGGGATGATTTTTTGCAATTAAAGAACTGTGTCTATATTGTTGTCTCGCCGTTTTGCAAGCTGCAATATATTGGCAAGACCTGTCGAGGCGTTGACGTTCACTGGCGAGAACACTTGTCGACATGCCGGACCAAGAAGCATTCTCATTTCCATTAATGGCTGGGATCCTACGGGGATGGCAACTATGTTTTGATCCCTGTAGATTCTGGTGAAGAGCAGGATCTGTTGAAACTCGAAGGCACCTATATCAAGCAATGGTCACCGTTTCTGAATTCTGTTGGTTTGAAGAAAGGTAGGAAGGTTGGAAAAAAAGAAGAAGCGGAGAAGGGAGAGGAGGAGAGGGCATTTAGAATCCGGGGGTTGTTGATCGGTCAATCCTTTTCGCTTCAAGTTCACGTCTGAGCCAAGATGGACAATGGATCTCTCGGATCTCCTCTTACAAAGCGAACAGGCTGGGCGAAGAGCCTTCTCGATTGAATCGATTGAATCGAGTGGGGGTACCACCTGGGCTACGGGTTGGAAGAAGATAAGGAAACGGTTTGAGGAAATGTTGATCGAAGGGACGGGTGGCCTGTTAAAACTGAAGGATTCGAAGGCGGCTTTTTAGGAGGGTTGTGTTGTCAAGCTAAATTACCTACGAGTTTGGAAGACGAGTGGGGGTTTCCTTAAACAGCTGCTGGTAGGTATTTTGAGAAACCTGGCTAAGTTAGACGAACTTAGAAGATGGGGAGTAAAATCCATGATGAGACTATATGGTGCGATTAAACAATTTACGAGGAAGTCAACGCATAAGTATCTTAGACGCATTTTATCTTGCCGGATCCGTGATGGTTTTGGTTGGGTCATGTTTGTTGATCTAACGATTCGGGTTAAGTTTGATGATCGTGTGAAGTTGGCAGAAGTGCGGAAGATTGTTAATGATGGTATTGTGGCATGTGATTTACCCCCTTCTTTGATGAAGCGTGCGCGAAAGAATGTTAGAATTGTCTGGACCAAAAACCAGTCAGTCGGCGACCTTATCCACAATCAGCGTACTTTCGCTGCTCATGAGATTGCGACCTGCCAATGCGCAGGTAAAACGTATCCTCGGGTGAGGGGTCACGTATGCTTTCGTCTTAGTCAGGGTGAACAGCACCATCGGCTGTTGTCAAATGCGCATGATATCCCTAGAGCATGTGTAACGGATCGATCTGGACTTCTACGTAGAGAAATTCGTGATGGGTTCGCTGCATGGAAGAATTTGAAAGGTCAGCGTCCGAAGATCGATGCTAACCGTGTCGATGCGTGCATTCAGGAATGTTTGGATGGTGTAGGAAGATTGTCAATGACTGCTGTGACGAGTATTCTGGAGGAACTGGATGGCCTCGTTCGCACACCATTAGACAATAACCCTGGAGATACACTGGTAATGTGCCCAGCGGTGTATTATGCTGCCATGACTGATACCTTTGTTTTGAGCCCTGGTTATCGAATTGTTCAGTATCAAGTTTGTGAAGTCATGCGTGAAATCAGGGAAGAAGTCCAGGAAGCTGGGCATACGAAGTTTGCTAGATCGGACGAAAAAGGTGTATTCAGTTGCTCATATGTGCTGCCGAAACATAAAGATACCAACCGTTACCGACCGATTTGTTCGACGTTTAAGGAGCCAATGGTTCGTACTGGGCGGCTGGTCGCGAAGGCACTGAACCACCTTTTGTTCTAGTTGTCGGTGGATACGCACTTCAATCTGCAGGGTGTCTCACACCTAGCTGATCGTCTGCAAAGGGTGAATCAAAAGATTTATCCCTTAAGGCAAGTTGGTGTTGGCAGATCTGCCGCCTTCAACATTAAGGAGATGTTTAGTAAGTTGTTGCATTATGATATCGTCGACGCCGTGTGTTGGTTGATCAGGAATTACCTAGGTAAAGGCAGGTTCTCAATAAGCGTAAACACAAGGGGCAAGGGTGCTACGTTGGGAAGACAACAGGGGCTGACCATTGTAAGGAGCTTCAACTGACGGATATTTTGGCTTTTGTCAAAATTGAGTTGAACCATACCTACACTACTGCGACAGGTGTACTGCTGAGGCAGATCATTGGTATACCAATGGGAAAGAGTACGAGTCCACCCCTTGCATGCATCTTGTGTGCTGTGTTTGAAACGAGATTCCTGCTGAGCCTTGGCAATGTTAGATACAATGTGTTTGGAATCAGGGTGGTTGATGATGTCGTGCTGATAACGGCAACACTGCAGAATGATGGACATGCGAAAGTCCTCAAGAAACTGGATAAGTGTTATCCAGTTGGTTTGATTTTGAAGAGGACAAACGACGGCGGTGGTTGTCTGAATTTTCTTGGGTGTGAAGTGAAAACCAAGCAGGTGTTTCCATTTCTTGGATGTGTTAAGCTGTGTCAGAATGAAGAGTCGATTTGGCAGGATGAGCCGTTGGTGTTTTCGAACGGGCAGACTTATTCATCATGGGGTAGCAAGCAGCTTAAAAACGCTATTATCGGTGGACATTTGAATCGTATTGATCAGAATACGACCATTCGGGCCGAGATCCCGAAACGTGTCCTCACTGTGCGAAGGGAGCTTCGCCTGAAGGAATACCCGCGAGAGAGCTTTGACCGCGTTTTGAAAAGATTTGCCTGTGGAAAGGATTTGGCATGGCAGGAGACTGTTAAGCTTCTGTGTGATTAGCTGGGGATCAATAGATAGGGTATGTTTGTCAATTGTTGATGAGATCGTTGACTATTTTTCATAGGATGTTGGCTGCATGTGTGTACTGTGTTCAGATATTGGATAGGGGTAGGATACTTTTCTTTAAAGTGCTTTGTTTTGCTTTTTGTTGTGCGTATGTTTGTCATATTGGTGGCTAAGGTACCGTGGTTCGAATTTTGTACCATGGTACCCCTGTACTGTTTTTGGTAGGCGGTAACCTTTTGGCTGATACACGATGGGTACCAGGATGTGCTCGAAGTGTGTTGTAGGACTGTTTTGGACTGGTACCGGACTGTGCTTTTTCAGCGTAAGTTACACGACTCTGACTACGAACCGATATATGGACCTTGTGACGGAGTACTCAACCTCTTCAGGCTGACGTTGACGGAAGCTCCTAGTATTCCGGAATGCTAGAAGCGGATGTGACGGAAGTGGGTTAGTGAACGATAGGCCAGTGCGTGGACTGATTGGTGGAAGACCCCCTGATGAGGCAACGTGGCAGTTGCCGAAACGGCGTCGGGGACGCCATTCCTGTATTTGAGTTGATTACTTTGTATGCTACCGCGGGTGTTGATGATTATGTCACAACACTCGCTGATTGCTTTTGAGCTCTACAATTGTACTTTGTACTATGTTATGCTCTTCTTGTCATTTTTGAACTTAGAACTACATGATACAGCGACACAAATAAATGATTGAGAATCTTTCTCAATCAATTTTTGTATAGACAAATGAAATTACAATTCATTTCTTAGATCAAATAAAAAAAACAAATGAACATATAATCTATTAATACAAAATTTTTTAGACTTTTCCGTAGATGCAGTAATAATTAAAAAACAAAAAACCTAGGCTACCAGCCGAGCTGACCGGGTCCCGGGTGGGCAGCCCGTGCAAGGACCAAGGAAGGTCCCAGCCAAAAAAAAAAAAAAAAAAAACATCCAAAACCTCCAAA
>BFEA01000362.1:216562-227780 GCA_003427395.1 Chara braunii | reverse complement strand
AGAGAGTGCTGCCCAAATTTTTACTAATTCAGAGAGTTGGACATAATTTGACTTTCCAGGAGTTAGAGATTAGCTCCTGCTTTATATCTGACTTAATATAAATCTGGAAAGTCTCCTTTTCTATAAGGAGGGCTGCCCAAATTTCTACTAACTCAGGGAATTAGACATAATTTTGCTTTCCAGAGTTAGAATTTATTTATATTTCTCATATTTAGACTTATATAAATTCTGGAGAGACAATTTTCCTACGGAAAGCGCTGGAAAATTTCCTTGGTTTAGAGGAGATAGATTGTATTTTGACAGGTAGTGATTTAGCCGATCCACCCAGAATAGGTGAGAGTCTGTAGTTGATTTACCTTTAGCTTAACCATTTGGTTTAAAAGTAGACTTAAGTTTAACTTATAAGGAGATTTTGAGGAAGGATGTATTATGGAATTGTATTCTTAGCTTGGAAATTGGTCTGTCGTGTGTTACAGGTTCTGTTGAACTTTTGATTCAAGATCAGGATTAGATCCAGCTTGATCCCTTAAGGATCATCATCTGTTATCACTGATAACAAGTCGGTTGCCGATTCGTCGGTCTACGACTCAATTTCAACTCTCCCTCCACACTCAACCTAAAAAGGTTTTAGCCAAGGTGATTTTTTTTGTTGTTTTATTGAGGTTTCACCCGGACTTTTATTGAATGGCCATTGAACAAAGGTACTGAGTATTTAATTAAGGTTGGTTGGACAGGGGGTTTTAGGGCTTGCATGGCTAAAGCGAGGGGTATGAGTGTCGAAGGTGGTTGGGGTTGACTCCGTGTAGTGTGTGGACTGTTGATTTGTTTTGTTGATGTGATGACAGATATGTGCTGTGAATCAGATTCTGGATTTGGTTGCCTACTATCACATGTGCACGTATTATTGTGAGAGACCCCAGAGAAACTCTGAGAAGTGATCGTCACATACTTAACCCTTATATATGTATACATGGGCATGCTTGGGATGAATGTTTGCATAGGTTGAAAAATCCCCATATTACAGCCCCAACCAGAAGCTGGGACTGAAGAACTTAGGGGAGGCCCCTACTTCTATTTTTATTCCTGCTTGTTGATTTTCTTAGTCGGACGTTGGTCCTGGGCTGGGATTCGAGGTCCTTGTCCAGGACATTCCAAGCCCTAGGCTCTGCAGGAGAGGGGCTTTCCCTCGCGCAGAGTCTATTTGATTTGCCTACCGAGACACTCACGTCAAGAGCCTAAGGCGTAGTGGCGGCCGCACAACTATTTCCTTCAGCCGTGCAATGTCGTAAAGGGTTGGGTCCTCACGACACTTCAAGTCTGACACTAGAGTGTCATAAGCGGTACTCGAATCCACGAGGGACCGCTTGATTATGGGCACTACATAGTACGCCATCATTGCGACTGCTTGCGTACGTTTGCATTGCGAGTCGATATGAGTAGGGTCTGCGTCCGCGCGCTTTTATCCTAACTTTCGCGCACCACGGCTATTCGATTTTGCGTCGGTAAGTTATGGGACGGCTACCGAGGGGCTAGGAGCGTTGTCGCGTTGTTTGTGTCATGTCGTTTCATACGTGTGAGTGTACATGTTTTTATGTTATTGTGTTCGTAACGTGGAGTGCGCGTGGTGTGTGAGAAGCGTCTTAGTCGACCGGCGATGAGTCGCGCTTCGGACCTCAGCCCCCCCAAGATGTCGGTTCGCGTGCGGGTCCGATAGAGGCGTATTACCGCGCGTACCCCCTATGCTACAGCGAACGGAAAACGCCCTCGGCTTGTCCACCTCTGCGATTGCAGCTGATTAGCTTTCGTACTGTGGACTGGTAGCTCGGTGGGGATACGCCCACCGAAGGGAGGTGACAGCTCCCGTAAGGTGTAGGTAAGTCGTGCCTCGCGTAGGCCCTATCCTGTCGTAAGGGCTCGCGAGAGGTATGGCTGGCGCACCCGGCCGGAGCGGCTTGTGGAAGCTCCATGTATATTTGCGACGAAGGATTGTAAAAACCAACTCCTGCGTGACGCGGCCGGGAGGGTCCCGCGCTGCCCCCGTGCGGTGCCGGACCGATTGCGCCCGACAGCGGTAATGAAAAACGATGGAATACAAATATGTCGATCATTCGCACATTAATATATAAATGGCTTTAATGATATTATGCTATTTACATTCAAAACAAATCATGATATACAAATTTTAATAGGGGAACAAAAAAATGCCGAAAGAGTTTTCTACATAACCAGTTGTATAGCAAAAGATCAACATCAAGTTGGCCGCAATACAACTCTCTCTCTTGCTGCATTCGATGCTCGGATACAACGAGAAAACAAACAAGAAAAAAATGAAAAAATTATAAATGAAAAAAAAAAAAAACAAGAAAACAGATTTCATCACAAGTTTACACATTAACAAACACACAAGAAATTGTTGCACCACTTTGTGCATTATATATTTTACGACAAAGATGTGTATATAAAAGTCATTCATTTAAAAAACTACCTATTAAACAAATGTTGAAACAATTATTGAAAGAAACAGAAATAATTTGTACGATTGAAAAGCAACAAAACACGTATATTGTAAATCGTCCACTAGATGATTATATTTACAGAGCACAAAAATTATTTAATCCTTTTTTGTACGGATTATCAATGCTACATTTTCATGCCAACCAAACAACAACCACACCAAAAGAACGTTTGTTTTTAAAAGAACACCCATAATATAAAAATAAATGTATAGAGCAACATAAATATCCATATATTTCAATAATACCACATAATACTAGAATATCAGATTTTGAAAAATGTGTATCTGAAGATGCAAAAACTAAATATTGTCAAGCAACTTTACTTCTTTTTAAACCATTCAGAAAAATATAAGATTTAATCAATTTGATCAAACATGGTTTTTAAAATTTTAAAATTTCAAAACACAAATGTCTTCTTTTATATTACAAATATACAATAACATGCAAGATTTTCATATTGCCAGAACAAAAAAGCTTCAGAAGCACGAATCAACCCCTTATTACAAAAAAGAAAAACTGAAAACGATGAACATACTTATAATGACAACAATTCAAACGATGACGATTCTGAAAACGATGAACATACTTATAATGACAACGGTTTTTTTTTTAATGATTATGAAACAATATACACAACCAATGATTTCAACAATCCATTAATATGTCCAACAACAAAAACAATTATATCAGATGATGAATTAAATGAAGCATTCAAAGAAACAAATATGATGCTCCAAACTATCATATTAACAATAACTAAATATAAAAATATAGTCAATTTTACTGAAAATCAAATAAGTAATTTCAAGGCACAAAAAATGAATTAGACATTTATAAAAAATTGGCTTAAATCGAATTCTCAAACAAATATTAATGAAAATAATTGTTTACATATTGAATATGAAAAAAATATAAAAAAAACAAAAGTAATACTTCTTGAAAATGTTATTTAACCAAAACAAATGAAATATGAAAAAAAATCATGAAAAGTATACAGAGACAAATAAATACATAAAATATTACCTATCAATCTCAAACATATCACAAAAATTTAAACTCACAAAACAACAACATACAGCATTTGCATTAGTCGCAAAATCATTGTTACTAACTTGACATTTACAAAGCGACCGATTCAGAAATAAAATAAAAAATATCGTTAGAAAAAATAAAAACACAAATTCTAAAACAACAACTATTAATGTGCTTACTTGAGAAGGCGGAACTGAAAAATCACATGTTGTAAATGCAATAAAAACATTTTGTAAATATTGGGGGAAAAAAAAAAACAATTGCAAAAAGAACTCTTACAGGAAAAACAATAGTATCAATCAAATGAAGAACTTTACATAGTTGGATCAGCGTGCACAATCCGGATAAATCAAATGCAAACAATCAAACAACCGTACCATGATTCAACACAGGACTAATATTATTACTTATAAATGAAGTTAGTATGCTAGGCAAAGAAATGTTTGCACAAATAAATTACACACTTAGAAAAGTGCGACAAATTGATTTATCATTTGGTGGTTTAAATATGCTTTGTTTAGGAGATCATTTTCAAACGTCACCTGTCAAAGAAATTCCATTATATAAAAAACAATCTCTTGAATTAGCAACCAAACCATATGATGCTGTACCTTATGACCTGTGGTTATGATTTAAAACAGTAGTGATATTAAATGAAAAGATTCGATTTAAAACAGATTCCGAATTGAGAAAATGATAAAATAATGTTAGAAAATGATTATGGACAAACGAATTTATAAATATTATTAATACACGAATTTTTTTAACTACTTCAAACAAAGAATGAGTTACAGAAAAACGGTAAAAAGAACAAAAAAACATACAAAACGTTTTACAAGGCAAATATATAAATAACAATAAAATAATAACAACATTCATACGTACACACAACACGTAAATCAAAACAGTCCAAAAATTCATTACCCAATCCGAATTTTAACAAATTTTGGAAAAACTCTTGAATACAAAACCAATGACGATTTAAACCATATAATGTCACTTACATATAACAAACTAAATCGATATCCACCATATATTGATTTAATACCAGGCATGCAAATAATGTTTACACAAACTATTGATTCAAAAAGAGACATAGCAAATGAAACTTTTGCATATTTACACTCAGTACAATTCAATGAATCAACTAAATTGACTCATATCAACGATATTGAATCAAATACAACAGTTATAGTACCAAATCAACAACCTGATATAGCATTTGTTCAACTTCCTCCACAACTACTAATCGAAAAACTACCTGTACAAAATACAAATTTGCCTCATAATATTTATCCAGTTTTAATATCAAAATCTGAACAACAATCTCAAATTTTTTTATCTAGATGTTTGAACAATCAACCTAAAACATGTACCTTACGTCCATCACAATTCTCATTCGTATGTGCAGTTGCCACAACACCTTATAAAGAAGAAGGAGAAACACTAACATCCTAAGTAATTGATGATTGGTTTTCAAAATGAACTAACAAAAATAAAAAACATAATGTATCACAACAAGGATATATTTTAGTCTCTAGAGTCGTTAAGAGAAAAACATTAACAATATTAAAACCATTCACTAATAATTTATCATTATTTTTTAGATCTGACACATCAATCATTGAAGAAGATAAAAGATTACATGAACTCGTAAACAAATTATTAGAAAGACAAGCTATAATTCAAATGTTTGATGAAACATTAAAAAAAACATTAAACATATGCTTCAGATTTAACAACTAACAATGAGTACAACTACATATCTCCATTACAAACCACAAGTAATACAGAAAAGAACTCAAAAAAATAAAATAAGAGAAACATAAATAATCAACAAAATTGATATGATTACACACAATTTAAAAATATTGTCAACAATGAAAAAATATTAATTTGCAAAAACTACTTATTTCACACAAGAGCATGATTCGGTAGTGATAATATAAACGAATACATGAATTTAATAATGCAAGACTATAAATTAGTGCTTACAGCATGGGATTTTTTCTACACATGTTGCATACAACCAACTGACTTTACAAAAACACTACAGTACCTTGTACTTAGAATGAACAATAAACCTTTATCCACCTTCCATCATTTTTTTTTCCCCATGTCATATCAATGAAAATTATTGGACATTGGTATATATTAATTTACTTCAACCATTCATAGCCTATTATGATAGTAAAAAAATAACAAACAAACAATATTTTGAAAAAATACAAAGATGGTTTTTTACTCAAATAAATATAACCAATGCACAATCACTTTATATTAACGGACTTGTTCAATACAATCAATTTGATAATGGACTGTCTATATTACTAATGATACGACATTTGTTACTTTCAAACCCACAACAATATGTTAATGATTTCACTGAAAAATATATGATATATTATAGATTTTTCTTACATAAGGAACTACAAACAAACCTACTACAAGAAATATGTTCTCACTCACACAAACAATATACACCACAAAAATATATTTGCAAATTATTTATGAAAATCACAAATACAATAGAACAACAAACCAATGCAATTCGAATAACATAAAATATTTTAATAGTATTTATTTTACAAAACTTATCAATAATAAAAAATAACCAACATAACAAAAAATATATATATATGAACTGTCCATTCGACTACGTACAAATACTTGCTACAAATGTTTACTTCGGTAAACTTTCTAACCACTAATAAAAAACGTACCTCTATACTTTTAACTTTGCACAAATAGTTTCAACAAACATATACACATAAAAAAAAAAAAAAAAAAAACTAACATATTTTTTATTGTATTTTGTCAATTTCATTTGTACAGCATCATTAAGTATGGAAAAAGACAGACAGAAAGTCAAAACAACCAACACAACAATACTAATATATCGTAAGTATTTATCACTATTTCTATAAAAAATATATTTATGTGAAATATAAATTCAAACGCCAATTACCTTATAAAAAATAATAAAAGAACAAAACTAAAAAAAAAAATACTCATAAAAATATATATTTATAATTTTATACACATATAACAAATACAAATATCATATTTATAATTCCATATTCATATTCATTACTTCTATTCTTTGTTTTAGAGGTATGAAACACCTAAGAGAAAACGCAATCAAATTGACAATGACATACACCAAGTTCAAGATATTTCAGAAACAACCCTCACTACACTTGACAGTTGCAGAGACTGGATGACAGACATACGTGCGACAGGATCAAAGACCGATCTATCTATTGGACAAGAAGGCATTGTTGTGTACACAAAAAAACGAATAACAACATAAGGAAATAATATTTTAGATGTCTATTTAGCAGACAAAGATTTATTTAACACATCAACATTCGACAACATAATAAATGTATTAGCAAACAACATTGACAATGTTAAAAAAATGATATTGAAATACCTTAAAAAAACAACAATCTAGGACGTTAAAGAAAACCATCAACCGTCATTGATTAAAAGTTCTTTATATTTAAAAAGAACAACAGGTCACAATTACAATGACCTTTTTAACAAAGAAATGCCCACATTTAATACAAAATACAATAATTTAACACCGCCATTAGTAATAGTAAATAACACATCACATTCCATATATCAGACACCTTCACAAGAAACTCCACAACGACCATTAATACCACCACCACCATCACACACAACAACAACAACAAAAACAAAAACAAGGAAAAAATAACTTAATCACAATAGCTACATCTCAAAGGCAAAACAATTCAAATATTGATTAAAACCTACTATAACAAACGAGTAACAATTTTATGGTTTTTCCGTGTCTGTACAACTGTATGTATTTTTTTTTAATATGTATATGTTTGTGTGTGCATGTAGGTGTGTATATGTAGGTGTATATATGTATGTGTGTATGTATGTGTATGTTTGTGTGTGTGTGATGTGAGTGAAAAAAACAGAGAAAGATAAAGACAGGGAAATTTTTTTTTAGCATATACAAATAGATGAAAACCTTGTACATTCTTGTTGCAGTGACCTTCGAATCCTTTGCTAGTTTTATTGATACAAGTGCTACACTTAGGTTTAATATTTATATTTGTCCTTCTGTCTTTCTCATGTGTTCATCCTTCTCCCCTCCATCACTTTGCTGCTGCTACTTACCCACTTGCTTGTCTTTACTCCGCTACAGCAATGTCATGCTCCTCATTTGTTATCCTGCACCTTCAATATGTACCTCATTTCCTATTTATATACATAGGCTGACTAATTTTACATTTTTTTAAAAAAACTTAGATGATTAATCATGCACCACTGATTTCTGCCAGTCTATAACTTTGCTAAAAAAAATATCCTTTGATAGGCTAAAACCTATTAATTTCAATTTATATACATAAATTATCTTTTACTACGGTCTGGTGCAAACAGCCGTGAACGTTCCTTTCCGCTGCGCCCCTACACAAAACGGGTACCGACAGGTCCAATCCCACAATTTTGCAAAAGTAACTTTGACAATTTCTTGTGCTAAAAAAAAATTGTAGAAAGATCATCGTTTCTATTTTTGTCACTCAGCCATATGTGGGCCAAGGAAAAAGTGCTCCAACTATCAATATGACCCATATTCCAATTTTGTCATTCAAACTCTCTCTCTCTCTCTCTCTCTCTCTCTCTCTTGCACGCGTGCAAGAGGATGAGCAAAAACAAACGTATCTACAACAAATTGCTTTGGCTATCTTATAAAATAACACTTTCAACTATACAAATGTCATATGAAACTATGATAAAAGCCATAAGTAAAGCCCATAAGAAATAGCGATTTTAATGCACCATTTCCATAAACTTATTTAAAAGGCTCTAAGTGAAAGTCACCAAACATTTTTCAAAAGTTAATGGCTCTAAGTGAAAGCCATACGAAATGACATTTTTTGTAAAGCCAACTTTCAGGTACTTAGCAAAGACCTAACTACAAATGACCCTAAGCGAAGCGGCAACAATCTGACCCATATTCCAATTTTGTCATTGAGCCTCTCTCTCTCTCTCTCTCTCTCTCTCTCTCTCTCTCTCTCTCTGAGCCAATGAAAAAGAACCCAAACTTCAGTGATTTTTCACACTCAAAAAAATTTATTGCAAATGCTGAAAACTGGACAGCTCGTAGAGTTAGTTGTGATCTTTCCTATAAAAATATTAAATAAATTTTAAAATATCATTTTAACTGCGAAATAGATCGCGTTTGTAATATGAACCATATTCAAATTGTGTCATTCAGCCTCTCTCTCTCTCTCTCTCTCTCTCTCTCTCTCTCTCTCTCTTTCCTTTTTCGTTGGTAGCCCTCACCCCTATCGCAGCTGCAATCTGATCCATACTCCAATTTTGTCATTCAACCTCTCTCTCTCTCTCTCTCTCTCTCTTCTTTAAATATTTTTTTCCCCCCTAGCCCTCGCCCCTCCAATCGTGGCCGCAATCTGACACATATTCCAATTTTATCATTCAGTCTCTCTCACACTCTCTCTCTCTCTCTCTCTCTCTCTCTCTTGTGCGCGCACATAGACCCATTGTTTTTTCAAGTTCCCTAAAAACAAAGGAGCGAAGCAATGCGCAACCCTAAGGCTGCGGTATAGTGTGTTTCCGCGTATGTGTCAAGGTGTCGCATTTTCGGTGGCGGGCGACCAGGATGCAAAGTGGGTTCTTAAGGGACACATGTTTTTTGGGGACCGGTCCTTGGCAAAATTACGGACTACCTACAACTAGCTCTTCTAGAACCGGGACTTTTGGAAAAAGGAAGGACCGGTCCTCAGGTGGAAGTGGATCCCAAAAAGAAGTGGGGGGCGTTGGACCGGTCCCCGGGTAGAAGCGGACCCCAAAAAGAACTTCGGGCATGTGAATTGCAAAAGGGCCCTCAGGCCCATGCATTAAGCCCCGTCTTCTAAAACAGGGAGGTCAGACACAACGAAATAGGCGTTTTGCAAGATGCAACTTGGACGATTTTCTGTACTCGAACGAACATGCACAAAAATCTGAAATTTTGAGAATCCATAGATGAGGTCGTGTTTTTTCCAGAAATAATAATAAAACATTTACAAAAAATCATTTACACTGTGAAATAATCGYCACGCCGATTCGACACATTTTCCATTTTTGCCACTCAGCCATGCGTGGGCCAACTAAAAAAGTACTCCAAATTCAGTGAGCTTTCACGCTCATAAGAATGCGTGAAAAGACCTGAAAACTGGAGTACTTGTAAATTTTGTTGTGATATTTCCAGAAAAAAATGCTAAATAAATTAAAAAAATCATTCCAACTGCAAAATAGATCGCGGACGCAATTTTACCCATATTTCAATTTTGCCATTCAGTTTTTTTTTTTTTTTTTTTTTTTTCTCTCTTTCTCTCTCTCTCTCTCTCTTTCTCTCTCTCTCATTTATATCAACAAATGAAACAAAACTCTCTCAAACTCTCTCTCTCTCTCTCTATGTCTCTCTCTCGCGCGCGTGTTAGCCTTTAGTCTCATTGATTTGACTACCTTAGGGCTGCGTTCCCCACGCCCACGCGGTAGACAATATTCCCCGCGCCCACGCGATAAACAATTTACATACCCTCACTTCTTTTTGGGGTCCGCTTTCACCAAGGACCAGTCCAATGCTCCCCAATTCTTTTTGGGGTCCGCTTCCACCCCAGGACCGGTCCTTCCTTTTTCCAAAAGTTCCGGTTCTACCAAAGCTAGCTGTTCGTAGCCCGTCAGGGGTGCGTTTTATGCCCCTGAGAACAATTTTCGTCGTCGTTCGTTATAAGGTCGTTGGAAGGTTTGAAAAACAAGGCATGACAGTTTAGAGGGTGATGACATCTTATTTGAAACTGCAAGACCGGTAGCTGCCCGTGGGACCGCATGGGTTTTGGTCAAGGACCGCGTAGGACCAGTAGTTGAGCGTAGGAGGCCGAGGAGGCTGCAGTCCTTTTTCGAAATTGAAAAGGTGCGGGTCCACTTTTTTCGAATAGCAGAGTTCCTCGAATAGAAAACATACCCGTTGTATTCGCAGCCCTTAGGCTGCGGTATAGTGGGCTTCCGCGTCTGTGTCAAGGTGTCGCATTTTTCGCGGCGGGCGACCAGGACGCAAAGTGAGTTCTCAGGGGGCAAAAAAAATTGGGGGACCGGTCCTCGGGTGGAAGTGGACCCCCAAAAGAAGTGGGGGGCGTTGGACCGGACCCCGGGTAGAAGCGGACCCCAAAAAGAAGTGAGGGCATGTGAACTGCAAAAGGGCCCTCAGGCCCAGTCATTGAGCCCTGTCTTCTCAAAACAGGGAAGTCAAGCAAAACGAAATAGGCGTTTTGCAAGAGGCAACTTTGTTGATTTTCTGTGCTCGAACGAATATGCTGAGAATCCATAGATGAGGTCGTGTTCTTTCCAGAAATAATAATAGAATATTTTAAAAAAATTATTTGCACTGCGAAATAATCGTCGCACCGATTCGGCACATTTTCCATTTTTGCCACTCAGCCATGTCCGGGCCAATAATTAAAAAAACATCATTCCAACTGCAAAATAGATCGCGACCGCAATTTGACCCATATTTAATTTTACCATTCAGTCTCTCTCTCTCTCTCTTTTTTTTTTTCTCTCTCTCTCTCTTTCTCTCTCTCTCTCTCTCTCTCTCTCTCTCTCTCTCGTATCAACAAACA
>BFEA01000362.1:205470-215623 GCA_003427395.1 Chara braunii | reverse complement strand
TCTCTCTCTCTCTCTCTCTCTCTCTCTCTCTCTCTCTCTCTCTCTCTCTCTCTCTTTCTCACACACACACACACACACACACACACACACACACGCGCGCGCACACACACACTCACATACACACGCACATACATTCTCTTGTCTATTGATGGGGAGGGCCACCTGCTGGAAACTGAGTCCAGCGTCCCATGAACATCGTGAATAAAGCACCAACTGGGAACCCAAACACACACTATCTTTCAGTTGTGTATAGCGAACATGACAAAACATATATACAGCATAATCACTACCTTACCCTTCCCGAACCACATAAACAAAAGAACTACGGGCTGCGCACCCGTGAGGGTCCCCAAACTTTTTTCGCCCCCTAAGAACAAGACTTTGAGTCCTGGTCGCCTGCCGCCAGAAATGCGACACCTCGCCAGAAATGCGACACCTTGACACAGATTCCGAAGCCCACTATACCGCAGCCTTAGGGCTTTGAAATTGGAAAAAAAAAAGAAAAAAAAAAAAGGTTCGTCCTTTCCGTGGTCGGATCGTGACTTTGGAGCTAGGTTCGTGTCGAAGGGAGTGCCGAGGGCAATGGGGGATGGTTGTGGCGTCACATATCGCGTTTGACAACAAGAACCCAGGCGATTTAGGCCTTGGGCTTGTAGTGGAACAGGTTGTGTTGGACGACTCATCATCCTGTCTGTTCTCCGGTCGCATCCGACAGCGGATGTGCAAGCCCTACTGGCAGCGCGGCAAGCTGATAGAGGTGTCTTGAGCCGCTTCAGCAAGTGGGGAAAACAGGGGTTAGCGCGGGAAGCTATGGTTGCAGACAGATGAGTCATGGTGAGGAACTTCACATGTTCTTGTCGTGGGCATCCTGCCCTGTCGATGCAATAGCTGGCAGCGCGCTCATGCTACTAGGACATCTGGCATAACTGTCCGATCTGCGACGACTACCTTAGCTGGCCGGTTCCAGGGCTTCCACGTGGATGAGACCGTGCCTCGACACGTGGACCGTGGCGCTAGAGGTGACCAGAGGATGCCGTCGTGAGGAGGAGCACACCAGTCGGGGAAACAAACATTGGCAATCCTAAGCTCGGTCAAGCGTCAGGCATCGTTCGAACAGGCTTGGGGTATCCAATGTTGGACGTCCAAGCCGCCGCGGCACTCTTCGCAAATGTGTTTGGCGATTACAGTTGGTCACTGATTTCCGTTGTCTAACTGGCGAGTAGGACGAAGGTGGAAAGCTGCGCCCGCAGTTTTTGAATTGAAATCTTTGTCATGTTTTGCGGGTGGTAGAGTGAGGCCGTTTGGTCCCTGTGGGACCAGGAGTCCTACGTTGGCTGGAAACTGATTGCTTGATCCGTGTTCTGTGTCATCAACTCTGGATGCATAATTGATGGAAATGCCCAACGAAGAGGTAGGTGATCGGGGAAGAGTGGAGCTATTGCCTTTAGGAGTGGGAAACGGGTATTCAGTTGTGATGTGCGGGGAGACGACCAAGGGTGGAGTAGAGCAGGCTTCGGGTGTAGTGTAGCAGAGGACCGGTCTGCAGAATCTTCGTCTTGTATATCTGCACGACCACCTTAGTCTGTCGGCCTCAGTCCGCTGTCACGTGCATGCGTGTGTGTGTGTTTGTCGTGAGAGCAAGCCGTCGAGGGGTCGGCGGAGAGAGAGAGAGAGAGAGAGAGAGAGAGAGCACGTGCATGCGTGTGTGTGTTTGTTGCAAGAGCAAGCCGTCGAGGGGTCGGGAGAGAGAGAGAGAGAGAGAGAGAGAGAGAGAGAGAGAGATGAGCTGGGTGTGATAGGTTGCGGGACGTTCAATGGTGATGACAGAAGGCGTTTCCGTGGCGAAGGGATGAGAGGGCAGCCATGCATGGAGAAAGGACGATTCTTAAGGTAGTCTCTGCCTCCCTCTCAGGAGCGGTAGCACTTTATTGTGTCGGGGCTGTCAGGGAGAAGGAAGGAAAGGAGCTGTAGTTCGACGTCGGTCTATTTCTGTTCGCCGAGAAGGTAGTCCCTGCCTCCCTTCTCTGTAAGTCTCTTCCCAATGTTAAACAGGTTTAAGAGGGCTCAAGAGCCGGAGCCGTTCAAGGTCGACCAATTCCAGGTGAATCCTGCAGCGCGCCCACAGCCAGCATCACAGCAACAGATCTCCTCGGCGGTTGTTTCCCGCCAGAATTCAGCGGGGTATGCGGCTAGTCACTACAGCGGCCAGCAGCAAGGGAGGTTCTCTGGCTTAGGAGGAGCAGCAGTTGACCGTCTTGGGGGGGGAGGGTACCCCGGCGGCGGCTATGGGGGGCCGAGCGCAAGCGCCGGCGCTGCCGCCGCCGCTCTCGCCGCCGGTGATGCCGCCGCTGCAGCGCCGCCTGTGCAAGGATATGGCGTCGGGCAAGGTCTCTCCACCTACGCTCCTCCAGAATGGGCCATAGAACCGAAAGCTGGTGTCTATTACTTGGAAGTAATTAAGGATGGATCTATCCTCGATAACCTAGCATTAGACCGAAGGAGGACTCTATTCGGTAGACAAGCGGCCATGTGCGACATCATCCTTGATCACCCATCCGTGTCGCGACAGCACGCAGTCATCGTGCATCACAAGAGTGGCAGGTCTGCCCATTCCCCATTCCCCATTCCCTTAACCCGCTCGCTTTCTTGCCGTATCTATTCTCTCCCCCGCTTGGAACAAGATTCCTTCCTCTCTCCCAGCCTCGGTTTGGATTTGATTGGTTGGTTGATTGATTGATTGGTTGGGTGACTGATTGATTGGTTGATTGATTGGTTGGTTGATTGATTGATTGGTTCATTTGTTGGGTGACGAGCAGATGGACGAAACAACTTATGACAAGTCTACTAGCTAAGGTGTGATGGATGATGTCCTTGCTGTTCAGAAAAGAGCCTTGCAGGGTCCCCGAACGACGACCGATCGAAACCTTCATGTGGTATTGACATGAATCGTGTAGTTTGCCGTCTTCCCGAGCGCTATGCACCCTCATCATGACTTTTGTAGGACAAGAGAGAGAGAGACAACTTGTATACATTGGTGATCAGGGTTCCTGATCAGGGTGCATTGTGTTTGAGGGAAGACCTTAGTAGACTAAGTACAGCGTTTGTTCATCACCTCCGGTTTTTTGTATCATCCTCTGCCCCAATTCCGGATGCTTTCTTCTCTCTCTCTCTCTCTCTCTCTCTCTTTCTCTCTCTTTCTCTCTTTCTCTCTCTTTCTCTCTGTGGCAACTTCTCTCTGTAGTGTATTACGACCTTGGAGTCCGCAACCTCCCTATGTCGTTTATCACAGTCTGCTATCGTTTCTATTCTGTCTATTACTTAAGTATTACGGTGCGCTCAAACTGGGTCAGATTCTCTCGCACTCTGTCAGTCTTCTATCGTTTCTATTCTGTCTATTACTTAGTATTACCGTGTGCTCAACCTGTGTCAGACTCTCTCGCTCGCACTCTGTTGTCGCTTTCTCTCGAGTTATGTCACAATCGATGTCCCCCCCGCGCAGAGCTGCGCTTACTTCCGCACTCGCTCCACACTTCTGCTCGTGTACTTCCTCTCCCCTGCGGCCTGGGCGCGTCCTGTCGCCCTCTCCCCTCTACTTACACCTCATCGTCTCTCCCCTCCACTTACAGCCTGTCGCCCTCTCCTCTCCGCTTACATCCTATCTTCCTCTCCCCTCCAAATACACAAGTATTCTCCTTTCCTCTCTTCCTCACCTTTCCTCGCACGTCTTTCCTGTCTCTTGCTGTTTGCCCTCACTTTGCGTACTCGTCTCCACTTACGCCCTGCCGCCTCCTCCCTTCTCCGCATTCCCGTCGACTCTTCCCCCGAATAGAACGCACGGTAGTTATAGGTGCATTTAGCACGGCTTTCGGTCTAGATACGGCGCGAATTACCGTGCGTTCTATTCGGGGGAAGACGGGTAGTTAAATCAGGTTCGTGCCCTCCCTGCCTCCCTCTGCCTCGCCGCCACCATTTGATCCATCACCGCTGTTAATCGTTTGTCGCCCTCTCCCTCCACATGACTGTCTTCCCTACGTCTCTTCCCGCTTAAAAATTTTTCTTCCTGACTTGGCCGGCTGCGATTATTTCCATTTGTATACCTCCTGGCACGCATGTCCAATCCAAGAATCGAACACACAACCTACGGCTTGTCAAGCATATCTTTCGTGACACGGCTTTAGTCTTTCCAACGTCTCTTCCTGCTATAGTGTTTCCAACGTCTCTTCCTGCTACAGTGTTTCCAACGTCTCTTCCCGCCTGAAAAATTTTCTTCCTGACTTGGCCGCGTGCGATTAACTCCATTCCATTTGTGTCCCTCCCTACCTTAACTTTCCTGGCACGCATGCCCTATCTATGAATCGAACACACAACCTACGGCTTGTCAAACCTTATCTTTCCTCACACGGTCATGTGCGATCAACTCTCATCTCTCTCTCTCTCTCTCTCTCTCTCTCTCTTGCCGATATGGCGCACAACCTACGGTATTGTCCAATCCAAGAATCGAACACAACTTACGGTCAAATTGTGATTGAAATTTGATCACCCTGCCCGCACAAACCTTTCGGAGCCGTTAGACTATATGGGCGTCGACGCACGGCACTCGAAACGAAAAACGAAACGAGTGCATCTTCCCACAGAAAATGGACAGGTTCATCGGTTCGCTAGAAATAGTAACGAGTGCATTTTGCCGCCTTTCGTGGGCAGATGCACTTGTTTCGTTTTCGTTTCGTGTGCCGTGTGACGAGCCCCCCTACACGCACCCAACTTGTCTTGTGGAGGTGTGCAATTTTCCTTCCCTGGGTAGGGAGGGTGGGAATCCTCTTCTTTATCCACCCAACTTGTCCGAACACTGCTTCGTCTGGAGCATTCGCTGTTTACACGGTTGATTCCCTTCCTCCCCCCCTCTTGTCTCCATTCCTTTCCCCCCCTTTGTCTCCATTCCTTTCCCCCCCTTTGTCTCCATTCCCTCCTCCCTTCCTTGTCTCCATTCCCTCCCCACCCCTTGTTTCCATTCCCTCCCCCCCCTCCTTGTCTCCATTCCCCCTCTTCCCCTCCCCCCCCCCCCCCTTCCCCTCCCCCCCCCCCCCCCCCCCCCTCCTTCTCCTCCCCCCCCCCCCCCCCCTTGTCTCCATTCCCTCCCCCCCCCTGGTCTCCTTATTACAGTATTTACCAGTAACTTGCGCGCCCTTGGTCCTTGACGGCTATCTTGTTTTCTTTGTGTTTTGTTTGCATAGTCTCACTCTCTCTTCTCTATCTCCCTGATTTAGGGTTTCTCTCTCTCTCTCTCTCTCTCGTGCGCGCGCGCTGCTTTTTGTCTTGTTTGCATAGTCTCATTCTCTCCCCTCTACCTCCCTGATTCAGGGTTTCTCTTTCTCTCTCTCTCTCTCTCTCTCGCGCGCGCGCGCTCCCTTTCCATTCTTACGAATCTGGTATTTCTTGCGCGCGCAGTGGCGTGAGTATGTATACCTTTCATCTTTAGCTCTCTCCTCCGTTTTCTGTCTTCTCATCAGCTTGTTTGATCGGTCGCAACTCTTGCTTCGGTGTAGGCTTTGATACCCGACTTCCCTCGAAGACACAAGGCATCATGGTCATGCATGTACCTGCATAAAATGTAGGGGTAAAACTTCGGCGCAGTCACGAAAACAGTTTGTAATTGCACTTCAGGCAATCCCGCGAATACAACACACCCCTACGCGACCCCACCGGATCCGAAATGTAGGTCATATACATTCAGCATTTAATTTACCGGCGGCCTTTTTGACTCAAGTGCAATTACGAACTCAAACCCTGACGGCGCCGTAGTTTTCTCTAAAATGTCCGATACGTTCATGACAAGGGTGCGTTGTGTTCGGGGGAAGACGGACGGCAGTATCTGTCCATGGTTTGTCTTCCTAGGCGTGGAGCCTTTGCTCTGGACGCTGATGACGTCCATTTTTCCCCTTCTCCCGCCTTGTCCCCTGCACAGAAGGGGTGCATCTCCGCTATTGACCGTGTCTCCCTCTTCCCTCGATTCCTGTGTGTACATCGCTTTCTCTTTCTCTCTCTCTCTCCCTCTCTGTCTATGGTTTCTCTTCCTATGTGTGGAGCCTTTGCTCTGGGCTCTGGTTATTTCCATTTTTTCCCCGTTCCCGCTTTGTCCCCTGCACAGAAGGGTTGCATCTGTGCTGGTGATCGTGTTTATTTCTTCCCTCTCTTCCTCTCTGTGTACATCTCTCTCTCTCTTTCTCTCTCCCTCTTTCTTCCCTCGCGCGCACGATGTGTCAGTCGTACTCGATTCGATGTGCCATTTTTGATTGGAGACTGCGTTAGCGTGAACTTTTTCGCTGTGTACTAGATTCTCTACTTCCGATCGAAGACTGCTGTGCGCGCCAGAATCCTGCCGTAACGAATTGACCATCTGCGCCCGCTCGCACGATTGCTAATGACAGTGATGAGATGGTGGCTCTTGCCCCTCGTTCTACTCCTTTTCCCGCCCTTTTTTTCTCGCTTTTGTCCTGCTCTTCATTTTCCCGCTTTTGTCCTGCTCTTCCTTTTCCCTCTCTTTTCCTGCTCTTCCTTTTCCCGCTCTTTTCCTGCTCTTCCTTTTCCCTCTCTTTTCCTGCTCTTCCTTTTCCCGCTCCTTTCCTGCTCGTCCTTCTTCTGCTCTTTTTTCCCGGTCTTCTTCTTCCAGCTCTCCTTTTTCCTGTTTTCTCTTGTTGGTTTTGTTCTGGCATTTTTTTTTAAATGCCGGTGTGTTTCCTGTCTTTCTTTTTCCTGTGTTTTTTTTCTTTTTCTGTCTTTTTCATTTCCTGTCTTTTTTTTTTTTTTTTTTGGGTTCCTGGTATTTTTCCTTTTTTCTTTATCTTGCATTTTGTGCTCTTGGCTTTTCCTTGTCCTTTCTTTCGCTGTTTTTCTCTCTGTTTTTGTTGTTCGTGTATTTTTTTTCCCTTCTTATTTTTGTATTTTGTTCTCTTGAAATTTTCCTGTTCTTTCCCTGATCTTTCTGTCCTGTTCTTTTTCCTGCTCGTTATCCCGCCCTCTTTGCACTCCTTCTTCTTCTTCTTTTTCTTCCCGTTCCTCATCGTGGTCCCTTCTTTCCCATGCTTGGTTGTGCTCCTCTCCCGTACTCGGCTCTGTTCTCGTGCTTATTCCTGTTCTAAGAAGGGCGTAGTCCTGAAGGTAATTGCATCCGACTGGATTCGTACTCATGATCCGTATTTTAACAATGATATGCGTACCATTCATGCAAGGGGGGGGGGATGTACCTGGCTATCAATCTACGAGTAATCTTCTTGGCAGTTGTTGTCGGTATCGAAGAAGGGTACAGATTTATTTCCTCTCGATTCGATTACGACCCTTCCAGAATTCGAGTCTCAAAACAATGTTTTTCTGCTAATTTTAGCTTCAACGGACAGGGCAGGGCTCGAGTGCATGCATACTCACACTTGGACTTTCCTGAACGAATCCGGCGGTAATTGTGACCAGATTCAGTCGAAAAAGTACCAGTTGCGTGTTAGTCCCTCTAAAGTCTGTGGCTTCTCCACCGTGCAGACCGAATTTCGCAGAGGATATCCGGTTTATGTGCAAGGTGGTCGTCGCTTGATTGCACTGTCTGACCATAGTGCTAGGCTGAATAGTACTTTTAAGAACTTGATTAATAATGGATGTTGCATTGAACACGATGACCCACCTGGACATTCATTTCCAGCAGTTGTTACTTAAAAAAAAATCGTACAAGCATCATCAAGGGCCTTGCTGTTGTTTACATCCAGCTTCAAGCGGCGTTTGGGGGGGAAGGATGGGGTCACCTTAGCACTATCGTCTTATCGTCTTCCCCACAACATAACGCATATTCGGTGTATTCGAGTTTTCGAAAAATCCGAGAAATCCGAAAATTCGAGTAGAAGTGAGAACCTAGGCTACCAGCCGGGGTCAGCTTGTTCTCCCGGGCGGCCCGGCCGTGCAAGGACCAGGGAAGGTCCCAGCAAAACGAAAAAAAAAAAGGAAACGAAAAAAGGATCCGAAAAGGAACTATGGCATGCAGAAAAACAAACTGAACAACTTTTGCCTCACGGTCACATCGAAATTCTTTACCAAAATATATATATATATTTTTTTATTTTACGTTTTTTGGCCCGGCCGGGAAAGTGGTCCCGGGCCACTCTGGTAGCCTAGAATTGAACGCATATGCGTTGTATTCGAAAATAAGGGCTGTTCGAACAGAACACACGCGTTGTATTCGAATAGAAAGCAACCTATGTTCGGGGAAGACGGTAGTGCCTGCTTGTGCTCATCAAGCATTCTGGCTTTCCATTCCGGAGGGTGCAGCTAAACTACCGTCTTTACCCTAATAGAACGGATGGTTATGTTAGCTGTATACGACCTGCATCTGATTCCGTCAGGAACGTTCTGTAATGATCTTGCCTTCTATTCGGGGGAGGACGGTAGGCAAGACCATTGCGCGGTGGCTCAGGTCTGTTTGTGTTGGCCGCCTCAGTTGTTGGTCTGAGCTTTGTTCTTCCAATGGGATTAGTTTGCGTGGGATACTTGGCGCTATTCTCCCATCCCTGCTGTCCCTGCTTCCTGAGATTTCGTCTAATAGCCGGCTGTCTATGGGACTTCGACGAGTTTCTGGTGAAAATGAAATGGGATGGACTCCATTCCACCGGTGTGGAGGGACAGCGTACAGCGAGGGGTAGAAGGAGAGGGTATGTGAACGGACCAAAGACCAAAGGGTAGGAAAAGAAGTGGATGGTGAGATGCTAATGCGAGGGTTAGAAGGGTGTAGAAGAGGGGGCCGGGGGGGGTAGGGGTAGAGGAGGAAGTGGAGGTGCAGGAGTAGAACCGCTGGAAGGGGAGAAGCAAGGGACCAAGATGGATGTGGAGATCGCCGTGGAAGAGGAAAGAGCGATAAGTAGAGGGCCGGAGCACAAGGAAGGGAAGAATGAGGAGGATGAATAAGACGGAAAGGTAGTGGTTTGAATGTAGAAGGACGAGGCTAAGAAGCGGACAGGTGTGGATGACGATGATACTCGATGTCTAAGGTCGATGTGTGTGTGTGTGTGTGTGTGTGTGTGAGAGAGAGAGAGAGAGAGAGAGAGAGAGAGAGAGAGAGAGAGAGGAGCGGTTATTGCTAGTGGTGCTTTGACTTGGCCAGGGTTCAATCTCTGTGAATTTCACAGTTCCAGTTTGATGTGGAAAAGTACGTCATTGGATTGATGGTTCTGTTTTCTATGGGAGGGGAGTAGTCACGAATGTCTGATGTTCGTGGTACAAGGGCTTGATTGCACGTTGGAAATTTGTGAGAAAAGAAAAGAAGGCATTCGAGTATGGGTTCGGTTATCTGTGATATGCTGCGCCAAGTGGGCTCGGTTTCCATGTATTTCGTTATTTCTGACAGAGGAAACACTAGTTCCAGGCAGTGAGTGCCGCGTGTCACTAACGCGCCAAATGCAGAAATAGTGAATGTATTTTGCAGTTGTGGCCAGGTTCATTCGCCATTTCTACATTTGGCCAGTGTCTGAGCAAGACTCTTTAGGCCTGGCTCACATCCGCCCTTCCAAGTAAGCTGACAATGCTCGTGTCTTTTTGTTTTTGTTTTTGTTTTAACTGAAATTTGACGAAGACTACTTGTGCATGCCGCTGTTGAAGTTGTCTTTGGCTGTCTGCCTCTCTATTGATACCTCTTGTCCTGCTCACCTTGACGCGCCCCCTCTTGGTCCCTTGGGATTCTCGCGCAGACTACCTACCGAAGATGATGATTCCCTCAGTTCCATGTGATTTGACTTCCCTCCATTACCTCGCCCCACCTGGACACTCCCTGCAAATCTCTCTCCTGTAGACTTGGTACTCACTTCTCAATCCTGTGGACACGCACCATCGACCCTCCTTTTATCTACCACTTTTCGTCCGCTTCTAACCCTGTTTACTGTTGAATGCGGATAAAAGGGATATGATTTAGTTTGGGCGAAGCTCTGCTGAGCTAACTTGGCTTTGTAGCTATTTAGACGTGATAGTGAAAAGAAGTCTGTTGTGAATTGTTTTTCCGTTTCTGGTCATCTCACTGGCTACTGCTTGCTTGGAGAAGCTGTCTGATGTGAAATTAACTACTGTCTGTGTGTGTGTGTGTGTGTGTTTGTGCGTGTGTGTGTGTGTTTGTGTGTGTGTGTGTGTGTGT
>BFEA01000362.1:198891-205040 GCA_003427395.1 Chara braunii | reverse complement strand
TCTGTGTGTGTGTGTGTGTGTGTGTGTGTGTATGTGTGTTTGTGTGTGTTCATGTGTGTGTGTGTGTGTGCGCGTGTGTGTCCATGCATGGTTGTATGTGTGTTTGCATGTGCCGTGTGGGCATTTGTGGAATGAATGATTTGGCATCGTCGTATGGTGACGAATGTGGAATGAAACCAAACATTTGTTACATTTTGCAGTGTATATGTCATTGATCTGGGATCAGCCCATGGCACGTTTGTCTCAAACGAACGTCTTGCGAAAGACGCTCCCACAGAACTGGAGATTGGGTGCTCTGTCAGATTCGCTGCGTCTACGAGGAGTTACATACTCCGGCGGAATGGTCCACCTCCAGGAGCCCCCAGCGAAGTAGATGATGGTGGCAAGCCTTTGGATATTGAACTTCCTTCCCCTCCAGACCCATCAGATGAGGAGGCTGTTTTGACCTACAATACCATACTCAATCGCTGGAGCATTCCTGTACCAGATGCAGATGGTGGGCCATGCAAAGTGGAGAAAGAGCGTGATAAAAATGGAATCATGAAAGATAGCGCCCGGCTGGATGGACAGCGTCCTGCAAAGAGGATAAGAAGGGCACGGGTGACTTTCAGGGACGATTTTGGTGGTGAGCTTGCACTGGTCGTAGGGGTATCTGATGGGGCCGATGTTGGTACAGATGTGGGACCGGTGGGTGTGAAAGAGGGAAGCACTCTTGTGGGGAAGTACGAGTCCCTGGTGAAGTCTACGATTGTTCCACATGGTCAAGATCTGGCATCGATCAAGGCAAGCCTTGCGGGAAAGGACAGTTCGGCAGCTCCGGCAATTACGAACAGACTAAAGCAATTTTTGGATAGGTCATTGCGATTGTCGGGGTCTTGCAAAGGTGGGGGTGGACTGTATGGGGACCTCTATGAGAATTTGCCTCCTGGAAGAAGTGGAAGTGGAAGCGGTGGTCGGGGTAGCGAGGAAGGAGAGGCCAGGGGAGTGAACACGGGGACAAGTGCAGTGGTGGATGAATGGAAAGCTGGGGAAGAGGGTGGGAGAGCCCGTCGGCGAAGCGATGATACCTTCCTGGATAGTGGGATTTCGGAAGCAGAAGATGGCCAAGAAAGAGGCAGGGACGGAGGGAAGGAGAAAGGGTCTGACGCAAGTTATGGTGGTGGCAGCGGAGGTCACAGAAAATACCCTGTTGAGAAGTGGGTCTCAAGGCCTCCATAGTCCCCCTTGTCTATCCCTGCGTATCACACGTCCTGCTTCCCTCTGTAGGTGTTTTGGGGTGCTGAAAGGGGAGGCCAATTCTGTGCATAAGTCTGGTGGGATGGTAGTCTGCATTGATGCAGTATGGAAATCGATGGGATGGGTATTTGGCCGCCTTTTCTTGTGTGAAATGTGGTGGGGCTGTGGATTGGAGCCTTTGAGTTGGCCATTGTTTTCATCTTTCTTTTCGAAGATCATAATTGTTCTTATTATTTTTTGTTGTTCTGCCCCGCTTGGCTGCGGACTCTCTTCCTTCTCCAGTGTACGCTTGCAGAGTTACCGTACGTTCTCGCAGTTGGTTCGTTCTAGAAGCAGATTGTATCGTCTCCTCGGGTGGTGTCCCAGCAGCCTGTGACTCACCGGTTGGCCTGCAAATAGCTGTTTCTTCCTTTCTTGGTCTGTATTGCCCACACTCCTCTTCATGTTCTTCCCTTCCTCTCCGCGCTTCCGTAGCGCATGAATCCTCTTCTCTCTCTCTTCGTCACGTCTTTCCCCCTCGTTTACTCCAATTATGATGCTTTATCATGTGTCCACCACCTCCCAACCTGGTTATGGCAGTGAGCACCCTGCCTCCTGAGACTCCTAACCCTGCACTTGTGTATTTGCTTCGTCATGATCCTAGTTATGAGGTGCTCGATCATGCTGTTTGTCTTTCAGGGTAAGATGCTACCATGGTCATGTGACATAAGCAGAATGCAGAGTGGAGCCCATCTGCTTGCTGCCTTGTTTTGCATGCAGCATTGTTTTGCTTGAAGAATTTGTCGACCACCCGTTGCAAGGAACTCTGCTTTTCTGCACACCATTCGAGGCGGTGACGAGGTCGCTTAGGTAGCTATTCAATGCTTGCGGAGCAGCAGGCCAACTGCAACTTTTTACCCCCACCTGCCTGTGTCTGCGTCTTCGCTATGTATGTTTCACTGTCTGAGTACGCTGGAAGAGGGAAGGAGGGGGAAAGGAGTGCCTCTCCTGGTGGGTCCTCTTCTCCGTTGTGGTTGAGGTTTAGGCTAGTACACAGAAACGTGAGTGATGAATGGATGGCACGTTGATGGCTGGACGTAGACAGGCTGCTTGTTGGTTGGTTGGGTGAATGGGACACCACCTCTTTTGAATTGGTACCTTGGTTTCCAGCATACATCGTGCACTGATATATTTCTGCCTCCTTGTCATGCCGGCATTCCATGGCTGTTCCTGATTTGCTGGTGTAAACCACCGCATCCAGCAAACTTGTTGAGCCTGATTGCCCACCATGGACGTCTGGGCTTCTTAGGGGGTGGGCCTGCAGGGCTGCCAGCTTATTCAGGCCAGAATACGCTGGCAACCCGGCAGACCCACTGGCTAAAAATTTTGGATGTCCACGGACGGTAGGCAATCAGGCTCAACAAGTATTTGATGCCTGAATAAGCTGGTGTGTGCCCGGAAAACGATCTCCAGTAGGCGTGCAGTTTGGTGGTGTTTTTGACCCATTGGGGGATAGACTGTGGGGGATGTGTGCTGCTGCCTTGATCTCTGTCACTGTTGCCCATGCTGCTGCTAGGTGTTGGTGGTTTCCTTGTAGGTTGGAAGTAAATGTGGAAGTGCGCCTGAAATGGGGAAATGCACCTGCCCTATCAAAATTGTTGGAGAGCCTTTGCTGTGGAAGCCAGGAAAACAAAACTCTTTGGCTTTGCATTGTACGCTGGTGCTCGATTCCCCGTCAAGTTAGGAACTGCACAAATCGGGTTTGGTTGCTTCATTGTGTACAAGAGTCTGGTCTATGTTCTCTCTTGTGCCAGTTTGTCCTCATATGACGTGCCAGATGCAAGGCGTTTGCTGCGTTGTGGAAGAGTCTGGTCTATGTTCTCTTATGCCAGTTTGTTATCATATGACATGTCTCGCATGCAAGGCGTACATGGGAAGTTTGCGTTGTGCTCTGACAAGCCAGTCTGTACAGCGAGGGAGCGAGGTTGGCTATCAATGTTGTTTTGGGTTTTCTTCTTCCGGAACTCAGTCCGACATGAATGTGCTGATCGGTGTGAGCCGCGCTTGCAGCTGGGGGTTATATGGTTGCTTGACGACTTCTCTTGAAACTTCTGCTTCCTTGTCATGCCGGCATTCCATGGCTGTTCCTGATTTGCCGCATAAGCTGGTGTTACCTTGGGGGTGCGTGTTGTAAATATTTGGGGGTGTGGCAAGTTGGAGGATCTCCAGGGAAATTCGTTCGTTCTTTCAAAGAAGATTGATTGTATGTGATGTTTGCAATCCTCCTTGGGTGGGGGGTGCCTGGTTGCGTACTTTTGTTGCTCCAGATTGAGGGACCTGTGATGTGTTTGAGGTTGGATGTCTGTTACTTAAATTGCTCTGTTTGTTTGTTTTTTAATTTAATTTTATTTTAATTTGGACCATTTCTCGATTTATGCGTGTCATCCTTGCTCAGGGGCCATGCTAATCTTCATTCTCTGTATCGTTCCAATTTTAACGGATGTCCCGAAGGACAATTGCTCTGTTTTTGCAGGGCTGATCTGATCCTCGATGTATTGTCGTCGAAATCCAATGGCAGGTGTTGCATCTCGTAAAAGAGATGCGCTGCTTCCAGTGCCATCACTACCAGAGACGAGCGTTTTCAAAGTTTTGCGGTACCGATTGCTGCCATGGTTATGGGTTTCTCAACCTCTGCGGAAATAAGGATTGGGAAGAGAAGGAGAAAGAGGAGGAGGCGAAGACGAGGGGTGTGGATGGGAGGGGGTTGGGTTGGGTTGGTGGTAGTGAGGTTGGGTTTGTAGGGTCTGGCACGGCTCCACACAGCTGGGGAATTTTGGTGCATTGACGAGAACACGGCTAACCCCAACCCTAGTGCCATTGGCTTTCTTTTCAGGAAGGGAGTGCTCTTCTAGGCTTTCAGGATTCTTCGAAGCCGAAAGAATGAATGATTTTTATATTTCAATTCATGGTACCATGCCCCCGCCATTTGCCGAAACTCTTTGCCATGCAAAGTTCCTTCAGGATTTTATGGATTCTATGAAGCCGGTTTAGGTACACGATTTAGGTACCATGGGAAAGCCACAACTTTCCATGGTACCATACTGCCCTTCGACGGAACTTTTACGGAACGAATGATTTATTATAATTCATTCATCATGTATTATGGTTACGAGTCTAACAATTCTACTAGCCTGCCGTTCTTTGTGGCTTTTTATATGGTATAGGTGGGCAGCACAATTTGTTGTAGCACGAGTGAGGAGGGTCTTCACATTGGTGCGACATCGATGTGAGCTAGATGTCGGCGGTTGTGTCCTGGAACTTGTCGATCGTCGGTGCGCTGTAGCAAATCCTCATGTGCGCTAGCTATTCTTGGTGGCGTTTGGGTTAAGCTAGCTCAAGTCACAGCTCAGCTCAGTGGAGAGAGAGGAGAGAGAGAGGTGGTCCAGCTTGTGATATCCGTAGACCAATTTGTCGAATGCAGAGGTATGTGGGATGGGTTGTTTGTGATGTTGTCTCTGTTGCGACTTGCAACTGAAGACCGTTCTTCTTCTGGATGAAACGTGTATTACACGTGGGGTATTACATGACACTTTATCACAGCGATAATAGCACAACCTCAATCCGGGTTCATGATTGCATGTGACCGTGGTGGTCGTTGGAATTTGTGCCACAATAGGACCGGAATGTGACGAAATTTTGTGCGGTTGGGAAGCGGTGAGAAAAGATACAGCTCTGTACAGCGGACGGTGATGTCCCCGCCAATTTTTCGGGACAGTTCGGAGAACCCTGGTTCCCTGGCTCGTGGCTGTGAACAGTCAGGGAGACGGAGACGGTCAGGAGGAGGTACCGTTTCAGCTTGTAATGTTTTCTGTACGACTGACTGCAGCTTGTGTACTTTTATATGTTCTGAACGTGTAGTTGTATGAAAAATGTGGGGAAAAAAAAAACAAAGCAAAACATTGCGATCTCGACAAAAGAGTGGAGTCTCAGATGCTGCTCCATGGGAGGTTTATCTTGACGTACGCTTTCGTGATATGAACAATGCGAAATTCCCTTTGCGGCTGCTTGTTTCGTCTACGTCATTGCAGAGAAAGCAGTGTTTCAGGGACTGTACTATAACAGCGAGCAGGACACTCGGCTACTCTTCTTCTTTTTTTGTTTCTTTTTTTTTGAGTTGTAAAGACCATTTTCAGAAACCTGTACAGCTGACACGAACGGTTGACGTGAAAGCCAATGCACAGTTGATATGAATAGAGTCATTCTATGTCAACTCAAGTTCGATGAATAATTCCTCCACATTCAAAAATCAAGCTGGCAGGAGTGACCGTGGGGTGTTATAGAAATCACGAGGGCACAATGCACGAAGACAGTTGCTCGGGCTAGTGGCGGCACTGCAAGTTGAAAATGGATGCTCAAATATATCTTGGGCGCATGGTATGCGATCGAACAGACAATTTGCAGAGATACGGAATAATGAGGAACGGGAAAGGGTTGGGTCTGCCGATGTGCAGTTATGACAGTTAGGGGTATAGGAACGGGTTAGGTTTGCCGATGGGCGGTTATGACAGTTAGGGGTTTAGGAATGGGTTAGGTCTGCTGATGGGCGGTTATGATGGGTGGGCAACGAAGAGTTGGGCGCATCACTTTTGCGGTGGATCTCTGGTATAGGTTGTGGGGGAAGCGCTGCATCGTTTTGGAAGTTGAAGAGCCAAGAGGCTGGTTGCGGGAGGAAGGAGGGGTGTTGGTGAGCCGTGGAGCCCTAGTGGACTCGGAGAACTGGAGATGTCCTGTCCGTGTGCAGTGCAAAGAACGCACTAAGCATGTTCTTAATCCTGTGACAGTTCAGAAAGGATGGTTCTACTCGTGTGTGCAGGCTCTGTGCTTCAGATACAACCGTCCGCTGTTCACGATGAACGAACGAACTTCGGCTGTCA
>BFEA01000362.1:193891-196391 GCA_003427395.1 Chara braunii | reverse complement strand
GATATTAAACTGATCAGAACAGATACTACACTTGATCTTAGCCAAAAGGTTCCTCTTGCTGTGCATAGTGATGATATTTATCTCAAGGGCTGACTGGATATGTTGTAGGTTGATTCATGTTGTTGTCGGCTTTTATTGCTTACTTATTCATTGTTTCTTTCACTCTGATTAATTGATAGAATGATAATCTTATTGTTTCAGGCAATTGATTCAGCTTCAAGAAAGAGATTGCCTCATTGTTTTGTGGATTATGAATATGATTGGTTGATCATTTCACAGGTAAACAGATTATGAGTATCATAGTTGGCTACCTGATAATTTCATTCACTTGATTCATCTCCTTTGTTTGAAACCACAACTACCTTTGAGCAAAAACAACTACCTTTGAGCCTCTGTTTGCCGAGGCTGGGAGCCGCCGCATGCCAAGTTGTTCGCAGCCAGCCTGGCGGAAGGCAGGATCATGTTGAATAGTTTTGAGGTACTGGGTGCGGGGCCAAGGCCGCAATTTGCACCAGAACTATGGGGGTCCAAGGGGAGGCAGGCGACAATATGAGACCATTGTATCCATCGTAGACTGAGGGTTTGAAACTGTGTAGAGGGGTCGATCATCTCCAGCCCTCCTCCGGCCTTGGGCTGGATCACTGAATCCCATGCCACCAGCAGAATTTTCACTGTCCTCGATCCACAGAAACATAGCCACTGCAGCTTCCGCTTGAGAGCTTTCAGTTCCCCTGTACTCATCGACCACAAAACGGCTTTGTACCAGAGGGTGGCCAGTACCATATTGTTAATGACCAAAGCTCGCCCAAAGAGCGACACATGCTTTTTGCAACATCCAGTTCATTTAGTCTGCGCCGAGGCAACTATCCAATTGTCATTCGTGTCGGGCTTTCCCTTTGGCGTAACCGACGCCCCCAAAATCCTAAGGGGCGCATTCGGGGGTAGCCAGGTTTTGGGGGCGCTTTCCCCTTGATGTGTGACGAACCACTTTCTGTAACGCACGAGTTTCTGCGCGGTTGCAACGAGGGGTCCTAAGCTGGGAAGATTGGGCCAATTACGGGAAATCGGGATCGGTGGAAAATTGCATCAGTACCCTTGCTTCTTCATCTTTTTCGTTGGTTCTTCGGGGCTGGGTGTGCTGGGACGGCCGGTAGAATGGTTGGTCGGATGGATGTCTGGCGCGCCACCGCGCGCGCGATTAATAAATGTTGACGTCGTTTGTTTTGGTTCGGTTTTCGATCTTTTGGGCGCGGACATCGCGCGAGAAATTGCTTCGTTCTTTTTGAATTTTCTTTTGAATCTTTTTTTTTCAAATTTTGTCGAGCCCTCCCCCCCCCCCGATCGCTCTCGGAATTTTGGACTTTCCTTTTGGAATTTGTGCTTTTGCTTTTTCGCATTAGATACGAATTTAGGAATTTCGTAATTAGGATTTTTCCTGCCGCGCGGTGCCTTTTGTTTTCGCGCTTCTTCATGCGGCTGCAACGGTACTCTGATTAGTGGGCGGGCGCCCTTAATCGTATGTGTAACTGTAATTTTGGGCGGGCGCCATTGTAACTGTATCTCTCTTCTTGCACGTCGTCTCTCCCGCCCTCCCTTTCTTTCTTTTGCTGAAATTTTGTAAGCCGCAGCCTGCATGCTCGGATCGATGCGTGGAGAAGGGTTACGTCCCCCACGCCGCGGCCGATCATGCAGAACGCAGGCGTCCTTTCTCTAACCCTCACTCTAAGTCCTAGTAATTCCGCGTTCTTCGCACATGCATGCACGCTATAAATTTTGGCTGCGCGATTAGTGAGCTCTCTTAACCCGTTGTTGGAAGCTCGGGGTTGCGCGATCAGGAAGGATCGGCACACGAGCGAAGTAAGAGGTGAGTAGAGTAGGAGTTGGGCGACCCGACGGGCTGGTGCCGAACGCGCGGGATTGACGTGGGCCACGACGGACTGTGGGCACGGGCGAATCCTACAGGTGCGGGAGGACTAAGCAGGGTGACAACTTCGTGGGTTGGTGCGTGACGACGGACTGTCCACATCGGAGAGAGAGAGAGAGGAAGAGAGAGTTGAGGATGATGGATGTGGATTTGCGGTTTCTTTGTCTCTTCCCCCCCCTCTTCACCTGTGTACATACATTTTGATTACGACTCCGGGCGGGTTGCCCGTTCTTATTTTTGTTTCGGCTTTCTGAAATCTGGGCTTGGATTTTTGCTCACATTTGTCTTCGCGATGTCCGCTTTTGCTTACATTATGTGTATGATTATCAAATGTATGGATGTATGAATGTGTGGATGTGTGGACGTTACGCCTGCTTGTATATCTGTTCGCTAAGAACCCCTGTCCTTGCTTTTCGTTTGTAACAAATCTTTGCCCACACCTGATGCAGTTGTAGATGGGATCAAAATATCGCCCCGACAACGATTTTGTTCTCGTTTTTGCTTGTCTCACGATGAGGGTTGTGATATGGTTGCATCTTGCATAATCCGAAGCAATTAAACGATCCGAGGTCTGGC
>BFEA01000362.1:181510-193771 GCA_003427395.1 Chara braunii | reverse complement strand
AACGCGGCCCGAGTCGCGCCCTTACACGCATTCCCGTACGTCGATTCGCCCACCCAAAAAGATTTGAGGCGGAACCGTCATCCCGTACGAGCACGCTGAGGCGCCACTGAGACGGCCTGTCCTACACGTGCTCATGCGCGATGACGATATCCCGACCTGCGCTATCCCATCGACAATGATACCATGACGCGATCTTGGGGCTCAGACTTGTCCTATGACCCAGACTATTTCACCCCTATAATAAACGAGCTCATAAGAACGCGATACCCTTGACACATGGAGAATCGGCTATGTCCGCGGTAATTCCACTGTGCCACCACTAGAGACCCTCGGTGCTCCGATTTCCCTTCCCCCGACCACACCTACTACTTCACCCACCCGGATTCGTTGAGGTCACCACCAGTTTCCCTCCTTTCCGCCTTCTTCTCCCGTATCATCAACTCAGTGTTGTTCCGTGGCCGGCCATAGCCCCCTATTGGCCCAACACGTTTTGTGTGAATTGTCGACGTAGCGGCGAACAGAGAACTCCGGAATTCCGAAGGCCCAACCCAAGCACGAGGCGACTTGCGCCACGTGGCGGCCCCCGACGGCCTAACTTTTCGGGACCGCTTCCACTGCAGAGGGATTTCCCCGTAAATAGTCGCCCACAATGCCCCGGCCCCATCGGGCCTTGAGTCCCCTGCGCACACGCCCTTTTTTCGCCCAATTGCATTCATATCCTTAAGACTCCCCTACTTTCCCAAAAATCCTTGGCACACCCCTTTTCGCACTTCCAGGCCCACACTCCACTCCGATCAGGAAGTCGCACTGGGCGTGAGGTTGGTATCGGAGCTCGACACGTGGTTAGGGTCTTAGGATTGATACCACGTTAATCAAGCGACCTGGCTAATCGTGGGCGACCTCGCCCTCGGAACGCGTATAGACACGACCCTATTGTCACCAGAAGCAGATCGGCTAACCGACGAGCAACCAATATGGCTGCCAACGTGCGAAATCCAGTTCCGCAACAAAATGTTAACCCACCTAATCAACCTGCCCCACGTGCACGAGCTCCCATGTCGCCACCAAATCTCTATCTATTTGTTCCGGCGCACCATCTTGCAGGAGCATGGCTGGCCACGCTTAGAGCACAGCAGTACGGTGATCACGAAGCACAGATCAACATTTCAGCTCGAATGGGAGAAGACGCTCATCACTGGTATAGTATCTATGTGTGGGTGGACCTCCCGACCTTCGAACGAGATTTCATGAATCGATTTGATTATGTCCACCCTGAGCAAGCGTTGTACATGATCAAGGACCGAGTGCAAAAACCGCTCGAATCCGTCGCGGAATATCGAAACCGTTTCTACCGAATGTTCGTAAAAACTGAGCGAGGTGAGCAAGTAGGGAGAGATCTGTTCATTGACGGACTCCGCAGTCGAACAATAAGGGCTAAGTTGCGAAAGCAGTTTTCTCCCATCACCCATACGCTACAACAAATTATGGCTGTTGCGGAAGAAATGGAACGGAAGTTCGCGACGAACTTTCTGGAAGGAGAAGATTACCCTAGAGACGGAGATTCGACCGAGCTTGCTCGAGCAAGAGCAGAGCTAGCTGCCTTACATAACAAATTTGAAAACATGGGGTTTGTATCACGACCTGTCACCTACATGGAACAGATAGGCCCCAAACGAGTAATCCTAAGTGAGACTCCAAGCATCTCTGCTCCTATGATGCCCCCGCTTGTCAGGACATTACCCCCGCCGCCGGTACAGACTCCTGTACGATCAAACGAATCGGCGGCCATTTTCGAACTAACCAAAACTTTTATTAGTTTGATCCAAGAAAGCAAAAAGGAACAGCGAGAGCACAATGCTCGGCTGGAAGCCATGATGAGGAACATGCGACCTATTGCGGTGCGTGCCCCTCCGATGCAACAAGGATTAGCCCCTGCCCCTGTTCTCGGAGGTGCTGCGAACGAATGTTTGCTACGCCTGTCATCAGCCCGGACATCTAGCCCGTGATTGCCCCCACCGACCCCCACAACAGCGGATCGGAGTCGCACCTATGGCTGTGGCCCCCATCGCCAACGGACCTGGACGAGTCGGAGCCTTGATGGAAGAAGTAGAGGGTGGGGGAAGTGCCCTGGCCACCACGGAAGAGGCCGCCGAGCTAATTCCGCTAGATCAGTATGTGTCGCTGGGATATCCTGGGCTAGGAATGATCAGAACAATCAGACCAACGCCAAAACAGAAAGAGGTGGTGGAGTGACGACCGTCCTTAGGAGAAATGGAGTCGGGAGGACCCACCTTCGTCACAGGGGAGATCGATGTATTAAACATCATTCGAGCATTGGACCATCGGATTCCCCTTTCGATCGGTCATCTACTCTCGATCTCCGAGCAAGCCAATAAGCGAATGTTACAACACTGTAAAGCGAATCGAGAGCGATTCGCTCTCGCCCGAGCACCAAACGTAAAAGCCAAAGGCCCCGCGTCGGAAGAAGACCCAACAAACACTCTGGATCCGATACGGTTAGGATTAATTCAGAAAGACGACCATTTCCTACGGATTAAACCCATTATAGTTAGAAATTTGGGAAATTCCTTACAACGCAATTCGGGAGCAGCTGTGTTAGCTATTTCACTGAGAGTGGTCGAAAGGGCAGGCAGGAAAAACGATCTGATCATGCTCACCGAGAAAGATCAGCTCGTTTCGGCAGATGAGGAAAAGATTAAAACTGTGGGGAGAATGACCAACGTCGCCTGCCGATTAGGAAAAGTACACGCGCTTGGGGATGTCGTAGTACTAGATGTTAATACGTACGGCGTTCTTTTCAGACTTCCCGCTCTTGTGGCGTTACGAGCAAACCTGGATTTCGAACGACGAGCGATCGTCCTCCGAAATACAGGAGGAAAGCCATACTTTGTGCCCATGCGATTGACCCTTCGCACTACTATTAAAGCAGTTCTTCGGGTTTCGCCGAGGATGATAGGGACTCTCCGTATGATCTCGTGGGACGAACCCGCATAAGGAATGTCATCAACTGTCAACCAAAGATGCGGAAAGCAGTGACGAGGATGATCCGGAGATCTTGAAATTGGCATGACAACGTGTTTGTTATCCACCGCCCAAAACGATAGCAAGAACGATGCAATTGACCATCCAAAAAATTCGAAGGACCAAGGCGATGATCTTGGGAGAGCCCCTCGTGCAGATTTCGAGGATGGTCGACTCTTTGGAACCCCCTCAAACCCTGTACGAAGGGATCACCCCTCTCCTCGCCAGGTACAACGACAAAAAATATTTTTGCGGCATTACGGAACTACCTAAGTCTTTACTAACATTGGCTAAAGAAGTGAGATTGTTGCGCTTGGGGGCGGAAGCAAGCTCTCTGGAACCCCCTGGGCGTTTCGAAGCAGAGACAGACGAACTGGGGATAAAGATCGCATCTAAGGAAGTGCCATGGCAGGATGTTTGTGATGGGATTACCCCGGAAGGACACGTGGCAATCCGAGAAGAAGATGCTCAGATGATGGCCACGGTGTTCTCCTGGCGATCGGATCATTCATTCATCTCGGCCTCCACCCGATTTGACAAAACAGGCGAATACGAAACAGATTGAAGTTCGGATCTGGGACCAACTTTTCGAACTACACGTTCCGCAATATGTGTCGGATGAAATCCACCGGGTAATTGCGGATATTCTAACGGAATACCAAGGAGCAATTAGTGTGTCAGACACTGACATCGGGTTGTCGTTAGTAATCCAACATGAAATTCAGACAGGAAATCACTCCCCAATTCATTGCAAACCTTATCGCTATTCCTTGATTGAACGCAAAAAGGCTCTCGAACGAATTCGGGAGTTCGAAGCCAGTGGTTGGATTGAACCCGCTACCGGACCTTGGTCGTTTCCCGTAGTATTAGTGCTGAAGAAAAATGAAGCGATTCGCATTTGCATTGATTATCGCAAGTTGAATGAGATCACGATCAAAGATGTGTATCCCCTCCCCAGGATTGATGATTTGCTGGATGCGATTGGATGTGCTAACTACTTTAGCAAGTTTGATATTCGGCATGGTTTCCATCATATTCTGGTAAGGGAAGAAGATCGACCGAAAACTGCCTTTGTGTTGTTTGAGGGCACGTGGCAGTGGGTTCGGTGTCCGATGGGGATTTGCAATGCGCCTGCCACGTTTCAGTGAGCGATGAACATGACGTTCCAGAACTTCGTTAACAAGACACGGCTGACGCAAGGGATGATCAACTTTTGCGTGATCGTGTACATGAACGACATCCTGGTCTATTCGGAGACTTATCACGGGCACGCGCAACATATTGAATGGACATTGGGCGCACTAAGAGATGATGGGTTCAAGATTGCGCTCGAGAAAAGCGAAATTTTCCTCTCGGAAATTTCGTTCTTAGGCTACGTCGTGACACGTGGAGGATTGCGGCCGGACTCGAGAAAAGTTGCGGCGGTGAAGGAAGCCCTGGTTCCCACGTCACTGACGCAGGTTCGAGCCTTCTTGGGACTGGCGTCGTATTACCGACGCTTCATCAAGGGCTTTGCCGCGATTGCACGACCGCTAACGAACCTGTTACGGAGGGACCAACCTCTCAGTTGGGACGCGGAGTGTCAGCATGCCTTTGCAACCCTCAAAGACGCTCTGGCAACAACCCCTATTTTGATTCGGCCGGACCCCTCGAAGCAGTTCATTCTCATCACGGACTGGCAACCAGAAGTCATTTCTGCTATTTTAGCACAGAAGGGGAACGATGGTCGCGAACACGTCATCGAGTACGCGTCTGGAACCGTACCGTACGAACGAAGAAACGACTCCGCACCTCAAGGCGAGTGTTATGCGGTAGTTTGGGGAATCCAACACTTCCATCTGTATCTCTACGAACAAAAGTTTCGCCTCGTAACGGATCACGAGCCTCTGCTTGCGTTGAAGAAGCTCACCAACTACACGGGCATGATTGGCCGTTGGGCGGTGCGATTGCAAGAATACGACTTCGATATCGTCCATCGAAAGACAGAGCGACACGGCAACGCGGACGGGCTGACACGTCTGCATCGACCCGCCAAGGTAACAAAGGGCGAGGAAATTACACCGTGGAAAGAGCCAGACCTGACTAACGAGCCGAAGTATGGACAAGTGGCAGTTCTCCCACGTGGCAAGAAGCGAATCGGTGGCGATGGGTGACGGAGGTAACCCCACAACCCCTCTCTCCCCCCCTTCCTCTTCGTCTCTCCTCTCCCTGCCTGACAAATTTTGCTATTTTTGCGAAGCCATCTCCCGCGTATACTCGRTCTYCACGTGTYCTAAMGGGGAGGGGTATGTCGATTGGATAGATTGTCGACAGTKTGTCGCACGAGCCCATGGCTCGTGCATCCAATACAGAAACGATAGTAAACCGTGGTTGTGCCCCTTGTGCCGGACCAACAAAATTCCGACCGAGACTCGATTTTTGGATGCCATGTCAGAAGGATTGGAAAAGACCCGGAAGTTTAGAAGGGCCGAGGTATGGACGGATATTGCCTTAATTGCCACCCTAGTAGGCAACCCCCTCCAGGATTTCACCAAGGAAGATCGGAGGAGGGCCAACGAAAGGRCTCGGGATTATCGATGGATGGAGGGTAGATTAGAAAAACGGAAAACGGACGGCAGTGGGATTTGGATGGTAGTGCCACATCCGTTCATGCGGTACGACTGGGTTAAAACCGCCCACGAGGAAACTGCGGCCCATTTTGCCGTACGAATCACGGAGTCCGCTATCGACAAAAATGAGTGGTATTGGTCCAATATCCGCGACGATGTGAAGTACATTGTCGCCAACTGTCAAGTCTGCGCCGCTGATAAGGTGCCGATTCAACCGCCAAGATCGATAGTACCCACGGTTGTTGAACGGCCATTTCAAAGAGTGAGCATGGACACTGCCGACATAGTGGTGCCCCCTGGCTCTAATAGTTGCGAATATTCAATCCTATTGGTATTTGTCGACCATTTCTCGAAATGGATCGAAGCGTATCCTTGTCGCACGCGGCAAGCCACGGAAATCGCGCGATATGTCAACCGTTTCCTTGGGATGCATCAGGATACGGAAGAGATCCTGACCGACAACGGGGCTGAATTCAGAGGAGAAGTGTTAAAGAGTCTGGTCATACATGGCGTCGCCATACGGAACACCGCAACCCACATGTCACAATCCAATGGGCTGGTCGAAAACGCCAACCGGGTGATAAAGACCGCATTGCGACGAAATATCGTGGCACGGGATCCGAGGCCCTGGCCCGACATCATCGATCACATCCTGGCGGTCCATCGAGGAACGCCTCACGAATCAACGGGGTTGAGCCCCTTCCAATTAAGGACCAATAGCATCGCTTGCGTTACAATACCAAGCCTCCCGGACGAATCTACAGTGAACCAACGTCCCACTAGGGCCACAGCTAGGGACAAGGCCAAACGACACCTAGAGCTAATGGAACTGTCACTGCCTAGGCTAGCCCGAAAACGACAGAAAATGACCGAACTAGCCCAAGGCCGACAGATCCGGAGCTACGAGGCCCGAAATGGGAATGCGGGTTCACGGCCCCAGTACAAATTGGGGGCCCCAACGGCGTGGACACATGCGCCTCGCCCCTGAGGTCTCCGGCAGCCGATCGGCTCGACTAATCATCCGCCACGTATCCTACCTCCGTCCCCTTCCTCCTTCTCCATCTTCGCCTCCATCCGATTCCTCCTCCTCCGATAGGGAAGGCGATGACTATCCCTCTCCTATCTCTCCGTCTCCTTCCTGTTCTCTCTCTCTCACCCCGACACCATCGCCATGAGCGTTGCGACGGAGCGAGTGATCGGCGCGCGACTTCTTACTCCGCGGGGGTGAATCAGTGTCATACGGCAAGTGCAACGGCCCCATCTCTGCCCGGATCTCCTCCGGTTTGCGGCTTTCTTCAGTACAACGGCGATCTACGCGGCGGCGGAGTTCCGATTCGTAGAAGAAGCAACTACGCGCGTTCTGGCCGAGATCTCGGCCTTTCGGCGACTATCCCCTCCCGTGATTAGCCATATCGCTGTCGTTGTCGTCTTTACAGGGGATATCACAACGATTCCGTTGGCGAATCACTCCGACATCTATCGGACGTTGCGCACTTGGGCTGGGGAAGTGAGGACGGCGTGGACGGATTTTCTATCTCGACGAGGAGATACCATCGTACCGGCGCATGACACGGACCTCCAACTCCGCTCGTCTCGAAGTTCGCCCGCGATCGTGCTTACGGAGCTTCGTCCCTTCGAGCCGCCCCAATGAGTCTTCGTCGCGTCTCCTATTTCAGCCTCCCCTCCAGCATCCCCACCCTTTGGCAGTCTGCGCGGGCTCCCACCCTCTCTTACCGTGTTAAGGAGAACAGTGCGCCGCTATTGAGTGAGGAGAAGTGGGACGCGTGGTGGGAGAACTATATCGAGCTCGCTTTTTGCCTACTAGAGATAGAGTTTCGCTGGTCAGAGGCGGCCCCATTCGGAGAAGGGCCGGAGCACCCAGAAGACAGCGTGGAGTTTCTGATCATCCAAGCCTGGAGGACAGCGGAACAGGGCGACCTACTGGGATTCCTGTTCGGGAAGGTGGAGGAGGGCAATCTCACCTTGATCACGGACGAGTTGCTGGTGTTTTTGACTCAGTTGGCGGACGATCTGCCCCTGGACATCCTGTCGCATAGTGACAAGCAGCCTGGCACCCACGTGCTGTCTCAAACGCTCGAGCCGCACCTCGTGTGGTCCAGGTGCACGGAGATCGACGAGGACAATTGTCTCTATCCCTCCCAGGCGCTCTACTTGGAGATCGACGTTACCGATCTCACGTTTTGGGACCCGATTGCGAGACAAAACGTGGCGCAGGACGAGGAGATAAGGGGAGCAGACGAAGAAGAGGAAAAAGAAGAGCCATCGAGTGAGGAAAGGGACGATCCGGACTACGTACCGGATAGAGAGGCAGGGATAGCCAACGAATCAAACCAGCCGCATGTGCAGGATGAGGGGGTAGAACCAGAAGAAGAAGAAGGAAGCGGGCTATCAGGATCGGAGTGCGAAGGATTCGAGGCTGAAGTGCGCGACGCAGCGCAAAAACGAGCACGAGAGCGGAGGAAACGGAAGCGCAAGGAAACCGCGAACCACAACAGACGTGTCCTCTGTCGATCCGTCGATCGGAGACCCGTGGCGTGATCCACAGCCGCTAGAAGAGGAAGACGATGGAACCACGGCAGAGGGATCACGGAGTCGAAGAAGAAGAAGAAGTGAATCGCCATCTCCCTCCGGCTCCCCGTCCCGATCCTCCCTTCGTCTACATCAAGATCTCGGCGTTCGTGCTTCGCCCTCAGTCGTTCTCTCGCCAACCCCGTGACTACCTCATGCTCACCCGCCTCCCCCTTAGATCCCCGTTCCCCGATGGATGGTGTCCGTTCCCCCATCACCTTTTCTACCATCTCTACACTACCCGCCTTCTAGTCTCCGTCTATCCACACGTCACTACTTGCTCTGTGGTTGATTCCTTTCTCCTTCATGTGCTCCTGTTTAGCGCAGACTGGCGGGAATATAACCACATAGAAGTATATTGTATTGTGTCAGGGACTATTCCCGCCTGCAAAAATTATGAAGATTTTCGCGCCGCCCTGCGACGGACCCTCTCCACCATCTACCCCGATTATATTGTTGCTTTCGTCATATTCATGAGGTCCCTCGTTTCCCCCGCATCCATCGCTCCTTCCACTACGCTACCCTTCCTAATTTCGCCTTTCCCGCCATGAACCGCTTCATGCCCTCTCTCCCCCTGAACCATCCGCCACCTCCACCCTCGATGATCAGGCTGCCATTCCCCGGGAACGTCTAAGGTCTAGGATCTACCCTCCTGTTACACTGATGCATGGTTGATGGCACGTGTCGCAGCAAAGACACGAGAAAGATCCCGTCCTTGGATCGTCGAGAGCCCAATCTGAGGAACTAGTAGAAGAGCAGAACTGCCACGTTGGATAACGTCCGCACGCAATCGAACGGTAAGTGGCATAAAGTGAAGTGCCTTGCGTGTCGATCGATTAGAGAAATCGACACGTGACAACAAGCAAGCAGGAGCTTGCTAATATTGGAACCCCCTGGGCGTCACATATGTGACGAACCACTTTCTGTAACGCGCGAGTTTCTGCGCGGTTGCAACGACGGGTCCTAAGTTGGGAAGATTGGGCCAATTACGGGAAATCGGGATCGGTGGAAAATTGCATCAATACCCTTGCTTCTTCGTCTTTTTCATCGCTTCTTCGGGGCTGGGTGTGCTGGGACGGCTGGTAGAATGGTTGGTCGGATGAATGTCTGGCGCGCCACCGCGCGCAAGATTAATAAATGTTGACGTCGTTTCTTTTGGTTCGGTTTTCGATATTTTGGGCGCGGACATCGCGCGGGAAATTGCTTCGTTCTTTTTGAATTTTCTTTTGAATCTTTTTTTTTCAAATTTTGTCGAGCCCCCCCCCCCCCGATGGCTCTCGGAATTTTGGACTTTCCTTCTGGAATTTGTGCTTTTGCTTTTTCGCATTAGATAGGAATTTAGAAATTCCGTAATTAGGATTTTTCCTATCGCGCGGCGCCTTTTGTTTTCGCGCTTCTTCATGCGGCTGCAACGGTACTCTGATTAGTGGGCGCCCTTAATCGTATGTGTAACTGTAATTTTGGGCGGGCGCCATTGTAACTGTATCTTTCTTCTTGCACTTCGTCTCTCCCGCCCTCCCTTTCTTTCTTTTGCTGAAATTTTGTAAGCCGCAGCCTGCATGCTCGGATCGATGCGTGGAGAAGGGTTACGTCCACCACGTCGCGGCCTATCATGCAGAACGCAAGCGTCCTTTCTCTAACCCTCACTCTAAGTCCTAGTAATTCCGCGTTCTTCGCGCATGCATGCACGCTATAAATTTTAGCTGCGCGATTAGTGAGCTCTCTTAACCCGTTGTTGGAAGCTTGGGGTTGCGCGATCAGGAAGGATCGGCACACGAGCGAAGTAAGAGGTGAGTAGAGTAGGATTTGGGCGACCCGACGGGCTGGTGCCGAACGAGCGGGATTGACGTGGGCCACGACGGACTGTGGGCATGGGCGAATCCGACGGGTGTGGGAGGACTAAGCAGGGTGACAACTTCGTGGGTCGGTGTGTGACGACGGACTGTCCGCATCGGAGAGAGAGAGAGAGGAAGAGAGAGTTGAGGATGATGGATGTGGATTTGCGGTTTCTTTGTCTCTTCCTCCCTCTCTTCACTTGTGTACATACATTTTGATTACGGCTCCGGGCGGGTTGCCCGTTCTTATTTTCGTTTCGGCTTTCTGAAATCTGGGCTTGGATTTTTGCTCACATTTGTATTCGCGATGTCCGCTTTTGCTTACACTATGTGTATGATTATCGAATGTATGGATGTATGAATGTGTGGATGTGTGGACGATACGCCTACTTGTATATCTGTTTGCTAGGAACCCCTGTCCTTGCTTTTCGTTTGTAACAAATCTTTGCCCACACCTGATGCAGCTGTAGATGGGATAAGAATCTCGCCCCGATAGCGATTTTGTTCTCGTTTTTGCTTGTCTCACGATGAGGGTTGTGATATGGTTGCATCTTGCATAATCCGAAACAATTAAACGATCCGAGGTCTGGCTCCGCGAACGCCACGCGAGAACACGTGTAAACGCGGCCCGAGTCGCGCCCTTACACGCATTCCCGTACGTCGATTCGCCCACCCAAAAAGATTTGAGGCGGAACCGTCATCCCGTACGAGCACGTTGAGGTGCCACTGAGACAGCCTATCCTACACGTGCTCGTGCGCAGTGACGATATCCCGACCTGCGCTATCCCATCGGCAATGATACCATGACGCGATCTTGGGGCTCAGACTCGTCCTATGACCCGGACTATGTCACCCTTATAATAAACGAGCTTATAAGGACGCGATACCCTTGTCATACGGAGAATCGGCTATGTCCGCGGGAATTCCACTGTGACACCACTAGCGATCCTCGGTGCTCCGATTTCCCTTCGCTCGACCACACCTACTACTTCACCCACCCGGGATTCGTTGAGATCACTACCAGTTTCCCTCCTTTCCGCCTTCTTCTCCTGTATCATCAACTCAGTGTTGTTCCGTGGCCGGCCATAGCCCCCTATTGGCCCAACATGTTTTGTGTGAATTGCCGACGTAGCGGCGAACAGAGAACTCCGGAATTCCGAAGGCCCAACCCAAGCACGCGGCGACCTGCGCCACGTGGCGGCCCTCGACGACCTAACTTTTCGGGACCGCCTCCACCGCGGAGGGATTTCCCCCTAAACAGTCGCCCACAGTGCCCCGGCCCCATCAGGCCTTGAGTCCCCTGCGCACGCGCCCCTTTTTCGCCCAATTGCATTCATATCCTTGAGACTCCCCCACTTTCCCAAAAATCCTTGGCACACCCCTTTTCGCACTTCCAGGCCCACACTCCACTCCGATCAGGAAGTCGCGCTGGGCGTGAGGTTGGCCGTCACAGTGCAACCACCAGTCCACAGTTTTCTGTCCACAGCCATATCCCAGAACCTGCAAGAACATGTCATAAGTGCTCAAATTTCCTCCATGTTCCACACATTGGCCTCCACCATAATGGTAAGGTAGGACACGAAAACACCCAGTCCCATTCCGACCTCGATATGTGAAATCGTCTTACGCCATATGTTCTGATTTATTTTGGGAGACATGGTTCAAGCCCGGACCTATCAATTTCTTGTGCAAAGAAGAGCCATATAATGGTAAGGTCATCTGGAAACAAGGAGCAAATCGGCATCCTCATGTATGTTTGCGAACTTAATCTTGGGAGGTCCTTATTGTGCTTCACGTTAGCCGATAATGCCTCCGTTATGACCAGAAACAGGAATGGGGAATGGGGTCCCCTTGCCCTTTTTTTTTTTCTTTTTTTTTTTTGAAGAAAAACCCTTGCGACGGGAGGGGGGGCATGCTGATACGAACAGACATCCCCTCCACTGCCCCTTTGTTGGATGGCTCCATTCCATTGGTGGGGAGTTGCACCTGCTGGAAACCGGTCCAGCGTCCCTTTACAGACTTATTGCAATGAGCCAAGCAACATGTTATGCTGATTGTTATGATGACACAAATGGCATGTCATGCAGACTATTAAGCCGAAATTGAGGTGGAATTTCGAGCATTGTATAGGGGCATCTTCAACGTCATATTCACGATCAGGAGGGGGAGAGCCGTGGCTGCGCACC
>BFEA01000362.1:150503-166447 GCA_003427395.1 Chara braunii | reverse complement strand
GGGGGAGGGGTAGTGGTTGGGGTGTGTGGGCGGCAACTGCGGCAGTCTTTGAGGGGATAAGGGAGACCTAGGGGGAACATACTGCTAGTCGGATATTGGCATGAAATTAGTCGGGAGGAAGGGAACTGCAAAATCACTGAGGGGTGTTCTTTGCCAGGCTGGCTCCGATGATCTTCACGGCTTCCATCGTATGTTATATGCAACATCCATTTCCGAGAACAGTTTGGCCAGGTCCTGCCATAGTTGAAGGTAGGATTCCCATATGGCTGCTTTGGCCACAGGTTCCTTTTCCTCCCATTAATCCCTGAGAAAGTTTTGCCAGGCCTCTTGGATTCTCATTCTAATTACCTCCTCAATGGCTTGTTGTGCTTGCCGCAACCAGAATTGGTGGCTATTCCTTTGAAAGGAACATCTAGCTCTCCAGGCCAACATGAGAAATTCCAGCCTCATATTTAAAAAGAGATTGGAGGCGAATGGGGACCATTGCGCCATAAGATGTCGGTTCTTGTCGAGCAACAGGAGGCCGATGTCCTACTATGGGATGTGGCAGCTTGTCAGGGAGTAAAATGTTGTGTCCCACCACCTCCATAATTGGGTGACCATTGGGCAGGCTAGCAGGCAGTGTTCCAATGTTGCCCAGGTCGGAGGCGACGACCTGCCACAATAAGTGCAGATGGGGGATAACATGTCTTTTTGTTCAAGGTTTGTTCTTGACAGTAGCCATCCTCGGTGGGCAGGCAGCGGTGGAGGATTTGCCATTGCAGCGCTCTGAGATTCGTAGGCATAATCTTTGAATACTTGGCCCAAGGCAAGGCCTCCATCAGCCACGAGTCGATGGGTGAGTCTCGCGCCTATATGTTAGATATCGTGCGATTAATTACTGTAGGTGGGCTGCAGGTTTTATATCCCCCTTTGACAGAGTAGTGCCATACGTGCATTGGATTCGGACCGGGCCACTCCCATTCTCCCAGACAGAAAGGTAGCCTGGCGAGTGGTATTGAGGGCTCATACACAAAAAATCCGTCCTAGGAATCCGCCCCCACCCATGTGTGAATGAGTCCCACCCAACTTTCATCACCGTTCAGGTCTTGGTTTCGTGTAAGTTTAGAGAATCTGGCTCCTGGTTGGGCAGGCTCATATGCTTCTAATGAACATAGCCCTTCTTGTTTTGTTGGACCCAAAATACTGTGAGTGGGAGGGCCAGGTCTGTGTGCCTAATCACCTTGTCGTCCTGACGAACTGTGGGGGCCCTCTTTGAGGGCCAGCCGCCATGATATGGGGAGGGTCTCCCTTAGTTTAACTAGTTTGTCCTCCACGTTCTTGGCATATTTCAACTTCAATTGTAGCTGAGTCATCGTGATCCAATCACCTTTGTGCTGTTCCCACAGGTCCCCAAACGTAAATATGCCTTTGTTTGCCCAAGTCACCCAAGATGAGTCTGTTGACATCGAGAAGGGTTTACTGTCCTCATCTAGTACGTAAGGGTTGCCAANCGTAAATATGCCTTTGTTTGCCCAAGTCACCCAAGATGAGTCTGTTGACATCGAGAAGGGTTTACTGTCCTCATCTAGTACGTAAGGGTTGCCAAAAAGTGGCTGCCTTCATATGTTGTGTCATCTGTTGGGGGGTGGTTTCTGTTGAGGGTTGCRCCTCCGCCAAAGYTTAAGCATAAAGGGTCATAGGGGGYCCAAGAGCAGGTCCATCCTCGTTGCTTGTGCTGGGGTGTGAGCCTGCGTTTGTCGCAAGGGGGCGGGAATCGATMAGTGAATGTTTGTGAGCGATCGGAAGGGGTGCAGAGTGTTGGCTGTTAGCGGCTCCGGAGCCAGGTTGGCAATCTCCAAAGAAGCTAGAGGGGCCCATGGAATGTCATTCCCTATGAGTAGCCTSATAAGGACCTTGAAAAWTARGGCTTCGCTCTCTCTTTCTAGATCCAATATTCCCAAGCCCCCTTTGGACCTAGGTTGAGTGAGCGTTTCCCAACTCAGCCGATGCACACMCCCCCGTTCTTTGGTGTTATTCTTCCATAGATACGTAGTCAACGCTTTCCTCAACGTGGTATATTGTCTCGGCTTCAGCGGCCAGACAACCAATTTATACCATATGGCCGCTAATATTGCATTGTTTATTGCCAGGGCCTGCCCCACCAGCGAAGTGTATAGCCCCTCTCATTTTGTCAATCGATCTAGTGCCATATCGACTAACCTATCCCCGTGGTAATGCGGAGGCCCCAACGCAGTTAGTCTCATCCCAAGGATTTTGATGGAATCCTCCTTTCGTGCCCAGCCAGCCGTCGGATGAAGAGGTGGGGGTTCTCCCTGTCACTTCACAGTGCGCCATCTGACGCTTCTGGTGTTAGGTTTTTTTTTTTTTTTTTTTTTTTTGCCCCCCCCTCTTCGTTGGCCTAGCCAACGGTCACGTCATCACGTGGCTGAAAAACCCCGATTTTTGTGGTGCATACCCAAGTTCGAATCCAGAGGGGGACCACTTCTCGATTATGCGTGTCATCCTTGCGCAGGCCCATGCCAACCCCGCGCGGCTGATCTTCAGCCACGTGATCTCGTGATCACACGGCCGAGATTGGCCGCGCCCAAATGCTTGGCGGCCAGCTCCAAAAGGAGTTGGCCCAGTAGCATGCGACATACCTGATTCGATCCCGTTATCTGTCGAGTATAAGTCATGTATCGTAACCTACTGGGCTAGCTCCTATCATGGGAGCTATGCTTGCAGCCCTTCTATGTGAAGGGTTCAGGCCATGTAGGTTTGTCATCTCAGGCCTAGGCAGGCTTAGCCCTGCCTCGCCCTACTAAAGTCGGTGCCCCGCTACCTAACCGGCTGGAACTCAGCCCGGCGGGCTGCAAGGCACCCTGTTAGCCGTGTGTCCGGCATCAGGCCCCGACGCAGAGTTAGATCTCATAGCTCAAAAAAACAGGTAACCCTTCTCTCCCGCGTCGCGTCCTGTACCCGGCGTGTCCATTCTTTTTAGCCTACTCAGGCCCTGAATCGCGAGGGTATTATTATTTTAGGTAGAATAGGTCTTAGCTTTAGTGTTTCCACGTCCACGTGCCTCTGCGGCCCTGCTAGAAACCGCCAACTACCAACATTACTCTCAAATGTAGGCGTCTGAACTAAGGTTCGATAAGTTTTAGTCTCTTAGTTATAGGTTAGGTCTAAATGAACTATTGGCAAACGTCAATCTCATTGAGTCCTTCAATTCAACGAAAGAGTCGGACAACGTCCGACGTTTAAAATCACCGGCAAATACCCTTTTCAAGATATTTGCCCCGACACCGCGAAGTCAGCCCCTCGTCAGAGGGATTCATTCTGCCCTCCTCCTCTTGCTGAGTATGTTGATTCTTCGATGGGAGAGGAGCTTGATGTTGTTACTCTTGATCTGGATCTTGTTGTGGCTAGGGAGGGTCCTGGGTCGGCGGGGGGCGAAACCGGCCCCGAGCAATAACGAGGATCTGCTGAAAGACCTCCACCCATGTCTAATGGGCTGGAGGGCTAGATGTTAGCGCCTCTCTAAGCGTCGTGCTATTGGTTAATAACTAACCAGTTCCATATACGATGCATCCCAATATTCCTCTTTCCCTTGTGGGTATTGTGACCTCGAGTGTTAAATTATTCATTCTGCAATTGTTTGAGTCTTGAGGTCTAGATCCATCTCTTTCGGAAGTGCGTCCGGACCCTCCCTACAATCAGCCATTGCCACGTCCGAGGGGGGGGGGTGTAGTTGAGGGTCCACGTCCATCAGTTGGGCGTCGAAGGCATCTACGCAAAAGTCTACGGCCCTTGACCCTTTCCGCGAGTCATCATCCAGCCCATGATGTGCTTGGTGCGCTGGTTGTGTTTGTTGTGTTAGTTGTGCCTGTTGTGCGTGTTGTATTCTCTGACCTTGTTGTGTTGTTGTGACACCCACTCTTGCTGCATTTGTTGCTGCATTTGTTCCTGGGCTCACGCAGGCCGCGTTTGCACCTGAGCTTGCGTCTGACGTGGTTGTTGTGTTTGTTGTGTTTGTTATGCTTGTTATGTTTGCTGCGTCAGTCGCCCCTGCTGCATCTGCTTGTTGTGTTTGTTGCGTCAATCGTCCCTATTGCATCTACTGCGTCTGGTATGCTTGTTGTGGTTGATGTGCCTGCGTTTGCTGTGACGGCCATGGTTGCGCATGTCCAGTCGTATGCTCCTGTTGCGTTGGCTGCATTGGCTATGCCTGCTGCATTTGCTGTGTCTGCTGGGCTTGCGCCTGTTGTGCTTGTTGTGCTTGTTGTGCTTGTCGCGTCTTCTGCCCTTGCTATGTTTGTTGTGCTTGTTATGCCTGCTGTGTTTGTTGTGCCTACTGAGTCTGTTGGGCATGCTGTGCTTGATGCATTTGCTGTGTCCACACTGGTTGTCCAGTCTGCTGGTCTTGTTACGTGTGAAGGGCTTGCACTTGCTTCTCTTGCAACCCATGTTGCATTTGATGTGCCCCATGTATTTGCTGCGCTTACCACTTTTGTTGTGCTTTTTGTGCCTTCTTGGGTATAACTCTAAAGTCCTACAGACAATTGCCTTAGTGCTGAAAGGAAAAGATAGCAATATGCCATAAGATAATGTCGTGTCGTTGAACCACTAAGAGTGAGATGGTCATAGAGGGGGTAAATTCAGCCTAAGAATAAAAACTCCTATGGGTAGTCACACACGAAGATGGGATGGGTCATCAGGCTTAGGGCGAGGGAATGGTAGCGAAAGAAAACCGATGACCCTAACAGATAGACCATCAAGGCGGGTAATGCTAGACAAAAGGATAACATCATGCAGGGTCAACCATGAAAGAGGAGTCTAGAATAGAGTGGAGGTATGCCTAACTGAAGGCATGCAATGGCCGATACTAGGGTGATGAGGGTAGTGGGTGAGGGAAACGTGCACACAACTCACGAACTAGGGAGGAAGTCAGATCTGGGAGCAGTGGAGCCAGATCTGGGAGCAGGGAAGCCAAAATAACGTTAGGGTCTCAATGCCTATGCAATACCAAAGAAAGTCCAACTCGGGAAGAACCAACTAAGTGAGAACCATCATGTGACATATAGAAAGGAATGCACAAAGTAGGTGGTGGCGTGAAGTAGTCACATTCAAAGTAGTTAAAGTTGAAGAAGTAGTTGAAGTCCAAAAGGTGGTTGAAGTCGTCAAAGTGGTCAATGACGCCGATGAAGTAGGAGTCAAGTCGATGTCGAAGTAGAGCCGCAAAACGCAAATATTATAAAGAAGCTGATGATAGAGAAATTTCTTGTGTGAGTCATTCATAGGAGATAGAAAAGTGATAAGAGTGTCAATCGTCAAGACGTTGAGGGCGTCGACGAGTGCGTGGTGGACACACGGAGGTGTCCGCCTGCTGCTGAAGAAGGAAGTGGGTTCGTCCTCAGCAATCGTCTCGGTCGGAGGAGGAGGAAGAGGGTCAATCGATTGAGTAGGAGCAAAGGTCTTAACACGACGAGCACGATCATATGCACGCACCAAGTGTTCGTGGAGCTCCCAAGTAGCTTCCTCATCAGGATAGCCCTTCCAACGCACAAGGTACTGGATACATGGAGAGGTATCGTTAGTAACTCGGTGAGATATTGTGTCTGAAACGACAAACTCCTCGTGGTAGTCCACCATGATAGGTGGAGGGCGGTAATAAGGGCGTCCGACGAAGCGCTCAGACGGTCTGTGATAAGGACGCATCAAGGCGACGTGGTATACATCGTGTACGCGAGCTTGTCGAAGGTAATCAGATGGTTTCATAGGGAAACTAACCGGACTGGCGGCCCTATCAGATTCGATGACCTGAAGGATGTGATATGGACCGAAGAAGTGACGCCTGAACTTGCGAAATGTATCTTCTTCGAGAAGCAAGTGTGGTGCATCAACGAGCACATCGTCATCGATTTTTAATGGATTATTCATTCGTGATCGGTTTCCTCGTGCACTCATGGGAGTTTAGGATCCAGCTATACTCTCGTGTGAGTGCCTCATAATCGCCATCATAAGGTCGATCCAATCATCAAGCGCAAAACAACAAGTGTCTTGCGTAACCGCGATAGTTGTATGAAATCTGAGGGTAGACGAGGGTGGTAGTCGAGGTTACAATAGAATGGCGACATCCCTGTAGCTGGCGAAACGGCGTGGTTGTACTCAATCTCCGCGTGGGCTAATTGCAAGTCTCACTACTGGTCATCCCTAATAAATTTTCAGAGGATATTATCGAGAGTTTTATCGGTAACCTAAGTTTGATCATCCGTTTGAGGGTGATAAGACGATGAGAAGCGGAGCTGAAATCTATACACCTCGTGTAGGCGTCGCTAGAATGTGTTGGTAAAGCGGGGGTCATGGTCGGAGATGATGCTCTGAGGTAAGCCACGATCTCTCATGAGTCGGTCGAAGACGATGTGGGCGACCTCATGAGCGCTAATGTGATAGGGGCAAGGGACAAAACGTGCATGCCTTGTGAAGCAATCACGGCGACCAAGATAGCATCATGGCCATGCTTAGTGCGAGGGTGGAGGGGACCAGCAAAATCCATCGAGATGGATTGCCAACGGTCCTCGGGTATGGATAGAGGCTGAAGTAACCCATACGGAAGGTGGTTCGCACTGTTCACCTCCTGACAGGTAGGACACTCATGGATGGAGGCTTTGAGGAACTCATTGAACTTCAGTCAGAAGTATGGGCGTCAAACATGGACCAACGTCTTCTGGAAGCCCATTTGATCGATAGTTGTGGTCCTTGAACTCTGCTATGGCCTGGACGTGGAGATGTTTAGTGGAGGGAACGTATATGTAAGGTTCGAGTTGACCATATCTACTATGTCGGTACAGGAGACCGTTCTCAGCGAGGGAGTATGAAGAAACGATTTTGCCACTCTGCAATGTCGAGTGGATGTCGCGATAATTCGGACAGTGATGGTATTGAGTGCGATATGCATCGATAACCGACTAATCAATTTAGGTGACTGAAATGGCAGCAAGGGCATCGGCGACGCAGTTCGTTTCACCTTTAATAGGCTGAACGGTGAAACTATAACTCAAATAAATCACGCCACCAACGTGCATGTCAAGAGGAAAGTTTGGGTTTCGTGAGGAAAGCCTGGACAACTAAGTTATTCATGCAAACCGTGAACGGTGGCCTGTGCAGATAATGACGTCAGTACTGGTAGCATAAACTGCTGCGAGAACCCCATGTGTAGTTTATCTCAGCAGGCAGTAGCTGACGAGAGTAGAAATCGATCAGGCAATCCCCAGCACGAGCCTCGATAGTCTCATCCTCTGCGGTGATCGGGGAGTAAGTGACGAAATGACTGTCAGTGGAGGGAAGTGGGGTAAGGATAGGCGTTAGTCTCGAAGGAGTGTCAGCATGAGGGGGGCGGGGGGGTAGAGAACATAGGGATAAGGGGAATCAGGACGAGTGGGGAACATATGAGAAAGTAAACTCATACTACAAAATCTGACCCATCGATGGTGGCTATGAAGGGACAATCAAAATCGGGCAGACGAAAAACCGACGCACAAGTCACCGCTTTCTTGAGGGCGCGAAAAACATTCTTGCAAAGGTGTCTCCAAATCCATGGCGGGAGCTTCTATAGGGTGGAGGTAAAGACATAGAAATACCTATCGTATCCTCGGATAAACTTACTATAGTAACTAGTAAGGCCTAGGAAACTACAAGGCTGCTTGACGGATGTAAGAACGGATCACTCTGCGATAGCAATGATCTTTGCGTCGTTCATGTGGAGACCCTGGTCCGACGGATGGTGTCCTAGAAAGTTCACTTTGCACTAGGCAAAACGACACTTACGAAGCTCCACATAGAAGCCATGCTTGCATAAGCGTTGTAGGACATCAGATAGGTGTCTGAGATGATCTTCTAAGATACGACTGTAGACAAATATGCCATTCAGGTATACGATGACATATTTTTCAAAGATGTTCCTGAAGATATCGTTCATCGCTCTCTGTTAGATGTCATGTGCATTGTTGAGGCCGAATGGCACCACCGTGAACTCGTGGTGACTGAAACAAAACCGGAAGGCGGTCTTTGACTGGTCCTCTGCGACAACGCGGATCTGGTGCTAACGGCTCCGATCAATCTTTGTAAAGAAGCAGTTGTCTGCTAGACGGTTGAATAGTGCATCCACATGAGGCATGAAATAATTGTTCTTAACTGTGTAATGGTTAAGGCCATGATAATCGATATAGAGGCGTAGAGTTTCGTCCACTTTTGCGAGCAAAGAGGACGGGTGCACCCCAGGGGAGTTCATGGGCTTAATGAAACCAAGTCCAAGGAACTCTTCAAGCTGATGTTTGAGTTTCGACGCCTCCAGGCTAAAGAGTGGGTAGGGTGCATGAAGGTGAACGCGATAGTCAGGTACGAGCTGGATAAAATGTTCAACACCACGCAGTGGAGGGATTCAATTGTATGAGAAATACGAAGGAAAAACGATCGCGATACTCTTGAATCAGATTACGAATGGCGGGATCTAAGTCGACCGTGAATCACGCGAGTTCCTCAGCATCTGCATCAGCATGAGATATATGTGTAGGCTTGTCGGTGGACGGTGGAGGAAAATGGGGTATCAAAGGGGCATACGCAAACTGAGGAGTGGATGTAGAGATAAGAGCCGTAAAAATTGAGGAAAGGTTAGGGGATCGGGCTCCAAGGACATGAGCTCAATGCTTGGGCATAGTGGATCATAGCGGAGAAGATCCATGATATTCACAGAGTAGAAGGCGACGTCCTCCCGATGTATAAAGTGAGCAAACTGGCGAGGCGACATGGAGGCGATGTCGGGGTAGGACCCAGAGGGACGAGGGTCCTCGGGAGGGAGATTGGGAAAGGTGTCATCCATGGTGTGGAGAAAAAGAACGTGATAGGTCTGACCGCACTTCATTTTGAGAACGAGTTTTTCGGTCGCTTATTCGGCCCTTGTGCCACGAAACTTGTGAGACTAGGGAGTGTCGAGGATAAAGTCGTACCCAGTGTCTAATATATCGAAGTATGCGGAGGAGTGGTAGTGGCGATACGCCTTGGTACTATCTGGCAACTGGAGTGTAAGAAAGAAATGGAGCTCAAAGACCGTTTAATCGAAGAAGTTTTGCGTCTTGTTATCTCTGAGGGTAACGGAGATAAGAGAGTGGGACCCGGAGGTAGTTAGACGAGCTTCCTCAACCACGCGAGAATGAACGAAATCTCCCTGTCAGTCTGAGTCTCATAAAGTGTGGTACACCCTTATAGATGTCCCAAGACGAATGAGAATGATAGGGAAGATCCGAACAGGGTCTGAGAGTTGAGCAAGAAGATGACGCAGAACGTTTATGTGTCTCATGAGTCGCTTCTAACGAGCCTAGAGAATGCTCAAATTCAAAAAAGATGACACAATATCATCGCAAGTCGTCAGTTAAGCAGTACAACACGTTGTGCGAATGGCATGATGCGTCGAAAGTCTTGGAATGGAAGAACTAGATGCGGCGGTCTATTGTGGGGCAGATGGTACCTTGACAAACGACGGCGCAGAGAAAACTGCGTCTGTCGTGTCTTGCAGAACCTCTGGTGTGGTAGCCGAAGGTGCGAACCGCGACTCAATGGTCGGGAAGCCGGCTACAGATGAGGTCTCGACGGTACACTGGACCATAGTTAGCTGGATGGTGTCGACCAGGAAGGGTCAAGGCGAGACTATGATCGACGCTGACAAGAAATGTCAGCATAGTAACGATCGAGGGCAGCATGATATGGGCATCGTGAGGAGGTATGACCACTTTGGCAGCAACGGATACAACCTCGATGGGCCTTGATGGTGGTACCCTCATCTGGTATTAGAGCTCCACCTAAGGAACAGCGAACGTGCGCGCACCGGGTTGTGTAAACCTGCTGTGAGCACGACCGATAGCAGATAGGGTCATCCGCAAGCAATCACCAGGGTTGGTCGTCTCGTCATCCAAATGGTAGCGGATGACGTCGATGTCCTTGGAGGCAGCCTCAAAGGTAAGGTCGAGCTCGGTCGTAGGGTCATCATCATACTCAAGCGCACTTAGTGCGGAGAGAATGGTGCTCCAGTTTGAGTTGTGCGACAGAAGCAGCCGATGAAAGAGGAACGGCCTCGGGTATTGTCGTGTGATTGAGTGGTGGCGGCAAATTGCGCAGATGACGAGGCGGTGGAGAAACGACTTGTCATCCTCTAATACTGGCTAGCGACGTCATACATTTGCTCTGCGGACGAGAATGACCAACTCCAAGCGATAATCAATCAGAAGACTGTAAAAAAATTGGTCCATGAGAATTACCTTCGAGATGAACGTCTCAGCACACGTGAGACGGACATCCTGAAACACCCGGATGTGACGCTCTAAGTCACTCGTGATATTGGACCCTGACCATCTCCTCTGGGTGATGCGGGTCAGGGCATCCGTGGCATCATGTTAAGCACCGAAGCAGTCCTAGAGACGGGTCATGAAATCTGCAAAGATGGGAACCTTACCCATGCGCTGACAATGGGCATAGTAGCTCTCCCACGCGGAGGAAGGGCTGCCATACAGGTTGGTTGCGAGCTCATCGCACCACATCTCTTTGGGATAGTTATCAACGTTAGTGTGTGTGTGGCTATCTACAACCTCTGCGACACAAGGAGTGTGCCATTGTAATCAAGTATATCTGACAGACGCACAAGGGAGGGTCCGATGTGCTGACGGCGAGAGGACAGTCACTGGGATGCCTACACTGTGGCGGCAAAGGTCGAGGCTGGTACAAAGGTGGGAGTGAAAGCAGGTTGTGGGTCATAGCTACTAACAAGGGGGCCAATAGATGTAGAGGCGATGACCGCAGACAACTGTGACGGAGTGACGAGGTAAGAAGCGAAAGGAGGGGGAGCATGTCGAGGGAAGCGAGTCTGCATGCTAGAAGTGGAAGGGGCACAAGTGGTTAACGACCTCCTGAAATTTCAGAATGAAAGATCCTGAAGTATGTTAGGAGAGGTTTGAAATCACTGGAATGACCTGAAGACATTTCATGCCATTTCAGAAGTTACAGGTGGTTTGGGGGTCAAATTTTATGTTTTTTTCCTCTTTTTTTTTTGCCTGCTTTTGTTTTAATTCAATGTTGTTGTGGTTCACTTCAAGTCATTTCAGGAGTTTCAGGTGGGGAGGCCTGAAACCTCTAAAAAGACCTGAAGTGGATCAAGCTTCTGAAAGCGGTTTCAGTTCCCCTCATGCAAATGGTTGGATTGATGCATCTCAAACCGCTTTCAGATTTTCAGCATTTTCATATTATTTCAGAAGTTTCAGATGGAGAGAACTGAAACCTCTGACATGATCTGAAGTGGCTGAAGCTTTTGAAAGTGGTTTCAGGTCCCCTCATCCAAATGGTTGGATTGGGGTATCTGAAACCGCTTTCAAATTTTCAGCCACTTCAAATTATTTCAGGAGTTTCGGATAGAGAGACCTGAAACCTCTGAAATGATCTGAAGTGGCTGAAGCTTCTGAAAGAGGTTTCAGGTCCCCCCATCCAAATGGTTGGATGGGGACATCTGAAACCGCTTTCAGATTTTCAGCCACTTCATATCATTTCATGACTTTCAGGTGGGAAGATCTGAAACCTCTGAAATGATATGAAGTGGTTGAAGCTTCTGAAAGCGGTTTCAGGTCCCCCCATCCAAATGCTTGGATGGGGGGACCTGAAACCGCTTTCAAAGTTTCAGCCACTTCAAGTCATTACAGGAGTTTCAGGTGAGAATCTGAAATCTCATAAATGATCTGGAGTGGTTGAAGCTTTTGAAAGCAGTTTCAGGTATTCTCATCCAAGTACCCCACACCCGTCTGAAGCAGATGAAAATAACCTGAAAATAAAGACATATGTTAACCTTCTCTCAAAAGGGGTGGTAGAGGAGGAAGAACGTGAGCAACCTGAGAGGGGTGAGGTTGTCGCAAAGTAAGAATCTTCGCATGAGCGTGCACAATAGTGGTCTGCAAAGTAGCCACATGCTGGGTATGCGGGGTCGAAGGTGGAGGGTCAGGGAGGGTACCCTAGCGAGGGGAGGAGTCACAAACTGAAGGGTGCCTTGAGGAGGAAGGGAGGAGACAGGAAGAGGAGGGAGTACTCCAAGCCGTAATGCCACGACCGGTGCAGGGAGCTGTGAAGCAACACCGAGATAGGTAGATGAGCCTGCCTGGCCAGATACCGGTATATGGCGGCTAGTGTCTACGACCATCGTCGAAGCGGCAAGAGCGGCGGGGCCCGATAGAGGTGCCATAACATACAGGGTGATCCGAGCAGCAGCGACACTCACCATTGCTGAGGGTGAGTATTGGGCTTGAGTCGTAGAGGAGGGGGAACCACCACACCTCCGTGTCTGGAGTCGTGGGCAATTGGACTGAGAGTCAATTGGGGAGGGAGTGTTGGAACGGTGGGGGAAACGGTGGGGGAGATCGTGGAGGTGATTAACGTCAAAGGCGAGCGCATTGAGTTGCGCCTGTATGGGTCCAAGCACATCAAGGCGCGCTTGCATTGATGCGAGGAGGGTCGCGAGGATGGTTATAAGGTTCATAGGGGCCTGACCAATAATCATTGGTTGAATGGGCACCTGAGAGATAGATGACGCCGCAACAAGCTCCTTGGATATACTCTCATTCATGTGCGGTGGATGAATGGGAGTAGACATGGCGGGGGGTGGAGAAGAACAAGGGGCAAAATATGGGTTGATGTGCGAAAAAAGAGGTCCACCAGTTAGAGGGGAAGAAATAGTTAAATTTCGAGATTAAAAAAAATAATAATTAAAAAAATAAGGAGATAAATATATATATATATATTTTAATTTTTGGCAGTATTTCTCAAACCCCCATAAGGTAAAAAATGTGCCAAGAGGAAGGAGAGACCAAGAGAAGCACACCAAGTTTCAAAGTGCCACAAACTAAAATTTTCAAATAAATAAAAAAACAAAGAAACGGGAAAGTGGAGGAGAATAAAGAAAAAAAGTAAGTTTTGGATTTTTTAAAAATTTCGCCAGCATTTCGTTAACCCCATGGGATCAAAGTGCGTCGTCAAGAAGAATGACTACATATAAAATGGAAATTTTTTTCAGCACTCCGCTACCCCCAAGGGTTCGAAATGTGTTGGAATGAGAGAGTAGGGAGAAAAGAGAAAAGTTCAGCAACACTTCGTTACCCCCAAGGGGTCAAAATGTGCGTCGATAGAATAAATAGCTAAGTCCTAACAACATATAGAGGTGCCGCAACAAAATTTGAATTTTCATTAAAAAAAAAATTAAAAAATTAAAAAAATAATAAAAAAGAAATAAGGAATAAGATAATTCGATTTTTTTTATTAAAAAAAAAATAATCAAAGAAAAAGACAAAAGAAGAAAAAACAGAACAAATCGAAGTTGGGGTGGGGGGGAATGGAAAGTTATGAAGAAAGAGAAAAATAGGTGAGAAAAAGAAAAAGATCGAAGTGGGAGGTAGGGAGATGATGGGGTTGTAGTTAAGGGAGGGAAGGGGGGAAGGAGGGGGAGGAGCGGGAGAGAATCGTAGAGAAAGGGATGAGAAAGGTTGAGAAGAGAAGAGAAGATTGGTGGACTCAGAAGATAGTGAATGAGGAGGATAGGGGAAAAAATGATGGTGGCAGATGAGTGAAGAGGGAGGGATATGACAAAACACTGAGAAGGAGAGGAAATAAGTAAGGTAAAGAAGAGTGAAAAGTGAGGTAGGATGAGGAAGTAGTGGTAGAGTAAGAAAAAATGATCAGATGATGCGGGGAGCGGAGAGAAAAGAGGTTGGGGGAGAGTAGGTTAGTGAGTAGGTAGGTTATACCAACTTTTGCTCCACAAATGGTTAACGGAGACCCAGGGTAACGAGTCCAAAACTAAAATTAGGGTTTCGGGGTCAAATTTGATGTTTTTTTTTTCTTTTTTTTCTTTTTTTTCTTATTTTGGTTCAAGGTTGGTGTGTGTCAAATTTTGTGTCATTTGGAGAATTGGAATTTCCTCTGTTAAAATTTCTGAAATTTCTCAAGATTTCTGGAACTTAGATGTTGGTGAAATTTTATGAAAGTGCACTTTTGCCTTGCTGTTTTATATGTTTTTTATTATTTATATATATATATTTGCAGTTAGTTAGTATGGTCTCCACTCTACGAATTGGTGGCAAGTTTGATTAAAATGACCTTTTGGTTTTCTTATAAATGGCATGGCAAGTGGTATGAAAATGAGGGTCTCATGTAAGACCTTCTCCCACGAACGCGGACAAAAAAAAAAAAAAAAAAAATCTAAAAAATCTGAAAACAAAATATGTTATGCAGAAGAATAAACTAACCAACATTTGCCGAAACATTACATCCAAATTTTTTACCAAATTTGAAATAAAAAATCAAATACTATAAATAAATAATAATATAGAGATTAGAAAAAATAAAACAAGAATGAAATTATTTAGTGGGCAAGCACACTTTTGACACCGCCTTGAGAATTTATTTTGTCTTACATAATAAATTTGTTTGGGCGATTTTTTATTTTGTTTTGGCTGTGACAAACGCCATGAGAATTTATATATGTTTGTCCTACATAATACAGAATCTACAAGTAAAGTTTGAAAAAAATAATATTTTTTTTCATGCCCTGAAATAAAGGAAAAACAAAAAGTGAAAAGAAAATAAAAATAAAAATTAATGAGTGGGTAAGCAAGTTTTGACACCACAATCTTTGCCGATTTTTCTTTTTTTCTTTGGCTTAACAGAATGGCTTAAAAATTAAGAAGGAGATACCTTACATCACAAAGAACTTACAAAAACCAATTCAGAAAAAACTAATAATATTTAGGTGTTAAAATATTTTTTTGCGGGGTCCACACCCCTTCAGGTTCGAGCCTCGTAAGGGGACCCGAACGCCCGAACGTTCGGGGGTCAGCTTAGGGGCCTCCGTACGTTCGGCCTGGCAACCTTGTATATATATATATATATATAGTCACAAAACTATTGACTAAGAGCGTAAGCACGTGAAGTAAAAAAAAAAATAAGATGAGCGAAGAAAATAAAAATGAAAGGACAGAAAGGCGAACCAGAATAACACAAAACAATGTCCTCTTATTCTTTGTTTCACAGTATTATTATTTCTTTCAGTGTTTTACAAAGAAAAAAATCACTGAATCAAAGGATAAAAATAAAAAACAAAGACACATTGAAATCATTCAGTTTTTCAGTCTTCTTAACGTCTCCTCCACTATGCCTCGAACGTACAAGGTTCGCCACGTTGATCAAGTTGAGCGCGAGCTGCCCCCATGCCCGTATGCCATAACAACCCACTTGCACGCTATGGAAAAAAGGCAGAGTGAAGGAAGAGGTGTTAAACACAAAGAAGAGAGGAGCAGAAAAGAAAAATCCATAGGGAGAGGGGAAAAAAATAAAAAAAGTAACCCAAACATTTTCTTTCTTTCACTATGTTCTTCTTTCTTTCACGGTTTTGCAGTTTTGGTGAAGAGTCTACCACGCACCTGCACTTCCTTCTTCATTTTTCATCTTTATTTTCACTCTTTCGGACTTTTTTTTTTAGGGTGTTAGGGTGCAGGGTACAAACAAAGTAAGATGACACAGACTTATGTTCTTCTTTTACTTCATTTTTCACAGTTTTGCAGTTTTAGTGAAGGGTTTTCCACCTTTGCACATTCTTCTACACTTTTTTCAGAGCATCTGCACAATTTTGTCAGGGTGCAAGGTACGTCTAAGTAAGACGCTCATGACAGATAGGACAACTGTCATAAGGATGCGGGCAATGGTAGCAGCCCCTCTGCTGATGTATAGGACGAAAACCATTCAGGTAAGCAACTTCGTCACAGCAGGAGTCAGGGCGGCTAGCATAAACCATACCTCTGAAGCATGCACGATAGAGGGCATGCCGATTGCAGGTCATGACGATATATATATATATATATATATATATATATATATATATATAT
>BFEA01000362.1:111887-137558 GCA_003427395.1 Chara braunii | reverse complement strand
GAGAGAGAGAGAGAGAGAGAGAGAGAGAGAGAGAGAGAGAGAGAGAGAGAGAGAGAGAGAGAGAGAGAGAGACCTGTAGCATGCAACATGTCAGTGGCGGGGAGCACAAGGGTAGGCGCTGACCACCAACAAAAAGAAGAAGTAATTTTATCAGAATACAAGAGTTTTTTCTTTTCGAAATCCGAATAGAAAGAGTACAGGTTGCATTTGAATACAACGTGTACGTTTTCTATTCGAGGAACTTTGCTATTCGAGAAAAGTGGACCCGCACCGTTTCAATTTTGAAAAAGGACTGCGGCCTCCTCGGCCTCCTACGCGCAGCTACCGGTCCAACACAGTCCTGGCCCTTGCAAGGCCCCAAAACCTCAAAATGCCCACCCTCCCGACGACCACCGATGTTGAAATTTGATTGACGTTGACATGTCTCAGGGGGGGGAAACGCAGAAATGCAACCCTGACAGGCTGCGAACATCAGCAGTCTCTGCTCAATGCCGCTTGGGGGGACCCATGACCTATCTCTAGGTGGCGGGCTCCAAGCTGGCTCAGGAAGGTACCGGCAGTCCACGGGTATTGAACCCAGGACCTTCTGAATGCTACTTTCATGCCTTACCCATTGAGCTAGGCCGCTGAGTAGCTCGTAACAATCAATTGAAAGCCGCTTGGGACTCTGGCATTTTTTTGGTTTTTCACAAATTGTGGCAAAAAGTTGCCGGGGCCATGTGGTCGAACCTGGATGACGAGCTGGGGAAAGACGGGAAAACGGACAAGGAAAACGAACCTGGATGACGAGCTGGGGAAAGACGGAAAAACGGACAAGGAATGGCGCGGGAAGGTCGAACCACCGCAGAATTCAACAGACACACGATCTGACTCTCTTAGGAGTGAGCGCGCCACATTTCGCTTCTCTTGCGCACGCATTGCCGGGACCCTCAATGAGCGGGAACTGATCCGGCGGACGTGAAAATGGTCCGTGACTGCCATCACCTTCTGTTCGAACCATACTCGAAGGCGCCAGCAAGGAGACTAATCGTTGAGCTGCAGGAATGTGAGCCCATGTGTGGGCGGGAAGTCGATGGTTTTGGAATTGAATGTGTGGGGCGGGAACTCGATGGTCTTGGAAATTAGGAGTTGAACGTGTGGGCGGGAAGTCGGTGGTTTTGGAAATGAGGAATTGGACGACATGTTACGGAAGGGGAGAGGTAAAAAATATCGAGGTAGAACCGGCTGCAATTTGCCGCTCATGTCTCGATTCCCTAGCAATTGCGGCAGACGGTTCATCAAAACTGCTCAATCTGTCCTGTCCTGGCTGGATATCGACGCCCAAAGACGATCTGTTGCGCGTCCATCGTCCTCCGCATCGAGCATGTACAAACATCTCTGGATTTGGTGAATTTTTTTTTTTTTTTTTTAATTAGATTCGGTGAATTCTAACGTTCTGGACAGGGATCAAAGGTCGAGGAAAGGGCAGTACCCAACATTTTTGGCAGGGCGGGAAGACAAGTGAGGGCGTCAAATCCGAGCTGTGTGGGTGTTTTTGTTTTTGTGTGTGTGTTGAGTCTGCGCGCGTGAGATAGAGAGATAGATACACAGAGAGAGAGAGAGAGAGAGAGAGAGAGAGAGAGAGAGAGAGAGAGAGAGAGAGAGAGAGAGAGAGAGAGAGAGNGAGAGAGAGAGAGAGAGAGAGAGAGAGAGAGAGAGAGAGAGAGAGAGAGAGAGAGAGAGAGAGAGAGAGATTGGATCTGTGACCTGTCGATTTAAGATGGGAAGTAATCAGTGGCCATCGACTCGCCGGTATGGCACCGGGGGATCGCGAGGGAAACGGAACTTTGGTCGTCAGCGTAAGTGATAATGGTGATCACGTGAAGATTCATATGATGGGGTGACAGGATTGAGCGCATTAAGGGCTGCATGGCTTTTTGACAGAGCCAGAGTGGAACATGCATACGTGGGTAGGTCGTCTCCTCGAGAAGCTGGGAGAGCAGGCACCTGTCAGGAATGAGGAGCTGAGGAAGTGCATTTGATTATTGGCGGGCGTAACGAGGGGTTGGAGGGCAGAGGGAGGGAGGAAGGAGGGGTGGGAGGGGTGATAGTGGAGAGGGTGAGTAGGAGGATAGAGTAGGGGTTTAACGATGACGTTCATTCAGGGGTCATTGATGACCTGGAGTGGGCGCCATCTCATCAGGAGAAGCACGCGCGCAATTAGAGGGCGAGGTGGTCCCCCCCCCCTCTTGGTTTCGCGGCATCTTCGCTGTGATGCTCCCCCCACATGTCTTCGCAGAGACGTAGTAAGAGGGCGAGGTGGTCCCCCCCAAATGCCAAAACAGTTCCCAGTGATAGAGCCATGGGTTGTGCGGCTGAGCTCTTCCTGTAGCCTGGGGAGAAGATCAATCTCGCAAGCGAAGAGTCTCTGGGATCACCCAGAGAGGGGGGGGGAGGGGAGGGAGGCTTCCACCATCAGCTGTCCGGGGATCGAATCCCACCCACTGAAGAAGGTTGATGTGGACCATGTATCGTGGCGCTGGAAGAGGGAGGACGGAGCTGTCCCCTTCTTCACGGAAACGGAATCTTGCCATGTGGCAAAAAGATCGCATGGTGGAACAAACTGTTCGACCGCATTAGCAGCGCCTTCGTCTTCTCCTATAATCTCTGCTTCTTCTTGTGCTGCTGCTGCTTCTCCTCCTCTTCCCCTTTCCACTCGCGTCTCTTTTGCTACTTATGTACAGGTTTGCCCTGACTCAACACGCGTGCGAGGCTGCCGTGATCCCATCCCTGTGCGATGGCTCTCCATGTCTACTCCCTCTGTGTCCTCGTCGTCCTCTCCCTCGACCCCTATTTCCCCACCTTCCTCCTCCTCCTCCTCCTCCTCCTCCTCGCCGGCACCGCGGGCGGCAGACGCGGCGTCTGTATCTACCTCCTCCACATGGGAGGCGTCTGAGAAACGATCGAGACCCGGAGATGGGATTCCGGCCACGGCCACGGTGGCGGCGGCGCCGCCGGCGCTGGATGATATCGCTGAGGCATGTGACGTGGCAGTGGATGATTTGTCCATCACCAAGGCGAAGGTGAAGCTCGCGCAGGAGAAAGCGGCTCTCGCGGAGGCGAGCGCGGGTTCCAAAGAGAAGGGACAGGTTTTGCAGCAGGCGGTGAAGCTACCGGTGGGCGTTTTGGCACGTGTCGTTCAGGCGGTTGTGCGGTTGGGTGCGGTTTTGAGAGCCATTGCTGGAATGAGTAGGGCAGATTGGCAGAAGAAGATTAAAGGATGGAAGAAGGCGGCCATAGCCGAAGCTCGACATTACTGGCTAGGGACGAAATTGCTGTGGGCGGATGTCAGGATCGCGTCCAGGTTATTGATGAAGCTGGCGATGGGGAAAACGCTCAGCAGAAGGGAGAGGGAACAGCTTACGCGAACCGCAGCCGACGTCTTCCGCTTGGTACCCTTCGCGGTCTTCATCATTGTCCCATTCATGGAGTTTTTGCTGCCGTTCTTTTTGAAGATTTTTCCAAATATGTTGCCGTCAACGTTCCAAGACAAGATGAAAGAAGAGGTGAGCTCCCCGGGGGGTTGGGTTCTATGTGTGTTTCCTCTTTTCTTTTTTTTCGGTTTTTTTTTTTTTTTTGCTTTTCATTTTTACAGAATTTGGACCATATGTCTCAATTTTTATGCGTGTTATCCATCCATTCGCAGGGGCCATGCCGATCTGCTCTTTTTTCTGTATCGTTCCGAGTTTTACGGATGTTCCCCGAGGACAGTTCCTTTTTTGTTTTGAGAGTGTGGTTTACCAACTATATATGTTGCCGTCAACATTTCGAGACATAATGATGTCTGTGTGGCGCTAAATGGGGCTCGCAGAACATTCAATTTGCAAATGGATTTGGATGGATCTTGTGGTCCCGATACAGCCAGAATGTTTGGTCAGTCCAATTTCGAATGTGTCTGGATCTGGGCTGATTTTCTAGATACGTTCAGCAAATGTTGTCTACTGGAGCGAGGTGTATTATTTTTGTGTGTAGAGAGAGAGAGAGAGAGAGAGAGAGAGAGAGAGAGAGAGAGAGAGAGAGAGAGAGAGGTTGATTGACAAAACAACAGGCGGGCAATATCGAGAGAATGGGGCCAATCGCAGAAAGACATAATGTACTGGCGCGTGCTCTCCCTCTCTCTTCTTCTCTCACTCTCTCTCTCTCTCTCCCTCCCTCTCTCTCTTTTCTCGCTCTTTTTCTCTTTTTTCTCTTTCTCTCTGCTGTCTTTTTCTAATCGCTTTGAATTACCTTTTAAAAAAAATAAAAATAAAAAATCGCTTTGGATGTGTGGGGAGCAAGGAATAGTTATGTCTTCTGCCCGATTTCCCCCCTCCCCCCCTTCGTTCCGTTTGCCTGGATATCAGCCCATGGGCCTACCGGTAGTTGCACCACTCGCCATACCCCAACATTTTGAATGCATCTGGACACGCAACTTTTCCAGATGCATTCAAAATCTCTTGGCGGATATGTACCCATCCTGTCGTTCGAGTCTGGTTTTGGGGGTTTCCCAATCTCTTCTTATCCTTGCGAAGGGGCCATCCTTTTTTTTTTTTTTTTTTTTTAACAAAAGACAGCTCATTGGGCCATTYTTTTCCCCAAAGTGTTCGCCTTTGGTTTCTCTGTTTATTTTTTCTGCCTAAGGAGTGAAGATTGAGTTGGGTTGGGCTATTTAGATTTTTTACCTGGGCTACCAGCCGGCCCGCCCGGGCCACCTTGTTTGGCCAGGTGGCCTGGCCGTGCGGGGACCAGGGAAGGGTCCAGCAAAAGAAAAAAAAATCCAAAAAATCCGGAAAAAAAGCAATGCTGTGCAGAAAAATAAACTGAACATCGAAATTCTTTACCAAATTTGAAGTGAAAAATAAAAATTATTATGATTTTTATGTATTTTTTTGGCCCGGCCGGGGAAATTGTCCCGTGCCACTCTGGCAGCCTAGCTTTTAACTAAAAACACGAAAAAAAAGGGAAAAGAGTTCAGTCGACATCTTTTTCACTTTGCACCGTTTTTCATCAGCTTTTTTTACAAAAAAAGCAAAAAAACAAAAGGAAAAGAGTTCCTTCGCTTTTCAGGTTTTGCCTTTTTCTTTCCTGATGTTGCCTCCTTGCCCTCCCTCCATCTGCTTATCCTCGGTTCGCTATTGGTTTCACCTTTTGTTCCTTTTTCTTTGCTGATTTTGCCTCCTGGCCCTCCCCAACTGCTTCTCCTCTTTTCGTTATTCCATACCCCAGCCATGACTCTCTCTTTTTTTTTTTTTTTTTTTTTTATAGATCAGATATTTCGGAATGCAGAATTCATGAAAATGCAAAAAAAAAAAAAGAACATGCCCAGGCGTAGTTTTGGGTTTGAAAAATTCGAGTAAATCTGGACGATGATCAGGAGAGGGGGAGGATGGATGAACAGGAGAGAGACGTCTCAACTTAGCCGGAGCTTGAATTTTTCATACCCAACGGAGAGGGGAGGATGGATGAACAGGAGAGGAGAAATCTGGACGATGATTAGGAGAGGGGGAGGATGGATGAACAGGAGCTCGGTTGTGGTAATGTATGGATTGGAAGAGGTAGGTATCGCCGGGATCGTGCGAGTTCAGTCATCGTCGTCGTGTTCGCTTGAGAGCGAATGGAAGCGGAGAGGGAGAGGTATCACCAACGCCGAGTACGATCATGATGATGACGATCAAGACGTACGGTAGCAATGAGCATGCGGAGGGTTATCAGCGATGATGAAGGAAGATTGCGATGATGATGATGATGATGATGATGATGGTGATGGATGCTGATGATTGATGATGAATACCATGACGATCATGATAATGATTGATTATGATTGGTCATGATCGATGATGAATACGATGATGATTGATGATTGATGATTGATGATGATTGATGATTGATGATTGATGACGATGGTCGTTGATGAATGCCATGATGATGATGATGATGATTGATGATGATCGGTGATGATTGGTGGTGAATACTGATGATGATGATTAATGATGATGATGATGATGATGATTGATGATGATGATGTTAGGGTGATGATGATCGAATCTAAGCGGTGAATATTCCCGCGAGGCGTTTTCCATCGGCGAGCAGGTCGGAAGCGGTTGTTCGTTGTCGATGATGATGATGCTTGCGCTGCATTTTCACTTAGGACGGCCGTTCGTTGTTGCCCTTGTTCCTTGATGGCACCAAGGTCGTTGATTGAGGTGCAATAACGAGGATGACCATGATGGCGAATGATGATAACGGCGAGCATGATGAGGACAACGACGACGACGATGATATCAAGATGGCGATTACGATGATATGATGATGACGACGACGACGATGATGATAGTGATGATGGCATGATAATGATGATGACATGATGATGACATGATGATGATGATGATGATGATGATGATGTTTGGTCGAAACGTGGGCGCGGAGAAAATCAAGGCGAGGCACCACCAGGAGGCGGCAGTTGGGAAGTAATTGATATTTTCCCTCTGCCATGGACGTTCGTTTCCGCGCTCGTTACTTGATGGCAACATCCTCGTTGATTGAGGTCCAATGATGATGACGATGAGGACGGTGATGACATCTCTGCCCGATGATGACGATTTTGGTTCTGCGTCTCGATCCAGATGGCCGTTTTGATTGAGCCGCCACGGTGCCGCTGGTTGAGCTGCTGCGAATGATGGTGATGACGCTGCTTGAGCAGCTGCGGATCATGCTGATAGCGATGGCGACGATGATAATGCAGTTAATAATGCTGGTAATCGTCCTCTGGTGCTGACGACGATATGCCTGGGTGCGCATTTCACCCCTTTCGTCGGCCAGTTTTTGCTCTCCTCTGCAGTCGGCCGAGGGCTCGGTGATGGAGTTGTCGATGGTGCGGTTGCCGGTGCGGCTGTAGATGATAGTGATGATGGCGACGATAATGCTGCTAAAGATTTGAACATCGGAATACGGACCACATTGAGGACGATGAGGATGCAATGACGTGATCGACGGTAATGACGTGATCGAAGGTATAACCCGACTGCATTGCCAATGTCGCGAAGATTGATCGTCGCAGCTGTTTGTGCCGATGATGATGATGGTGGGTGTCCATAGGTAGGTTGGACGGCGAGGGAGACAAGAAGGGTGGCAGTAGAAGGGGAGATCCTTTGGGGAACAAGAAGACCGTGAAGAAGTGAAGAGTGGCGGGGTACCTACCTCGTGGTCGTTGAGAAGGGCTCCGGCGAAGTACATGATAGCAGCATCCTACTCTGCTGTCTGGCACCCGGCGTAGGTTTGAACAGAGTAGGTGGTGGAGGTTTTTGGGGTTCATTCGGGCTGTACCAAGGACAAGCAAGAGCAGGGAACCATTGTCGTTGTAATTCATCGTTGCAGTAGAGGAGAGCTTTCATCAGCAAAGAGACTCAGACAGCTTGAATTGACCATTATCTATCTATCTATCTATCTATCTATAGAGAGAGAGGTAGATAGATAGATAGATAGATATATGTGTGGGGGGAGAGAGAGAGAGAGCTGCTGCAAAGTGGCGAGCCGAGAAGTTCTTCGAATGATCTTAGAACCTATTTATGAGAGAGACGGTTAACGGAGGCCCAAAATTTCAGCGTTTTTTTAAACCCCGCTTTTCCACTTATTCACATTGCTTTTCAGACCAGGTTGTAGTGCTCACACGGCCCTTAATGTTATAATAATGGGTATCTTTCATGGTGTGCAATGGTATATTGAATGATCCCTGGAGGCTGAAGGCCCTGGAGCCGTAAATCATGGAACTCCGTTGTATGGTGTCATCCCGAGTCCAAGACCATATGCTCGGCCAAACCAACCAGATTGGAATGAAAATCCATGTATATGAGTGGTCAGTTCTGCTAATCTCCTCGTTGCTTTGTGCATGCTGGTTAAGAGAGAGATCATGATGCTTGTAATCTGAGTTTCTCCAGTGCGAGCTCCTTGCAGAAAAGAGAAAGATCCCATCTTTCATGGACCTGTCGGATCCATGACACGTTCGACGGGATATGAACGGCCAAAAGCCTTTCCAACGCCTCTTATCACCAATAGAACAGCAATTCAGCCCGTCCTAATGTACCTCCTACAACTCCTATCAGACTACGGTAGCCTACTTCTGTCGAGAAGTGGTCCACGTGTCATCTTCCCAATGCTGCTTGAAGACTGTGATGAACAACCTGCCTTCATCAACACCAGGTATGTGCCTCGCACACTGCCTTTCTTCCTTCACCCACTCCCTGTTCCACTAAGGACCTTTGCTTATCCTCCACTGGCTATGGAGCGAGCAGCTCGGCTATGGCTGCCGCTCTCCCGCTTTCTCTTTCACCTCGCTGCCACCCCGAGGCTTCCTCCTTGGGCACACTATCCAGAAGTCACTCTCGCAGCGCTCCCGCATGCCGAAATGCTCGATTGTGAGATGCCAGGCGCCCTCCAGTCTTTTGTGCTGGCTTGAGAGGCCGAAGAGGCTGTGCCCTGTCCGAGTTTCCTGCGCTCTACTCCCTTCCAGAATGTGCGCAAGGCCAAGCATCTTCCACTAACTCCTGGGCCGGGCCTATCCATTAGTTGCGGATGCTGCGCGCGTGCAGCAGCTAGCTGAGCCCCCCATTCTGCTCACACTGGCCTGAACTCAGGCCAGCCCTAGTTTTTGCAGCCCGCGTTTCTTGACTGACAGAGATGCTGAATCCTCGCATTCCGTCCTCCTGAAGTTCAAAAGCCCTTTGAGAAATCTTTAGTCAATATGATGCTTTCCTTACAAAGCAGACTCATGTTGATGCACTATTCGAGGTGCCGTGTTGAACATCTTGTCCCTTGTGAGCCACTGATCCTCTTTTTGGGATCCAGGTGACGTCTGGAGGCCATTCTGTACTGCATCCGCGGTGTTGGCGGTCTTCCTTTTCCAGGCCACTTTGGTCCTGGCATCACCTTATGCTCAACGATCTCATCAATGTCCACATATCCATCCGTGGTAATGGGCAGCATTAATCACCAGGAGGGAAAATCATGAGTTTCCGGAAAGAGTAAGCGTTTCGAGCCGTGAAAAAACTGAGTTTCCGGAAAGAGTCAGCGTTTCGAGCCGTGAAAAAACTAGGTAAGTACGCATGTGAGGAGGCACAGCGATAGCATTTGACGGCCCATCAGCATCTGAACCCACTATATCAGGCACTGTCCACGGTCCGACATATTGTGCCATCAGTTTTCGAGAAAAATCCTGTTCCTGTGTGAACTGCGAAGACTTTACCCAAGGTCTATCACCAATGTGAAAAGTCGATGCCCGTCGATGTTTGTTCTCAGATGCTATCATGGCATTCTGAGCTTTGTGAATCTGTTGAACAGTTTCTTGCAGCATCGATTCAGACGATTCATGGCGTATTCCCTATTATGCAATGTTGCTCGGTGTTGCTGTAGATCTAGCTAGATCCAGGCATCAGAAAATCCAATGGTGTCCTAGGCTCCCATCCCAAATGGACCTGATTACAACACCATTCGGTAGTCGAGTGCACTGCATTATTATATAGACTAGCTACGACCGGTAGTTGAGTGCACTGCATTATTGCATGGACAATTTCCCTATCAACAACTCTTGTAGCTTCGTCCCGAAAGTTTGGATACCTCGCAACGACTCTTTCTATCCCTGGAGGGGTGTTGGTGGCTTGCCCCTTTTGAGACACAATTACTGGCTGCACACATACCCTCTTCTTGGTGCTGCCTTTAGTAATATTCTAGAAAGCATTAGTACACAAGCAACGATAAGAGGCTGCCAGCGTATGAAGACTGTACTTCTTTCGAAAGGACTATCCTCCCCTCAGGCAGTTTGTACTTCTTAGTCTTTCGAACCCAGTCAAACTGGGGCTGTGCAACCTCCAAGTAGTACCTCCCAAGGATCATATCAAATGGGAGTTTGTCGCTAATCAGGAACGGCAATTGGTGCTTGATCTTCCCTTCCCCATAGGAGAAGGTGCATAATATATTCCGGATGCAATCACTCACCTCTATCGTCTGCTTGTTGGCTTGAGGTAGTACAGGTCAACTCAACTGCTGCTCTGTCCCCTAGGCGTAGAGTGTCTTTACAAGTATGACGGATGTAATTGCGAGGAATCGATGTCCGCTAGTGTCCCTGCTTCATCGCCACCTGCATCAGCTTCCACCGCTATTAATTCGCCCTTGGGACCTTTGACCATAGTCCCCCAGGAAGCCATGAAACTTTTTGAGGCCACTCAAGCTCTAGCTCCTCTAAGGACTCAGTCGTGTTGTGTGAAAGAGCAACACCTGGTTAGACTCTGACTGCAGGGTGAGTAAAGGGTGAAAAGAGCAACCCCTGGTTAGAATGGGGGGGGGGGGGGGGGGGGGGGGGGGGGGGGTAACTAAAGGGTCAGTAGCCAAAGCAATCCTTTTTTGAGAGGTTGGAGTATCTTGGCCGATCGGGGCTCTTATCTCCTACCTCTTCAGACTCTGTACAAGCGACTACTACTTCTATTGGCTCGTCTAGTTTCCCTGTTTGGCCTTGGGTCATTGTCTCTGTATGTGGCCTAACTCGCCACACTTCATGCACACCCCCCTCCAATGTTGGTCCTCTCAAGCCGGTCTCTTACCCATGGTGGGTCTCTACCGTCTTCACCCGAATAGAACGCCCGGTCATTATAGCTGTATTTGGCACAACTTTCGGCCCAGATGCAGCGATAATGACCGGCCGTTCTATTCGGGTGAAGACGGTAGTCGGCTTGTTTTTCCCTTCAACTTTGGATGGTCCCTAGGCACGACTGCAGCTGCTCCCTCCTAAGCATATTCCTCGCCATGTCCCTGCTCTTGTTCTTCCTCCAGGACTGAAACGTTGTCTACCTCCTCCTGATTTCCGTCGTGGTCTATAAAGAGTAGATGACCCTTCGTCTTCCAGTCCTGAGGCAGTTTCCCCCTATTGAACCCCCTTGCACCACGCTAGCGTTCCTCAGTTTAGCCTCTAAGGCTAAGGCCATCTTGCTGAAGGATGAAAAGTTATTCTCAGTAGAGGTGGCGTCATTAACAGACCCTTGATATGATCCGGGAGACACCTTAGGTAACTAGCGAGGAGTATATCCGTGTCATACCACACGCCAGGCACCATGATCAGTTTCTCTGCCTTTTCAGTGACACTCTGGCATCCGTATACTTCGAGTGTCAAGATCCTTGAGCTCATTGGTAGCCCTTTGGGCTCGCTGCTGGCCGTGCCATCTCTCTTCTAAAATGGTCATGAACTGATCTAGTGTGACATTGGCCATGCTGTCATATCACACCCATGGCCTGACTCTGCTATCACACCATCCAACCACCTCGCCGCAGAGCCCTGTAGAAAGGATGCAGCGACATTAACCTCCTTGTCTATGCGTGCGTCCTTGGTCGGTACATACACAGGTACAGACCGAAGCCATGTGTCCAGGTCCTCGTCCGTATGGTCCCCTGTGAACACTGCTGGCTGCATCATAGATGTCTTGGCAAAAGCTGGGGGCTGTGCTGCAACAGCAGAGCCTGCAGAAGCTGACACATATGCCTGCATTGTAGCTGCAGACTCCGGAGATGGAAAATACAACGCCTGGGTCTGAGATGGACCCACACCTGTACCACTAGGTTGTCTAGTCTCAAACTGAGGAAAAAACGGCCCAGACATTGGCAGCAGAACCGGCGGAGGTGGCCCTGATGGCCTGGACGTAATGACTGTACTAGAGGGAACGTCTGTTCCCGACATCCTCTGCAGCATCGCCACTACCTTGTTGAAAGTGGTCTGGATGGAGTCTATCTTGCTTTCCACGGACTGCATTGCCTCACGCAGGCCCAACACATTCCATCTTAGCACTTTGTGTGTGTCCCGCAGACTACTCTCATCCATTCCCTCTCATGCCTCCTTATCTGCCTGTCTATTCTCGAGCAGGTTCTTCCTATTCAACGCTCAAGTTTCCTCTATCTGAGCATCCGGGAGTGCATCTTCTGCCCGCTGACAACGTGCGGCGGCATCTAAGTATGCCTGCTGCTTGCGTGTCGGGATCTGGGACTGGCTAGCTGTGAATCAGACATCTGACTCGGCTGTGACCCTACAGAGAGACTTTGGATAGACTGCCCAGTGCCCTGGTCCTAACTTGGCCCTGCTCTCTGACCGGATCCGTGTGTGGCCATCGCTGCGCCCTATCTGCTAACTCAACGGCGCGCTTAGCAGCAGCAGCCTGCCCCCTTTTGGCAGCTTCCCTTCTAAGCTCTTGTCTCGGGGCTCTGCGGCCTGGAAAGCGTACGCTAAGCTTCAGGCACCCCTCCTCGTCAATCGTATATCATCCTCCTCACCACTGCTGCCTTTGTCGCTCGTGCGGACCGGAAGTTCTTTCTACACTAGAACAGCCTGTTCCTTTTCCCTACCGTACTGCAGAAGTTGACTGGCTTAAATAAATAAATAAATAAATAAACAAATAAATAAATAAATAAATAAAAATACCAGGATGACGTGACCGGAGCTCTACCTACTGATGGAACAGAAACTCGCACAGACCTTTGCAAATCACACATGCTGTCTAATTAGTTCTGAACTTGACAATGCATCTACAAATCAGACCAAGTAGATTTCTGCTCTAGCTATACACCGTTAATTAGGACCAGCAATCTGTCCAGCTAACTAATCAAACAGAAAATGAGACTTGCTTCCTGCAGAATACGTCGAGTGCAGAATTAGACAATGAATATGCAATCTAGTTAACAGCTGGAACCTACCCCCTTTCTGTATGTTCCCCAGATCATCGTCGCAAAATTAACTGGTGACTGAACGAAAAGCAGTGGTGACTCATAGTGAACCGGCCCAACCCAGTGCCCCAAACCAAACAGTGTGTGACCAACCCAGCCTGAAAATGATTTTAAGTCGCAAACAGGATGACTTTGATTATCCCTGCCAGGCTATCTTTATAGATGCTCTTGTAACCGTCTCTCCCCACATAGCATAGGCCACCACATTGCGGTTTCTACTTTTAAGGCTGAATGGGACTTGCGCAAACATGCGTGCACTACACACATGAGCTGTCTTTTGACATGGGCTCGTGCTTCGACCACTCAGGGCACTTCACAGGCACCGCCCTTCTCCCACCAGATGTGCCAGAAGAATGTCGATCCTCAAGGTAATGTTCACTTTCACACCTCATCAGAAGAGGACTCCCAAGTGGAACACTCCTCGCAGTAAGAAGTATAAAGGAGGGTAGATAAGGTCAAGGACAACATACCTCATCAGTTCTGCCCCCGACCACATATTATATCACCTGCTGTGATGATGTGCTGTTCGGTGGCTGGTCGTGGTTATTGAACCTCTGACAATACAATGCAAGTGCCTCCGTAAGCAATGGTGAGCATCATGTCACTCCCAACACAAATCATGTACCCCTTTCACTAGCCTTCCAGCCATGCATGCTGCACCTCATGCATGACCACCAACCCAACACGTACGTGATCACAGTGCTTTCACAGACTGCAAGCACCACACCAACCAAAGGTGCTGGAACCAGGTGGCAAGAGCCTATGAACCAGCTCGATACCAAATTGCAAGGAAGTAAGCAATGAGAACAGCAATAAACCAAGTTGCGACGTCTCACAGAAGACCAGACATCGAGTCAAAATTGAAAGCAGAAATCTAAGTGAGATTCACACCAAATAGGAACGAGCAAAGCAGAAGCCAACCCAGTGAGCGATAGACAGAAAACCAAAATGCAACATGACATTGAAGACCAGATAGTCGAATGCCAAGCAAAAAGTAGAAATGCACCGAGATACAAGCCAATTAATAGCAATACAATGAACTCAAATGCCAACATCAGCCGTGTCTCGCCACCATCAACAATGTGTCCAATGTCGCTCATCTCGTATGGCGCTCAGCACCCAGACTATGATCTCTCAGCTCCTATGCTAGCCTACACCTACGATGACTCGACCAGCCAAACGAGTCAGCAGAAGCCCAATGTACACGAAGAAGTCGCCCATGCAGACCACCGCATACACACAGGTATGTGTCTCTCTTCTCCCTCTCGCTCACACCCTTCCCCTACAGGCTCTCTCTCTATCCCCCGTGGACTACCTATCACCCTGCTGGACGGCGTTGCACGCAGCCCGGCGATGGCCGCTGCGAGGGTGCTGCCTTCAGCAGCGACTTTCCCCGTGCGCCAGTGCGAGTGTGCCCAGCCAGCAGCAAGCAAGTGTTCGATTGGGCAGCGCTGCCGCAACTTGCCACTGGGCAGAATGCCAGCCCGGGCCCCCGACACTTTCCTAAATGGAAAAAGTGTTGCAGTGCTGGGCCTGAGTAGCTTGCAGTTGGGCCCAAGGCGCTGTGGCCCAGCCCAGTCCCGACCGTTGGCACAAGGCCACATTTGCAACGTGGAGAGCGCTGGTAGCTGTTCTCCCAATGGCTGGCAGGGTTTGAGCGACGTGGTAGGCCCAGGGAGCTTGCTGCAAAATGCAGCGCCCGGAGGTGGGTTCAGCACGTGAAAAGGCCTGCCAGGCTAGAGCAAACCAGGCCCCTCAGCAAGCCAGGGCATGGCCTGGGGCCCAATGGCCTCCGCGAGGGGTCTCATCCCCGCACTAGTTCATGATCCCATCTAATACCATCATCCTCCAAAGAGAACGTACATATGGTCATTATCGCTGTATCTAGACTGAAGATTGCCCCAAACAGTACCGTGATAATCACAGTACGTTCTGAGTCCTCAGCATGCGCATGTGGGTCCTCTGCTAGAAGCCTTGTGCCCTCCCTAAGTGAAGGTGGGCCTGTGTATCTCAATGAGCCCTGAATATTGCAATTTGCAGGCCTTGGTGGGCACCAGACAGTTACCACTTGCCAGTTGGTTACATGAGCCCTGCTCGCGAGCATCAGAATCTTCCCCGAGCCTTCTAGGCTCTTCCAGGTTCTATGTGAATGGAGGCCTTTCGGCTTGTCACGAAGCAGGGAACACGTCAAGGCGCGTGGGGTAGTTTGGCACGCCTAACTGCTGTGGGCCCAGGCCACTGTCTGAATGGGCCTGGGCACAGACACTTTGGCCCAACGTTAAGCTACTGGGCACACGAGACTCCCAGTCGAGCAGCCTACAGGCCAGGCTGCTTTCCATATAGGAAAGAGCCTGGCCACGACTTGGGCATTCGGGCACGTCGTGCACATTTGGCAGCGCTGCCATTCTGAGTGCTGGAAGTCTGCTGGCAGAGAGTAGCCCGGGCGCACACGGGCACAGGAGGGAGAAGGGCACTGCTGAGAAGCAGCGCAGCGCCAAGCCAGCCATAGCCGGGGTTGGGCGCATTGGGAGATCAACGGGGAAAGGCGGTGGTCCTTGTCTAGGGGCAGTGAGTGTGGGTGAGAGACGGGGATGAGCAAAGAGAGGGGGAGTGCGGGGAGGTGTGAGAGCACGTACCTGGTTGTCGTGGAGGTCTGCATGTTCTGTGGTTGCTGCTGCTGATGTCAATTGGTTGCTTCGTCATTAGCGCCAATCAGGAGGAAGAGCTTTGGATACATTGTTGGTCGTGGTGAGAGAAGGCTTTCATTGACAATTGAGTTCTACTTTGGTGTGATATCTGTGCATTTCTGCTTTCTGGACAGCTCACGACTATCTGGCTTTCGATGCGATGTTGCAATTTGTGGAGTTCTGTCATTTTGCTATTGCTCATTTTCGTTGCAATTGGGGGAAGGCAGTAGCAATTCTCTGTGCTGACTGCGTAGCTTGTGTTTTTTTGTTTTGACTCTTGAGGAAATTTGAAGATAGTAGCTATTCTCCTTGCTGATTGCAGATTTTTTTTTTTTTTTTTTTTTTGTTACGGTCCACCTGTGGGTTATGAAGGAAAACTGGTGGATCGGTTTTCATGCCAGTGGCATTGCCTGGTAGGAACGTTGGTATGGGAGCCCGGCTGAAAGCATATAAGTGGGAAACTGCTCTTGAAAAAAGTTATCATGCAACTTGATGCAAGTAATCAGGGAAAAAAAGATTGTGTAGTGGATTCATAATTTGGGTAGTAGATTTTTAATTTTGTATTTGGCTGACTGTTAATCTGGGTGATGTCCCCCTTCCCCCCCCAACCCCCCCTCCTTGTGCTGTGTCTATTATGGGGAGCTCATATCTCTCTTGGCCTTCGTTGGGATGTGGTTGAGAAGGTTTGGCAATTTGCATTTTTACCTCACTGTAAGACTGTTGTGTATGAGGATGGCAGAGTATGGCTCTTTTTTTCTTTTTTTCCCCTTCGATGTGATGTATGTTTCCTAACTTGTGCATGCATTTACTAGAAATGGCCACAATATCAAGAAAAAACTGGAAAAGGAGCATGCTGGAAAAGAGCATAGGGAAGTTTGAGGAGAAGAGATATGTAACCTGGTGGAGTTGCAGGGTCTCTTTGGGTAGATAGGCCATCTTAATCGCTTATGAAATTATTATTTTATGCTTGTTTATTTACGTGTTTCTCCTTTTTTCTCCTTTCCTCATTTCCTGAATTACATTCCTGATAGCCGGGGGGTGTCCAGACATTTTGTCTCAGTGGTAAATAGAGGTCATGTGTACAGGTTGATTACCTCAAGGCTACCCTCTTACTGCCAACAAAATAGAATGTCGGACCTGTGCTCTGCGCGGGAGTTTCTGGTGTGCGAGTTCGAAAGAATCAGGGAGGCATGGTTCATTCCTCTGTATCAGGTAATATTAAAACCTATGTCACCAGAGTCGCCTGGCCCGGGGCGTCCGGCTGGGCAACCCGGGAAAACTTGCACGGGGGGTGATACGCCCGGGGTACCCGGCGACACCAAAAAGGGGGTCAATTTTTTTATTATTTTGGTAAGAGCTTTGCGATTTAGCCCTGGACCGGCAGTGAATGCTGCAGGCCACTTTGAAAAGGCACACACAGGTGCAGGCTCGCGGGCGCTGGGAAGGTAACCTCGTCAGGCTCATGTGCTCGTGTCGACTCTTTTGTTCGCTGTTAATCCACCAGTTCACATGAACTGGTATACGCGGTAAGAGGCTTTTGATTTTGGCCTGGACCGGTAGTGAATGTGGCAGGCCACTTTGAAAAGGCACATGCAGGTTCAAGTCGCGAGTTTAGGGAGGTGACCTGTTAACTTAGGCTCGTGTGAACTGTTGGTTTAAAGGAGAGAATGTAATGTTTGCCCTGCGGCAGAAGTGCCATCCCTTTGGGTAGAGCTATGTTCATCATCAATCGATGCCTTTGTACACTGCCAAAGGAGGTAATCTAGCGTTTGCCTTGCAGAATGTAACAGTTGCCCCTACTGTATTGAGCCGTATTTTGATCTCTCTGATCTTATTGAACGTGGAGGTGTCTCATTGTTCGTGTTTATGAAATGTAATGGTTTTTGTCAGGAGAACATGAAGAAGCGACTCCATGTACGGCTGCAGTATGCGAAGTTCTTGCAAGACACAGTGGCTGAGATGGCGCGAGAAGTGAAGAGAAGCCGAACTGGAGAGATGAAAAATACAGCTGAGAGTCTTTCAGAGTTCATTAATAAGGTACGATATCTTGCATTTATTATGGATCCATGACTGGGCTGGCATATATTTAAGTTGTTGCAGTTAGAAAGCTTGTAGTTGGATTTTGGGTAGGGGGTTGGTCCACTCTTGCAGGTGTGTACTGCCCGCCTTTTTGCCTCTTGCTGGGGATGTATGCCACTTTTAGGCCATTTTGGCTCAACCTTCCTTGTCATCCTTCTGCTGAAGTAATGTTTCTGCTCTGCTCATGGTTTAGCGACTTGGATTAGCTGTGTGGGGTTTCCTTTTCTGTTGACAGAAAGAAAACAGGACCGTATGGAATGGCTACATAATACATATGCATTCTGGGGAGTGTCAGTTCGGTTCCACTTCTACTGGCAAGTCATATGAAATGTACAATGTAAGATACACCCACAATTCCTTCTGTCTGGGCCGAAGGACCCCCGAGTGGCATCGCGTGCTCCAAGTACTGCAGGATTAACTGTCAATTTGCCTTATTGAAACGGTTTTCACCTTTTTCAGTCACAGATGTGGATCCTAGGGCTCGATTCCCAGATCTTACTCTACCTTACCTGTGTACAGTATCAAGTCGACCCTGTGTGTCTTGAACCCGTGACCTGTGTGTTAGTAGTTGAAAGCTGTCTGTCATAGGTTTGAGTAGTTGTCAGGTCTTGAACCTTAGACGTGTCGAAGTAGGGGTCATACCTGCATAGGGGTCATAGTTGTTGTAGTTCTGAAAGGTCAAGGTCGTAGCTGCTACAGTCCTGAAAGGCCAAGTCCGCAAACTTCCGGAAGGTCCGGAAGTGGCCTTTCAAGTTTCTTCTCACGTTATACACAGCAGGCCAGAGGCAACTGGGCAAGTGGTGAGTCCAACTTCGCTTAGTCAGCGGTACCCAGTCCCAGTCTCACTTTGTACAGTCAGCAAGTACCATGAGGGACTGTGTGCACCATGGGCCCGGTGGAAAAGGGCAGATCAGCGACTTACAGAAGTATAAATCAAGAGGCAGCGTCCAACCATTCATTCATTCCTGCGTGAGCAATGTGGAAGCGCTGCCATAGTGTCTTGTGCGAGGTGGTCTGCAGATGCCCGAAGTGGAAGTGGGCTGAAGGGTGATAGTTCGTTCATAGCCAGCAGTAGTAGAGCGGCCATAGCTGCCATAGCTAGTGATAGGTGGTATTGAGAGTGAGTGTGTGCATGTGCGAACCGAGTGTGTGTGCGTGGGATATCCAGGGAGATCCGGAGTAGAGTGCATGTGAATGGTTGGGTGAACACAGTGTTGGACAGAGGATGTGTGGGTGCTCAAGCGCCATAGCCAGTTGCAAGCGAGTTTATATCTGAACTGTGTTCTCGGCTTGATTATCTCGGAGCTTTGTGTGGGCGCACAGCGCCAGTGTGAATTGCCATCTGTTTGCATGTATGCGAAGTGAAGAAGAAAGCGAGTCTGATTTCATTGGTATTGGAGCTGGTTTCCGCTATTCCACGCGCCGTCATCGCTCAGCGGTGCGCTGAAGTTGGGCGCCACAGTTGAAGTTGCGCCATCAAGAAAGGAGGTCCGCCATAGCTGCGCTGTGGAGGAAAGTGGAGCGTACCTGCAAAGAAGACAACGACGAAGAGAGAGAGAGAGAGAGAGAGAGAGAGAGAGAGAGAGAGAGAGAGAGAGAGAGAGAGAGAGAGAGAGAGAGAGAGGAGCGATACAAGATTGGTTGTGCGGTCCAAGACAGAAGGTGGCGGCCATAACCGCTGAAGCTCGGACACAAGGTTACCAAGGAGAGAGAAAGCGAAATAAAGGAGAAGGGAGGACGGAGGAGAGAGAAGCCATAGCCGAGGAAGAAGAAGGGAGAGACGAAGAGGGAGAAAGAAAGACATAGCCGGGGTGAAGGAAGAAGAAAGTGAAAAAGAAGGAAGGAGGGAGAAGGAGAATAACGAAGGTTGATGAGGAGGAAAGGGGTCGGCAGCCACAGCCGAGTTGAGCGTTGACCCAAGGTGTTGATCGGAGAGTTGATCGGGGTTGACCAAAGCATTGACCAGGACGTTCACAAGGGTTTACGGAGGCATTGAGTGAGCATTGACCAGGGGTTGACCGAGGTGTTGACTGAGGGGTTGATCGATGTTGACCAAGGTGTTGACCGAGAGGTTGATCCAGAGGTTGACCAGCGTTGATCGGGGATGTTGACCACGAGTTTGACCAAGTTGGAGTTGGTATATTCTCGCCAAGCCTTCAACCTATCCCCTCGCCCTATGGATGTGTACTCACCCCATGGTACTTGTTGAGTCTGTCTGTCTCTTCTTTCTGCATTGAGTCTCTTCTGTCCAGGTGATAGGAACTCTGTGTATGAGGTCGTAGAGCTTTGTTGACCAAACCCACACGGGCTGAGTAGGGCTAAAGGTCGTGTTTGATGACTGATTGACCCGGAGGACAAACCCTCCCAAGGACCGGTACAAACCGGCGGGCTGCTCAGTGTGGCATGGTAGGCCCAAAATCCGAGTTGTGGGCTGCACAACAAGCTATCTAAGTTTTGAGAGGACTTGCTGATCGCGTCGTCCTGTCTGTTTGTTAAATAATTCCTGAGGAGTTACGGGGGATCTCCTTAAATGCCTCCTGATCAGCATTGAAGTCCTCTAGTGACAGCTGTAGTATAAGGTCTAGGCTAGTGACCATAGTTGATAGGGTCCGATACGGATCCTGTGGTCATTAGACAGTCTGTCAATCCAGTGGGTAGGTCTAAGTGGTGAGGAGTGGGACAGTCATTGTGGTGCACCCAACACCATGGATGATTACGCTATGTACGGCTTGCTCGTGGGGTTCTCCCTCTGGGGGAACCTCTGGTGTCTTCTTTTTCCGCTAGGCTTCTGGAATGCCTTCACGTGTAGAGTTGACACGAGCGGTGGTGCTAGTACCACTCCCTACACGAAGGAGCAGGAGGAAGAGGCCACCAGGATTCTGGCCGAGCAAAAGGCCAAAAAGGAGAAGGAGGTAGTGAAGCAGGCCAAAAAGTTGGCCTTATTGCAGGAGCAGGCCGCGAAAATATAGAACTCCTAGCTAGGGCCCAAGAAGAGCAATATCAGTTTGCATGGGGCCAGGATGTAGCTCTGTAGTCCATACGCGTAGGGTTCAGGGAGTTTGCACGAGAAATGATGATGCACGTGGGCACAAAAGTAAAGGCCAAGATGGAGAGCACAAAGCGATTCTGCACTGGTGCCATAGAGGGTGCCAAGCTAGTAGCTCCAAGGGAGGAAGAAGCACGTCCCCGTGTTGATCCAGTCAAGGTTAAGTTTCTTGATCCCTACAGTGGAAAGAAGGGAGAAAACTTTGACACTGCGTAGCACGGCGAACGTGTTCGCGCCCCTTCACGTTCGGGGGAACGTGTTCGCACGTTCGCGCGAACAGCTAGCGAGCATGTTCGGGCGAACATAATTTTTTTTTCATTAAAAAAAAAAAAAAGTTTTTTCGATTTTTGATTTTTAACTCATGATTTGTTACGAATTTGAACATGACTCCAAGGCAAAAGTTGCTTGTATTATTATTTTACATAACATATATATATATATCTATTTGACGATATATATATTTTTTTTAATGTTCGCGATCGGAGGGTTTTGGGCGCTTGTTCGCGTTCGGGCGAACATGTTCGTGTTCGCCTCCAAAGGCAAACACGGTGCTACGTAGCTTTGACAATTGGGAGGCAAACATTAATTCATATGTTCACCTCCAGAAAATCGTGCCTGAGGAGCAAGTCCTAATTGCTTTCCACGCCCTTAGGGACGAGGCAGCAAGCTTCGCCCAATCGCTTGCCCGCGCTGCAGATTGCGAGAATGATATGGTAGCTTATTCTGTGAAAACCTCCCTGAGCGCATTCCTTAAATTGCTGCGCGAGAGATTTGCTGATGTGACTAGAGGGATTAGGGCCTCTGACAAGCTTCAGATCGTCCACTCACGCCAGTGGAAGAGTGCCAGGGCAAGGAGTTATGGATGAATTAGTAGCTGTCCTTGGTCATGGAGTCACAGAGACTTAGTTGGTCCAACTATTCTATCGTGCCATGCCCGAGCCCTTGCACGGGCACTTCTTCGAAAAGAGCAAGGAGTCCACTATGACCTACGATACTCTGAGTAGGGAAGTAGTGGCTTTTGAGGCCCAGTCCATGCCAGCTAACACCTTTTGGGATAAGGATCCGGACGAGGACCAAAAATGGAAGGGCTGTACCATCTCGGGCCAAGTCAAGGCCAAGGATCATCTGATCCTGACTCTAGATGAGGGTGGTATGGAGGAGGTCCCCTATGATCAGATAGAGTGGAGCCTCGAGGAGGAGGGCAGTAGTGTGAGTCAGGGGAGTACTTACGCTGCTGTCGCTAGGGGGCCATGCTTCCGGTGGTCGAGGACAAAGTGATCAGGGGGTTGGTGGCAGAGGAGGTCGCCAAGCGGGAGGTAGGGGTCAAGGTCCCCCGCAAAACCGCTCTCGTTTTACTTTATCACCTCCCAGGAGGGGTGGATGGCACCCTGGCTTGCCACAAGGTAGCCCCTGGGAAGATTTGGGCCTAGAGCAGACAGTTTGGCAGAGGAGGATAAATCAAGATCAGTGTATCTATTGCGGTGACCCTGGTCATATTATTAAATATTGCCCTAAGTGTAGAGAGGCCCGGTTTGCTGCACAGGCAGCAAAAGGCAACCGTCGGTAGGAGTTGCAACTTCCCTTACCCCTAGACCATGTGGAGAAGAGTCCGCGCACCATAGAGAAACTCCCAAACCGCATGTGTCTATGGCAGAGGTTACTGGCCAGTGCCTAGACAACCGTCCAAAGACTGCTTGTGTTAGGGTCTCTCTAGGCACTTCCCTCATAGGCGTGGCAGAAGAGTTGAAGGAGAGGATGCCTGCCTGGGCCAAGATGAAGAAGGGTGTGAAAGGACAAGTAGTTTTAGTAGATGTAGAGGTCTTTAGAGGTAAGAGTAGGGGCCCTTATAGACAGTGGGGCCACCCACAACTATATTAGTAGAAAAGCGCTGCAGAAGTTGAAGTTGAATCTCAAAGTCCAAAAGCTAGAGAACCTTGTAGTTAGCATCCTCCCAGACAATCTCGTCGAGGATTATGTTGAGGGAGTCCAGGCGTATTTTCGCCTAGAGAAGGATGGGAAGGTGGAGAAAGTTCTCCATTCCCTGACTCTCCTCGTAGAGGACAACCTTCCTTTCGATATGGTCCTAGTAATGGACTGGGGAGAGGCAGCAGGGGCCACACTCCACTTGAGAGAGCACGAGTGTAGGCTCCCTAGTCCGTCAGGTGAACTCGAGACTGCTCGCCTGTTTCATGTGTCAAGAGTAGATAACACCATGGCACATTGTTGTCTCAGTGCTCTTGCGTTTGCAGGATTAGTGAAGAAGGAGCAACTAGGAGAACAGGTTTTCGTAGCCTATGTTAGGCCTGTCACTGAGCCTATGGAAGAGAAACCCCTTGATCAGAATATTGCCAAGCTGCTGGAAGAGTATACAGATTTAGCTAAGCCGCCTACAGCAGTAGTGCAACGGCCAATCCAACATCGCATTGAGATAGAGCTTGGCAGTAGGACTCCTAAGGGAGCTATCTACAAAATGTCCCCAAGGGAGTTAGAGGAGCGGCACAAGCAGTTAGACGAGCTCCTCGAGAAGGGTTGGATTGGGCCCAGTTCATTTATTTTTTGAAGCACCTGTTCTTTTCATCCCCAAGAAGGAGGGAGAGCTTAGAATGTGCATCTACATCTACAATACTATAAGAATCGCTATTTCTTATCGTACGGCCTGAATCGCAGGCCGGTACCGTTACCAGCGACGGCCCAGATTGGCCTGCGATCAGAAAGTTTTCTGATCGGCCTGCGATCTGGGCCGTCGCCGGTAACACTTCGTGGACGGCCCAGATCGCGGCCCGGCGCGAGCCCACCCTTGGAATCCCCATTCCTTCAAGCTCGGTACCGAATCGCCCGCGCGCCCGTTTTTTTTTTTTTTTATTTTCCTGATCAGAACAGATACTACACTTGCCACGCCCGTTTTTCCGTTGCCGGCCCGCCGCTCCAATCGCTCGCGCGCAATGTTGTTGCCGCCGCCGACCACTTCTCCAATCGCCCGGCACTACGTCGAGAACTTCATCTCTCTTTCTCGACGTGCGCCTGTGTGCTCCGTGGTCCGTGCGCGTGTGATCGCCGGTCGGTGCTCTATGGGTGCCTCTCTCTCTCTCTCTCTCTCTCTCTCACACACACACACACACTGTGCTCTCTCTTTGGTGGTCGCCGTGGTTCGTGGTTCGTGGTTCGATTGGTGGCCGGTGCTCATCCGTGCTTGGATCCGTGCTTTGTCTTCATTGCTGCTCATCGTGTTCGCTCCTTTGGTGCTCTCCTTGGTGCTCATTGCTCTNTCCGTGCTTGGATCCGTGCTTTGTCTTCATTGCTGCTCATCGTGTTCGCTCCTTTGGTGCTCTCCTTGGTGCTCATTGCTCTCTCCCTCTCTCTCCTCACACACACACACACACACTGTGCTCTCCTTTGCTGCTCGACGGGGAGGGTGCTCGGTGCTCATCGTGATTCGATTTGGTGCTCGGTGCTCATCGTGCTTTGGTTCGATTTGGTGCTCATCGTGGTTCGATTTGCTGGCMGGTGCCCATCCGTGCTCGGATCCGTGCTTCGTCTTCATTGCTGCTCATCGTGTTCACTCCTTTGGTGCTCTCCTTGGTGCTCATTGCTCTCTCTCTCTCTCTCACACACACACACACACACACTGAGCTCTCCTTTGCTGCTCGACGGGGACTTGGTGCCGTGCTTGGATTCGTGCTCATCCTTGATTCGTGCTTATCCTCATTTCGTGCTCATCCTCGATCCGTGGTTTTGGTGCTCGGTGCTCATCGTGGATACATGCTTTCCGTGCTCATCTTCTCTCCATTGCTGCTCATCGTGTTAGCTCCTTTGGTGCTCGACAAGCTCTCCTTGGTGCTCATTGCTCTCTCTCTCTCTCTCACGCACACACACACACACACTGTGCTCTCCTTTGCTGCTCGACGGGGACTTGGGTGCCGTGCTTGGATTCATGCTCATCATTGATCCGTGGATCCGTGCTTCGATTCGTGCTCTGTCCATTGGTGCTCATCATGTTCTCTCCATTGGTGCTCATCGTGTTCTCTCCATCGTGCTCATCGAGGATCCGTGCTTTTCTTTGGAGCACGACCACGTGCTCATCGTGGATCGTGCTTTTCATCACCTGCTCATCGTGGATCTGTGCTTTTGGTCACGTGCTGACCGTGGATCCGTGCTTTTCGTGCTCATCATCGTGGATTCGTGTGGGAACTTTGGTGCATGATAACGTGCTCATCTTCGATCCGTGCTTTTGGTGGTCGGTGCTCATCGTGGATATGTGTTTTTCATGCTCATCGTCGATCCGTGCTTTTCGTGTCATCGTGGATACGTGCTTTTCATGCTCATCGTCGATCCGTGCTTTTCGTGCCATCGTGGATACGTGCTTTTCATGCTCATCGGCGATCCGTGCTTTTCATGGTCATCATTGATCCGTGCTTTTCGTGCTCATCGTTGATACGTGCTTTTCATGCTCATCATTGATCCGTGCTTTTCGTGCTCATCGTTGATACGTGCTTTTCGTACTCATCATTGATCTGTGCTTTTCATGCTCGGTGATCGCTATGGATGCGTGCTCATCGTGAATCCATCCACCGGTGATCACCGTGGATGCGTGCTTTTCATGCTCGGTGCTCATCGTGAATCCATCCAGACGTGCTCATCATTGATCCGTGATTTTCATGCTCATCCAGATGTGGTCACCGTGGATGCGTGCTCACTGTGGATGCGTGCTCATCGTGAATCCATCCAGACGTGCTTTTGGTGCTCATCATCGGCCCTCCCTTCTTCCTCCCTTTCTCCTTCGTTCTTCCCTCCGTCGCGCTCCTTCCTCCGGTGGCGTTACCTTCCTCGGCCCTCTGCCCTCCCTCCCTTCGTGCTACCTTATCTGGGAATGATATAGAGAGTGCATTCCGTTTTTCTTAGCTTTCTCAATTTGCGTTAAGGCTTAGCGCCACATTTTTTTCCCAATGTGAATAAGGGCGAGCGTGTCGCGCGTGCGGTTGCGCACAGATGCACACAGCGAGAGGTGTGGATGGATGGCGCGCGCGCGCGCGCGCGCGCGCGAGAGAGAGAGAGAGAGAGAGAGAGAGAGAGAGAGAGAGAGAGAGAGAG
>BFEA01000362.1:81344-92770 GCA_003427395.1 Chara braunii | reverse complement strand
AGGAGGCCTATTTGGTGCATATCTTGTTCATCAGGCATTGCATGGATCATAGAACACTGCACTCAAACAAAGTAATGCTTTTAAAAAAGCATTGTTTATCAGATGAAATACACTCGCCAAATAATCAGAGATACCACAAGTGAATACATACAACCCTTCTGACATAAAACTTCCTGAACGGTGTGGGTAAGTACCAACTCCGCATCCACCCAATCTGTTTTCTTGATTGATAGCCTGGATGCTCCTCTTCATGGTTATCCAGACCTTCAACAACCTGTCGCGGCCATTGGTGCTGCAGTACTGGACGGTTATGATTGTGTGTTCATGGTCTGGACAACAATGAACACCCGGTCGGGTCTGCACAACAGTGTCAGATGCATTTTCCTACTGTGTGCCGCTGCACCGCTCATGAAACTCAATTCTGCCGCCAAAACAGAACATGCGCTACAGCTGCATGATCAAAGGCCTTTTCGGTGACGGGCGTCCCAAGAAATGACTGTTTTTTCGCGACGGCCAAAGGAAACTTTCGGTTGTCGACTTCTTGGTTCGCCTCTATGTTTGGTTGCTATCTTGTTTGCTTGCTATCGCCACACGTGCACAGGCACGCGATGCCCACTCTTGCTAGCACACCTGGCCCGTCTGGCCTTAGTCAACCAGCCAGTCTGTTTGTGGGTCTCAACATAATGTGCCATTGCCAGTGCTTTACAATTAAAGGGAGGTTTATGTTATTTAGAAAGTGTCAACGTTCCATGTATGCATCTTAATGAGGCCTTGTCCTCCCTATGGATCTGGGGTGTTCCATTCATGAGCAATGGATGCATCACTAGGGTGACCATTTAGGATGGAAGGTGCTGTGACGTTCTCCATCATGTGCCATTGTCTAATTGATGACACAGTGTTGCAGGCGGCAAGTCAATCCAAGAGATGAGGTAAGAGAAGAAATGCTGGCGACAAGCTAGAATGGACTCAAAGAGTGTTTCTCACTAAGAGGTGGAAATCTGAATGGTGGGAGGACGTGCAATTAAGGGACTGATTTTTTGGAGCACTCTGACTGGTTGTCCAGATGGTGAAGCAATGTGGGCAATGTGTTCCAGCAGGGTGGGAGCTATTCCCCAATGGGTGGAGGACCTCACTGTCAATCCACTGCCTCCTCCATCTCTCTCCCCTTCCTTGACCTTCTAGCCTCCTAAACACGATCAGAAGCTTGATGCAAAATTATATCCGATTGCTCGCTTACCGAGGCTTCAAAGACCTGAATTGAAAGCCTATTTTCCCCAAAGCTCTGAGAAGGTGCCACAATCCATAACCTAAGTTACCACCACTGAGGATTTTGAATCTGGTCCTGTTCTACGATGGAATTCCACTCACTCACTGTTTCTTTTTTTCATATTTGGTGCAGGATCAAAGAGGATGACAAGCTCATTCAGAGTGAAGGGGTGGAATCCTTGTCTGAGGCAGAGCTTCGCGCTGCGTGCCGGCAGCGAGGTATACTTGGAAGCAACATGTCTGTTGAGGAGATGAGGAGTGAGGTAAGTTTCCTATACCTTCTGGAAAGAAAGCGTGCCAGATCACCTCTGACCCTGCTGGAAACGAAATGAGAATGAAAAGGAGATAACACAAATTTGTGGCATAGGGAGGAGCACCCTGATAACACCAGGACTTCTCTGGTTTGCCTTAGGACCAACCAGGTGTTCTGCATTTGCATGATGCATGTGGCAAGGTGCAACCAACACCCTTTAGGCGGTAGGACGGTGCGGATGCAGAATGCTTGGGCACATCAGGAGCCCACATGTAAAAGGGAAAAGGGAAAAGCCCGGGTTTAACTTGGTACTCTCCATCCTGGCTAAATATTAGGGAAACTTAAGCTGCTGATACCCACATGTAGCTGTTGATAAACACATCAGGAGCCCGAATTCTGGCAGATACAACAAGGTACGGCCACCGCTGTTTAGAGGGGGCGGAGAAAGAAAAAAAGACGAAGCCGAAGGTGCCTGTCTAATGTGCTGACTCTCCAGAATATGGTGCCCAGAGATGGTAGGTTTTCTGTTGTGTAGATGGAAACCCCTCAGAGGCAAGCTGGTTGCCTTGTGAACCCACTGGTCCCCATATTTTGAACGGTATATTCCTCTACATTTTGGAACTGGTCAGGATTTGAATTGCATGAGGATCGGTCGATGAAAGTGTGTATGATTCGACAACGTGGTGGTGCCATAAACCCACAAGCTCCTGGGTTGTGGCGACTGAGAATCAGTGTGTAGATTTTGACAATGCTGAGCCAGAATCTCTGGAACTGAGATCAGGACCGACTGGTGAAAAGCCTGTCGACAAACTGCTTTTGCACGGATGCCATGAACGGAAATCCTAATCTTAATCAGCATGCCGAATAGAATGATCTGATCGAATGCGATATGATATGCTCCATAGTCTATAGCCAAGGGTTCTAGTTCCCAGGACAGATAGTCTTTATGATGATCGGATTTATGGCTACTTTCTTGAGCCTTTTCTGCAGCTACACAGATGTGCAGTATCGAATGACCAGTGCATTCCCAGCTATGGTGTTCAGATGCGCTGGTTAACCTATCGCTGGTTAACTTATCGTGAAATCGTGGATTGGGCCTACTGGATGGAAAAGGCTGGTGTTGCTGCACCTGCTCCGGTTTGTTTTTCCAGGTGAGGGGCAGAATTCCACATTGGAAAAAAGAGGCTAGGATACACTGGTGGTTTATGAGAAGAAGTTTAGGATGTCTGCAGGCTGTGGACACACCAATTGATAAGCTAATGTTGTTAGGGAACTCGTCTAAGGCCCATGGATCTTTTGCACAACTGCCGACCGCCGACCCTGACCGCTGACCGTATTGCAGCTGACTAGTAGGGCCGACCGGTCGGCGGTCTGTCGACCAGTCAGAAAACAACCATCCACTGATTTTTTTTCAAATCTGAGTGGGGGCTGTACCGCGCTTGCTGCGTACAGCCCAAATCCGCTGAGAAACTTTTGGGGATTTGGTGGTGGTGGTGGGGGGGGGGGTATATGTGGGGTAAAGGGGGTATTGGGGGCCGCTATGGGACTGTTGGTGGGGTTATTAGGGGCTCTGGGCACACACAAAAAAAAAAATTAAAAAAATTGCTGGGTGCCGAAGACCCCCGACAGGAAGGTGCCGACCAGTCAAGGGCCGCCGACCATTGGGGTATGCAACACTGACTTCAAATGAATTGTCGGCCTTGGAGAACATCAGGCGGATCACCCCCGTGCATATACCATGTGATATGGGTGGTGGATGGGTTTTCATGGCGGAGCATTGGCCTTTCTGAACTACACACTTGGCGTTGTGTATCAGTGTGCTAGGCGACACCGGCATCTGTTATGCATCCCACTGTTTCTGCATATCAATTGTTACTGTCTAGAGACAGGCATTCGACATGATTCCAGTGAAAAATCAATTATCTTCAGAAAGTTCAGTGCAAAGAGGTAGTATGCTCTCATGTACAGTGCAAGTCTGCTGGGTGGCACCTAAGGACAGTGGACCCTGATGACGCATGATGATGGTGATGATGATGGCAATTGATGATGATGATGATGATGATGATGATGATGATGATGATGATGATGATGACGACTGATGATAATGATTCCATGATGATGATTCGATGATGATGACAACAGCAATGAGCTGTGTTCTGATAAAGAATACTACGACTGTAAAGAGTATAACACAACAGGGAGAAGAACCAAAATGAAAGGTGAAAGCGAGTAGAAGAAATGACACAACTTGGAAAGAAATTCATGAGTGGTTGATGAGTATGGACCTCTAAAATGAACAGAATTACTTCTTTCTTTTAAATTTAAACAGGGACTTGTTGTCCTGGCTTCGTCCTCTTCTCGGAGCCCCAGTCTGGTTCCTTTCCCCTTGAAGTCCAAAGAACACAATACAAGATATACCCACAACGACTTCCATTCTGGTGGAAGTAAGCCCTAGACAGTATTGATTGCTCCGTAACAGGAGGATTTACTGTCAGGAAAGCCTCATCCTTCATGAATTCCTCTGTCTAGATATGTGTAGGCTGTCAGCTGTGCAACACGGCCTATAATCCCTCGAGGTTGGGCGTAGGACGTCGGCTTCGCCCAGCTAGAAAACCATCTCTTCCTTTAACCCTGATCGCAAAGAACGACCCCCTGATCGCAAAGGACAACCCCCTGATCGCAAAGGACCACTGGGGTTGTCCTCTGAACCCTGCACTGAAAACGAAGTTCATAATATTGGACCTCGACTTCCTTGTGGCTAGTGATCCTGGCATCCGACAGCTGTTTCTGAATTCTACCAGTCGAACCATCTGAGCTGGAGTTCATGATAATAAAAGCTGCAACCTTGCCATTTGGCTAACCAGTATGACTTGAACTTGGCCTTAATCTCTCGTTCAGCCTCTGGGTTTCTCTGGATCGAGTTCTTCACCTCCTGTCATTTGCAGTTGATTTCTGCTTTGATTATCTTGGGTTGGTACCCGCAGCTTATCCCTTGTGTTCGTGGATCCGTTCAGAGTGGTGCTACATCTTTTTTTTCCCATGTAGATCAGACCAAATGAGTGTTAGTCCATAGCAGAAGCTGGAGAGCTTCGGGGAAGGGGGAATGGAATCGGTGATTCCATAGTGCACTACCATCTTCACCCGAATAAAATGCCTGGTCATTAACAAGCCATAACCCATGCCATATGTCTCGTAGAATGTCTGAGGGCCTACTTGGCCTCCCTCAGCCCAGGCCGAAACGGGAGAAAAGACCCGACACTGACTTTTGTCAACTGTAGTGACACCAACAGTCAAAGTCCAAAGGTACTCAGTCCAGGCCACCGTTCAAGCACACACACTTGTTTGTATGCAGGTACCCAGACAGCATCAGGTCCAAGGGGAAGTCTGCAACTGTACACAATCGGGGCCCTCGGCTGTGAGGCAATCTGGACGACTGAGGGAACAGGACCCGAGGCCAGACAGCCTCGTAAAATGCTACTTAAAGCCTGGCCTCGAGGTGGTCAGCATTCAGTCTTGCTATGCTGCTTTGACGCTGGCTTGAGTTTGACTAGACGCTGGCATTATGCTGGCTCGACGCTGGCTAGACGCTGGCTGTGCACTGGCGATGCGGACGACGCCACGGAGTGGAGGCAGCATGCTGGCGCTTCTTGTTCTGTGCGCCAGGCATGCTGATGTGGTGCTGCCTCTGGTCCACATTGCATGGGGATGTGGTGCTACCTCTAGTCTATATTGCATGCTGATGTGGCGCTGCCTGTGGTCTACATTGCATGCTGATGTGGCGCTGCCTGTGGTCTACATTGCATGCTGATGTGGTGCTGCCTCTGGTCTACATTGCATGCTGATGTGGNGTCTACATTGCATGCTGATGTGGCGCTGCCTCTGGTCTACATTGCATGCTGATGTGGCGCTGCCTCTGGTCTACATTGCATGCTGATGTGGTGCTATCATTGGTCTTCTTTGATGATGTGGCGTATGCTACCTGTCTCGAAGGCTGACGTGGCGTTGTCCATGCTGTCTACATGAGGTGACTGGTTGCGAGGAGGAGGAGGATTGGGATCTGTGGATGAAGGTTATCGGGTACTCACCTGAGGTTGACGTCGTCACTGGAATCTGCTGTGTCTTCATGGTCTTCACGAGATAAAAGTGCCACGTGGCACTATTGTGTGTGATCAGGATTACTATACTTATCATCATCTACTGGTTGTTGATGTGGAGAGGGAAGAAGCCCGGAGAAGGAGAGGGGTTTGAAGGGATTACTATTGTGCGATCTTTAATCATCTATTCCACCTTCTCCTCTGTCTGTTTCGCCTCCACTCTCTTCTTCTAATGGTAATGAGATACTGTTTGAGTTATCACTTCACGATTTGGAGACTTTGTTGAAGATATTGAGACTACTGATGTTTGACGACTGCTGAGTATCTGCCAGACTGGGTTCATCACAAACGCTGCATCTGGATTGAAAGTTGCCCCAAATGCAGCTATAATGACCAGGTGTTCTATTCGGTTGAAGACGGTAGCTCAATGGCCTCTCTATACCTGATTAGGCAATGAGCGATATGCTCCTGTTCCTGGTCAGACATTACACAGGTGGCAGAATTACTTGGTTCACTCTTTTTTCTCCTGATGTGGAGCCAAAGATTGACTGGGAGTGCAACGCTGGGAGTCAACAATAGGAGGCTTCAAATCTTTACTGGTGATGTTGCCTTGAAAATTGAAAGTCTTCCGTGGCACTTCAGAAATTAGGGTGCCTCACCCTCTTAGTACTTTCCTCCATCTCCTTTGGATAGCTGGTTGAGGTCTTCGCTGTTTACGAATAGTTTGTATCCTTGCTTAACTGAGTAGTCCATTATGGGAGTGGGAGTTTTGTTCCTTGTGCCAGAAATGGGTTGTCGGGCCCGTTCTGCTGAATCAAATTGTAGGTCTTGTAGCGCTGTGTCAATTGCATGATTAGTTTTGGCCATAGACCTACTACCATCTCTTTCGGTCCTTCGTATGTGATTGATGTGCCTCCTCATCTGCGCACGTATGCAGTCTTTCACGCATCTAAAGTTTCTAAACTGTTTACATATCTTGATGATAAATCCTTCAAATATCGTGAGAATATGATCCCTCGTGCAATCAATGGTGGTAGACAGGATTACTAATCATACCAGGTTCACTTCATGTATCACCCGTTGGACGATCTCTACTAGATCTCAAAGACAGAACTGCTGCGCAGCACACCTCCCGTTGTTAGTGCATATGAACGACAGATAGTTTCCGGTGCTGTACCAAAATGCTCTGCAAAACTCACTGCTACTGAGTATACACGGAACCTGTTCGCTATGTTTGCTTATGATGTGTACGTCAGGGACTCAGATTGAGTTACTCGCTAGAAAGGACCTTGCTCTTTGGGGGGGGTAGTGTAAGGACCTGCCCAAACACGGACTGAGAACACAGCTGATTTCTGAGTTTTGCCGCTAGAATGAATGCCTTGCTGAGATATTCGCTTTCTGCTGATTTTTCTGAGTCTGTTTGTGTGCGTGCCTGTCTGAGTGCTTGTCGGCTTGAATGTGTGTGTGTGTGACCCACAAGGGTGCTTGTTTGTTTGGGCGGCCCTGCAGGGCCGGTACTTACCCGTGGCCGTGATTTTGAGGGTTGCAGTGGGGAAAACACTCAAGTAGCGGGAGTAGGCCCGCGGCACTTAGAACAGCGGGGAAAAACACTCAAGTAGCAGGTAGGCCGGTACCATCCAAAGTAATGGTAGATGTGTCGGGGACTGGAGGTCGAGCAGAAGAAGACAAAGTTGGCATTTTTAGAGGCCCAGTAGCGGTAGGCTCTAGGTGGGTACCAGTCCAAGTAGCCTGTAGTCTAGGGTCTGTGCATACGATATCAGAGCCTGCAATGCTGTTTCCCTCTGAAAGGGAGGAGGTACCAGTTGCTTGGAGGCTGCGCGACCGGGACGTCACCGCTCAACAGGGCTTCTGCCTCGCTATATCTCCAGGAAGAGCCAGGAACTCTTCCTCATTTTACTGTGTAAGTCGCTATATCTCCAGGAAGACCCAGGAACTCTTCCTCATTTTGCTGCGTGCAAGTTTGGCAACACACTGCTGGAGTGCTGGTTGGAGCAACACTGGTTGGCACCCAGCTCCCCACATTGGCTGTGGTGGAGGAGCTCGGGTAGGACGAGGAGGGAGAAGGGGGCTAAGGGAGAGGAGCGCCAGGGGTACTTACCTGGCTATGGTGGATTTATCTTCATCACCTTGGTGGACACGCGGTTAATGGAAGGCCCAAAATTCGGGGTTTTTCGCCACATCACTCCAAGCAATGTCGTGGAAAATTTTGCGAACAAACTATGCAGGCTCATAATACAAACATCGAAAAACGAAACAGGCAAAAAAAAACTGAAAAAAAAAACTCAAAAGGACTATAAAACCCTATTCGGAGTAGCTTTCGGAGTTCGCCAATTTTTTTCCCGAATTCGGTGTTTTTGCCAACTTCTTCGTTACTCGTCCAAATTTGCTGAAACTGAATATAGATATACCCTCAAGCACATACATATCAGAMAAAAAAAAAAAAAAAAAAAAAACAAGAAAAAAGCTGAAATTCAGGGAAATATGGCAGCTTCAGTGAAAAATTCGCCGAAAATAGCACCACCCGAATAGCACCACCCATTAACCACGAGTGGCTTGGTGGGCGCTGCATCTGGAAGGCCCTGTTGGGGGCAGAGCTGCACCAAGAAGCTTTGAGGCCAAGTCAGGCATGGTGGCCTGAGAGGAGGAGGCCATAGCTGCTTTGCGTTGTCTTTTGCACCTCAAGGCAGGGCCCTAGTAGTCCATCATAGCCTCGCCCTTCATGACGAGGAAGGTTAAGGGCGGCCATGGCTATGGTGGACCTCATGTTGTGCCTGCAGTAGAAGAAGCGGACATTGATTCTGGTTTGCCATTCATCATTACTATTATTAGTTGATTGTTTGAATAAGAGGGGAGGAGTAAAGGAGGAGTAGTTTGGTTGGCAAGAGGAAGGGGGAGTTATCATTGGTCCTTGCTGGTGTACATCTTCTTCTTTCTTTCTTCTTCTTCTCCTTCTTTCCCTTGCTCTCCTCTGAAGTCCATTCATTTCTTTTTGCAATTTGATGGCATTGTGCTTTCTCGTGAATTTGTACTGCGTAACAGTAAAGCTTTTCCCAGTGAATGAGAAATCCCCGACGATGAACAAAGCTGAAAGATGAGGCAACGAAGCTGAAAGATGGGGCAGCTGATTGAGTGTGTTTGCAACTTCTCTGTAAGGAAATCGGCTAGAGATGTGGCATGGAAGACAATATTTTTTTCATTGGCTGACGATAAACCCGTCTTCATGCACACAGAGCACTGTTTCTGTAAAAATCCCAAAACACTAAGAGGGAGCGTGCATTCGTGTGCTTCCACATGTTTGTCCATCGGTGGCTTTGTCTTTTCTTGTGTCTGTGCATATTTGATTTCTTATTGCAGTTGTTGGAATGGCTGGATCTCTCTTTAAATCGTTCCCTGCCATCATCTCTTCTGATCCTTTCACGGTGAGTGTGTTTCCTGTGCTGTGGTGGTACGGTTTGTCGCAAAATTTGAATCCCCTCTTGAATTGTCTGGGTTTAGAACATCGATCCTGCCCAAACACGTGTTTGCATTAGGTTACAAAGCCAGCGTGATGGTATAATGAGTTATTCAACTGTTATTGTGCTGAAGCATTGACCTCTGCACAGGTATGCCGTGCATTGCATCTGAGGGATTTAGTGGTAATTCCTGACAGTTATGCTGGTGAATTGTGGTGAACTAGATTCTGATCAGGTGTGATGGTGGTTTTCTAGGCATAGCTTTGAGTAGTGAGGAGCCATGCTAGCGCTCTTTGGAATGCGAGCATCCGTGTGATTTATCAACAAAATGACTCTGTTGTTAGCCGCAAGCCAGTGAAAAGCCTTGCTGACCATGCGAAAAAACGTAGATAATGCCAGTCTTTGTGCTTCGCATGGTTCTATCATCATCGTTTCTGAGGGTTTCTATGACTTCTGGAATGGGAGGGCGAGTATGAGCAAGAAGCTTGGGAAAACAAAAAAGGATCGAACCAAAGTCTAAAACGAACCTGAATTATTGTAGCCTATTGTAGATAAGAAACATTAAGAATCCATTAGGAACTGGAGCAATATTTAGTTTGATCAACTAGAGGCAAAGGAAGAAGAGCTTGTAGGTCAAAAGTACCCACCTCTGCATGGTCACTAGTAAGTTCACATGCGGATAGTGCTGTTTTCTCCTTTCCATTTCTGAGACAAGGGCGGGCAAGAGAAAAGATGAAGAGATCCTGCATGCACAGACTCCACACCACCTCCAGATGGTGAATGCGTTTGCCAACTAGGGTTGGCTTATAGGCAAATGTAACAATCCTGGCGCTGACATGACATCATCTCACATGTCGCAGGGTGATGCGTGGGTGTGGATAGGGATGCATGTGGACCTAGCAGGGCTCATGGATGCGAGGGGCAGTGTGAGAGGGTGAGACTCATTTGTTCTGCTTCACATGGGGTCCATCTGGATGCATGCATGAGAGGGTGCATATGCAGTGTTGTGTACTAGGGGTGGGATCACCAGGTGATGGATTTCATTCATGTCAAGGGATGCTGTTTTTGGGGGAAGAGGTGACCCATTTTCTCTGGCCTGGTGGTTTATTTGCAAACCTGGGGAATTTCACAACTCCAATTGGCAGTGGGAGAGGGCATAGCTGATCATTTCTGCTTCACGTGGGGTGTTCTTGCATGCATTTCCGGGAGGATGAATTGGTGCTGGCATTGCCAGATGATGGATGGGTTTATTCATATTCAGATCATTTCTTTGGGAGCCACCATGGGCATTGGGGGAGGGCAAAGCCTCCCATTTCTGCTTTACGTGGGGTCGTTTTGCAGGCATGTCTGGGAGGATGCATGCACACTGGGGTTGGCACTGCCAAGTAATGAATGGATTCGTTTGTATTTGGACGCCTGTTCCCTTAGAAAGGCACCGTTTGTTATAACTTGGTGGTTTTGTTGGTTCTTTGCATCTGCCTCATTTCACTGCGATCCCCTTGGAGCCAGCTCCAGGAATGTCGACAACTTGACGTGCTTTCTCAATCTGTGGGATGACATGGGAAGCTGTGTCCAAATGATGAACCTAGTGACATTGATTAAGGGAGGGTATTGATCGTAGCTACTGTGTGCCATGCCGTGCACAGGTGCGATGTGAGCGTGGATGATGCGTGCGACCACGCGCATAGGTGCAATGGGCTCGTGCGACTGGCCCTAATGCACGCAGATGGTTTTTTTTCTAGGAAGATTTTCATGACCGGCCGGTCTGGATGGGCCGGTCACCTGGGCGTGATGCCCGGGGGGGTCTGACACCCGCGATACCTGGGCATGGGGAAAAAAAAATAAAAAATTGGCTGTGGGGTTTTTCCTCGCTTTGTGAGAGGAGCCCAAATCCGGGCTCTTTTCTTTTTTTGAGAGTTGGCTGTCAAGGGGGGGGGGGAGGGGAGTATAAATGAATTTTGAAGGGGCTAAAGGGGTTTAAAGGGGGGTGCCTTAATGTGACTTTTTTATTTTTTTATATATTTGTTTGATCTTCAGTTCTGTGAGGAATTCTGATGTGACCCTCAGCGCAAAGTTGTTTGTATTGCAATTCTACACAATATATATTTTTTCAGATTTTTTTGGAGGTTTTTTTTTTTTTTTTTTTTTGCGCACTGGCCGGGCCCGGGCCGGGGGTTCATGCCCGGCCTGTCACCCGGTCGCCAAACCGGGCGTGACATAGGGGCCCGGGCGCCCGGGATATCTCCCTAGGTTTTGTGTGTGTGTGTGTGTGTGTGAGAGAGAGAGAGAGAGAGAGAGAGAGAGAGAGAGAGAGAGAGAGAGAGAGAGAGAGAGAGAGAG
>BFEA01000362.1:52506-65647 GCA_003427395.1 Chara braunii | reverse complement strand
CTCTCTCTCTCTCTCTCTCTCTCTCTCTCTCGGAGCGTGTTTGATTTTGTCATGTCACGTCATAATGTCCTATTGTCTGTAAATGTTTGAAGGGATAGACAATAGCGGGCACGACCGGCTGCGGGTGAAAAGATACTACATCCCGGGTGCGGGCGGGCAATGATTTTCTTGCGGGTGCGGGTGGGTCTGGGTGAACCTTTTTTACGGGCGGCGGGTGGGTTGGGCGTGGGCGGAAAAATTCAAAAAAATGCTTGGGTGGGTTGGATCAGCTTCAAACCTCTGTTTTTGTTTTTTTTAAGGGTTGCATGTACTAAGAAAATTTTGGGTGGGTTGGGTGAAGTGGCATTTCAAAAAAAAAATGCTCATGCAGCCACACCACACAGTGAACACCGTAGCTGCAAAGATCGAAATGCGAAGCAAGCGGGGCGGGCAGCAAGGCAACAGCGGAGCGCAGACGACGCAGTCTACTCATCCAACACGAAGAAAAGCAGCACATCACCTACTCACGTTACGAGTGAACCCCACAGACTGTTGGTTCCCACGACCTGCTGAGCCAGGAAGCCACTCTGACAGACATCCATTGTCACCCATAGACCATATGCACCTCAGACAGAGGCCCCCCCCGAGGATCCTGCAGGCACTCCGGACACCCAACCACTGACTGTTTAGCACTTCTTAAAGGTGCTCACACGGACATAGGAAAAAGAAAATGGCTGGAAAAAAATGGGAATAACAGAGACAAAAAAAGAAAAGACATACGTGAAACTGATTGTGTGTGTGTGTGTGTGTGTGTGTGTGTGTGTGTGTGTGTGTGCCATGCTGAGCCTGCACACGGACCGACGGTTGCTGGGGCCCCCAGGCTGCGCACCATTTAGGCAGGGTTGCTGTTCTGTTTTTGTCTGTTGCGTATGCCGTTTCGGACTTGCAGTGCGTCCGAACAGACTTACAGTCTGTTCGGACAAAGACCACGTTTTGGGCCTTCTCCATTTGTGGCCAGGCCCTTTCGGGCCAGGTTCGGTTTTGTCCGGTAGCGGACATTCCCTGCTGCATCAGCAGGGAGGACCTGGACGTCCTGTAGGGACCCAGGCAGGCCGTTCTTAGGCCAGGCCCAGGAGCAGGACTTTTTCCTGCGATCTGGACCGTGGATTGGGCCGACGATCTCATGGCCCAGATTGCAGGTTGTGGGCACAGCACCCAGGCCCAGCACTACTTATAGCTGGGCCAGCTCCTGGGCAGACACACAGTTCGAGTAGCTCACTTCTTGGGCGACATGCTGCTAGAGCTGCACTATACAGCACTGCGCTAGAGGTAGAGGTGTAGGTAGGGAGAAGGGCGGAGGCCATTCCTGCAGCAACGGAGTACGTACCTGGGCTCCATGGCTGAGCTTCGCTCCTGCGACCTGCAGCACAGCGACACGCCCGCGCGTTAGTACCTGGCGACAGTTACCTGCAGGTGAGACAGCAAGGAGGACGGCATCTTCTTCTTCTTCTTCCTGTCCTCGCCCTCCTTCTTCTTCCTTCCTCCTCCTCCTCCTCCTTCTTCTTTTTCTTCTTCTTCTTCTTCTTTCAGAGAGAGAGAGAGAGAGAGAGAGAGAGAGAGAGAGAGAGAGAGAGAGAGAGAGAGAGAGAGAGAGAGGTTACAGGCAGAGGTTACATCGGGCTATGAGGCCCAGGATCTGATTCAACATTTTTGTGGCAGACATTGATTGGACATTCGGCAGGGAGACTATTTTTGTACTTCGCTATCACGATCTAGGTCTTCCCCCTCATCTCCATCGTCGTCTCACCCCTCCTCCCTCGCCTCATCCGTGGTATCTCCCCATGTGTGCATGCAAGGAGGGACCTTTTCTTCTACATTGCGCTACTATTTGTATGTATCTGGATGTACATTGCTTGTTGATGCTTCGCTGATGTTGCATTGTCCATTCGAGTCCTTTTCATCACTTTGCGAATCTTTGGCTCCATATGCATCGCTCGATAGAGCATGTATCAGTGTGTGTGTGTGTGTGCGTGTGTGTGTGTGTGTGTGTGTGTGTGTGTGTGTGTGTGTGTGTGTGTGTGTGTGTGTGTTCAGCTGTCTGTAGATGTGTGGCTGAGGTCAGCGTTACAGCGTTTTTTCAGAAAACCATTTTTTGTTCTCTCCATCTGTGTGTTCTGGATGTGTAGAGATTACGATGGTAAGGTCACACCTGAGGAGGTTGCTGCTGCTGCTGCGTTTTTGAAAGACAGTCTCGACCATGAGCCTCTTCAGGAGCTCATTGCACGACTCGCTAAGGACAAAGGTGATCATTTTTTTTCCTTCAGCTTTCTGGTTTCCCTTTTGTAGTGTTTTTCTGTTTCAGACTTCGCACTAATTCACTGAACCTGTTGACTGGTATGTGTGTGGTGCTTGTTTGAGGCATTCATATGACGGATGCATGCCGTACTCTGTGTGTTTGTTCTTGATACTAAACATTGCGGCTGATATCCTTGATATGCATACTTAGAAGCAAGAGCTTCAGATCCTTTCTTTTCCCTTTTTTAAAGTTTTTAACTTTTTTCCCTTTTTTCCTTTTTTTTACGCCTACAGAAGGATTAAGAGCTTGGAGTCCTTCATGTCCTTGATATTGAGATGCATGTCAAATATTTGGTTGCTGTTCTCGATACCTTGAAATCCACAGACTACTGTAGGCATGCATGTCAAGGATATCCTTGATATCTGTGATATCCTTGATGTCCATGATATGCATGGCCATAAGAGTGGGATGAACAAACAACAAACAAGCATTGTTGCAAACAATGCAAAGTCAAAACTGGAGAGGAATTTCATTGCTTTTTCTGAGCATAACCGAAGGGGAAAGCTATGCATGAATTGTATGAATGAAACCAAGAGTCGTGAATAGTATGAATGAAACCAAGAGTCACAGCCCTTTTGGGCCCAAATCAAAGGGAAAAAGCTATTTATGTCAATTTTATGAATGAAAAATGAAAACATTCAAAACAACAGTTTCGGGCATTTCTGTCCTTTTTGCGCAAATGTATGGGAAAATACTTCAAAAAAGTTATGTATGGATGAAATCTGGTTTTGTGAACTTTCTTTCCCCCTTTACAGTACAGAAATGCTGTTATGCTGCCTGACAATTGGGAAACAGTTGTCGACCAGGCAGGAGGAATTTGTTTCTTCTATTTGTTTTAACCAAGATGAGTTGCAAGTGGAGTGGAGTCCCATGTGGAGTCCCATGTGGTGGCATGGGTGGATGGGTATGGCCATTGCTCATTCACAGCAGTGCACAGTTGGCAACCCTTGAATAATATATCGGCATGGAGGGCGTGAAATCACTCGTCTCTCTTGTTATGGCTTTGCCGGCTTTTTCCACACACTGACTCCTCTTGGTAAGGGCTTCTGTTTCAAAATTACTATGCTTCATTCCTCTTCGTCTCTGTGGCATCTCCCCTCCTCTGTTTGGTGGTGGTAACCACATGACCTGATTGTCGATTGCACACATCCTCCTTTTTAGCTAAGTACTGTTGTTTATTCAACTTTATTGTCAATACCTCGTGTCAGGATTGGGTAATTTACGTGCCTGCTGCCTGGATGTATTGTGTGTGCATGATGACATTGTACGGTTGTGGTGTATGAATATGCAGATGGAAAGATTCTGGTTGAGGACATTGTGCGGCTCGGGGCTGCCCAGGAATCTGATGGATTGGAAAGTGAGCGCCAACCACAATGAAGTTTGCCCCTGCTGGTCTATCGCGGGAAAAGCAAAGAAACATGTACGCAACTCGTCGACATTGTACATCTGCTCCATCCACCAATTGCTGCTTTCTAGGTCTTTGAATTATCGAGTTGAAGTTCTTGTACAACGTGCTTTGGACATTGTGATAGAAGATTTTTGGTAGAGGGTAAGGCTTGACTTCCTGCTAATCAGGAGTCTTTTTGTGGTGAGAGTTGGTCAGAGTTAGGAGTCTACGCCTGGTTGCAATCCATATCAACCAGCAGTCCATTTTTCATTGTGAGAAGCCACTAACTGAACTAGCATTACATGCACAGCTCCTTTGGCAAAGTGTCGAAGCCATTTTCCTGCTGAGTTTCAATTGCTTAAGAAGTGATGAAGTGTGCAGTCTCGACCATAGTGAGGGGTCGTCGAAGTGGTGGTTTTTTGTGTAGAGGGTCGTGCGTTTGACTGCTTCGTGTACTTGCTGTTGTGTCCTAGCCTCCAGGTGTCTTGTGGACTACATATATGCAGTCAAGTGGGAGAAATTTGAGGTAGGGAGAAAGAGAGATTTGGACGAGAATGTTTCAGGTGAGAAAGTGGAAGGGACAGAGACGTAGGGAGAGGGAGAAGAAGAGTCGGGTAGTGAAGATGCATGTGCCGGCTGCATGTGTAGTATTGTGTACGTGCAATTGACGATGATGGAGAGGTTTGGTGTGAATGATTGGTTACATGCAGAACTGCTACCGTGAATGGGTGAATCTCGGCGCATGGTTGTTTTTTCGACTGGCTTTGTACTCTTTTTCAGTCTGTATTTGAGTCATCGACCAGTACATTTCCGCTCCTGTCCCTAATGTTCTGATCAATAGTATGTTTCAGCTTCTGCGCAGCTCCCTACCGTTTGGTGAACTGTCCGTTTGACAGTTTGACTGTCGTCTGGCAAGGCTGGACTGGGCGCAAGTTTGCGGTCTCCTAAATACCAGCGCACCTTTGGCAGGATTGAAATTTTCTGCAGTTGCACCTGTTTCTGGGGTCTGAATTCTTCAAGACAAGTCAATTTTTTTAGCTTGACAATCCATGGTGGTCGCTGAGAAATGTTGAGTGTCTCGCTCTTGCATGTGCATATATAACCTTGCAAAGTTTGGGTCGTTTTGGATCTTCTTAACCTCTTTCCGATTATGTGCTGAGGGTCAATACTTGAAACTCTGGATGTTTTTTGACAGCATGAGTCGTTCAGCCCACTGGCTTGATAATGGTGCCTGTGATCGCATCACGGTGGTGTGGGATCTGGATTGGTAAGAGAACCATGTAGGTGCTACCAACTTGGCCTCTATGGACGAATGTAATAGTGATATAATTTTTGGTTCTAGAGGATGTGATGCAACTGGATTTCACGGTGGTTATAATAACACGCAGCGAGTTGCTTTGGAGGTGCATTTTGGGCAGCCCAACAGGGTGCCTGCTCTCCGTGCCAGAATGCAGTCAACAATTTTGCAATCTCTCGGATGTCGAAGTGAAATCTCCTCCCCGGCAGCATGCTGCATGGTCATTCTGTTACTCTAGTACGTCCGTTTGGCCAGGGGAACCTGATTGGTTAAAAAGTCCTTGGCACCCGGTGACAACACTCCAAGCCATTTTGGCTGCGTGCTGATGTATTCAGTGCAGTGCATGGGCTGAGCCCTATGGGGTCGAAAAAGTGGTGGAGCAAGATGGGCCATGCAAACAGTTGCAAACCCGAACCACGATTGAAAGCATGGTGGGGCTGCACTTGATGGAGATCACCCCCATCCCCCCCACCCCGCGCTTACCATCATGGCCCCCGCGCTTACCATCATGGCGAGGCAGTGGGCGGGGGGKGGAGRGGGGGGGGGGGRGGATGGGGGGGGCGGGGGGGGCTGAACTTGGTGGAGAAACCAAGTCAGAAAAAGATGTTGGTGCTTGTTTTTTTTTTTTCCTTTTTTTTTTGAACACACGCCCCAGTCAGTGCTAGTGGTGCTGATAAGAGCAGACACCACTAACACCTGGGGGGAGGCTCCATCTATTGGTGGGGAGCGACACCTGCTGGAAAACGGGTCCTGCGTCCCTTACATGGACAGAATTCGAACCATATCAGAAAAACAAAGATGTGGAATATTCCTGCCAGCATTGATTACCCTGGGGTCCAGGGGATTGACTGAGCAGGATGTTGGGGGGGGGGGGGACCTCTTCACCCTGAACCTTGCGCCAGATACCTGCTATTACATCCTAGTTCCTCCTACCCCTTCTTTTGTCACAGCATCCCATTATACACTGCCAGCATTGATTGCCCTGTATCCACCAGATCACTCTTTCTACCCTGCTCGCAGCATCCCGTTATACACTCAACTGCCAGCACTAATTGCCCTGAACCCAGATCACTCTTTCTACCCTGCTCTCAGCTTCCTGTTCCTCTGGTTGCCAGTCCGCTCTGTAGCGGTCCTGCATTGCCCATTCAGCCCGCTCCATACCATTGCACATCCACTATTGCCAGCTGGTGAGGCGGGAAGGGATCGGGAAAATCTGTTGCAGGTCGCAGAGGGATTCCTTGGCCCACTGTAGTCCAATCCTTGAAGCAGATCCGGTAGTCCCTCCTGAATTCGTCTTGGTTGCACCCATTGGCAGGCTCTCCATCCCATCTGACACCTGCAATCCAGGCCCCCTTCTCACTGCCCAACAAGTCCCCAGAGAATTGATGAATTGTTTGTGTTATATCTTGTGCTGAGTGAAACAAGTCAAGACGATCTTTAACCTTCTGCCACTGCACCGTAAGTTCTTGCTGAATATATTGTTTTATTGTCTCTGTTACCTCTTCCCCATCTATGCGGACACCCTCAATGGTATATGTACAACGTCTTCTCCAGAGGGCCCACATCACCGCCCTTCTCCCTAACCTGAACATATTGTTTTCAAAATTATTGTCAGTGGGGGAGGACCATGTTTCACATAATATTGCCCTCCAATCCCATGGCCAGTTAGACTCCGCGGCTAGTAGGGTCCAAATCCTGTCCCACCATCGCCACGTGAGAACTGCACTTGGACACTGCATGAATATATGTTCTATAGTTTCCGGGATTCTACGGGAAGGGAACACCGTGTGGCACGATTTACACCACGGCAATGCCTGCCCCTTTTATTCCAGCTGTGTTTGCTCGATCAGCCAATTGTTCATGGGCAGGCAGCGATGTTCAATCTGCCACTGCACCGAGGCCATCTTCGCTGGCCTAGACCTTGTGGCAGTGAATCATCGGATGGGGCGGAGTGCCTCCATTCCTACGTTCAAGTGAGACCTCCACCGAGCCTTCACCATTTCTTTTATGTTCACCTTGGGTCGTAACAGCCGGTATGTGGCTTTTCACCGTTAAAGTGTACAGTTTTCGGCTCTCTCCCGTTCTGGATTTTCGCGGGGGGGGGCATTGCCATTCCTCGGGATTGAAGGGGAGTTCCGCCACAAGGGTCTTTGGCTGGTATGCTACCCACACATCTTTCTCTCGCAGCACTCGGATCCTGTGCAAGTCCATGTTACTCCTCCATCTCATTTCCTCTGGGCTATATCGGGTAAGCACATTATCCTTGTCAGTGTGGAAAAGCTTGACTAGCGTCTCGTCTGTTCGTACCTCTACCACATTGCCTACACTTTCTGGGTCCCCCGGGGTGGCTGCCCAATCCCCTTCGATTAGCTGTGGTCCTTTGCGCAGTATACGCACCCAGTCCAGGGGGACTGTGACGAACCACTTTCTGCAACGCGTGATTTTCTGCACGGATGCAACGAGGGGTCCTAAGCTGGGAAGGTTGGGCCAATTACGGAAGACCGGGATCGGTGGAAAATTGCATCAGTTTCCTTGCTTTTTCGTCTTTTTCGTCACTACTTTTTGAATGACTGGGTTCGGAGCTGGGTGTGCCCTGGGATGGACGGTTGATTGATTGGTCGGATAGATGGCTGGATGTCTGGCGCGCCATCGCGCGCACGATTAATAAATGTTGACATCTTTTCTTTCGTTCGGTTTCGATCTTTTGGGCGCGGACATCGCGCGGGAAATTGCTTCGTTCTTTTAAATCGGTCTTCTGAATCTCTTTCGAATTTGCCGGGGCCCGATGGCTCTCGGAATTTCGGACTTTCTTTCTGGAATTCGCGCTTTTTGCTTTTCCGCATTAGATAGAAATTTTGGAATTCTGTAATTAGGATTTTCTTGCCCCACGGCGCCTTTTGTCTACGCGCTTCTTTATGCGGCTGCAACGGTATTCTGATTAGTAGGCGCCCTTAATCTTGTGTGTAACTGTAATTTTGGGCGGGCGCCATTGTAACTGTATCTTTCTTCTTGCACTTCGTCTCTCCCGCCCTCCCTCTCTTTCTTTTGCTGAAATTTTTGTAAGTCGCGGCTTGCATGCTCGGATCGATGCGTGGAGAAGGGTTACGTCCCCCACGCCGCGGCCGATCATGCAGAACGCAGGCGCTCCCTCTCTAATCCCCACTCTAAGTCCTGGTAATTCCGTGTTCTTCGCGCATGCATGCACGCTATAAATTTCAGCTGCGCGATTAGTCAGCTCTCTTAACCCATTGTTGGAAGCTCGGGGTTGCGCGATCAGGAAGGGTCGGCACACAAGCGAAGTAAGAGGTGAGTAGAGTAGGAGTTGGGCGACCCGACGGGCTGGTGCCGAACGCGCGGGATTGACGTGGGCCATGACGGACTGTGGGCACGGGCGAATCTGACGGGTGCGGGAGGACTAAGCGGGGTGACGACTTCGTGGGTTGGTGCGGGACGACGGACTGTCCGCATCGGAGAAGAGAGAGAGAAGAGGAGAAGAGAGTTGAGGTCGATGGATGCGGATTTGCTGTTTCTTTGTCTCTTCCCCCTCTCTATCTGTGTATATAAATTTTGATTGCGTCTCCGGGCGGTTCGCCCGTTCTTGTTTTCGTTTCGGCTTTCTAGAATCTGGACTTGGGTTTTTGCTCACACTTGTCCTTGCGGTGTCCGTCTCGATTGCATTATGTATGTGATTGCTGAATGTATGGATGTATCGATGCCATGCTTGCTTGTCTATCATTTGCCTGAGAATCCTTGTCCTTGCTTTTCCTGATGTCGAATCTTTACCTGCACCTGATGTCGTGGTAAATAGGATAAGAATTTGGCCCCGATAGCGATTTTGTTCTCGCTTTTGCTTGTCTCACGATTGGGTTGTGGTGTGGTTGCATCTCGCATAACCAAAACTTACGGAGCAATTAGACGGTCCGATGTCCGGCCCCGCGAACACCGCGCGAGGACACGTGTAAACGCGATCCGAGTCGCGCCATTACACGCATCCCGGTGCGTTGATTCGCCCTCCCAAAAGGTCCGCGGCGGAACCGTCATCCCGCACGAGCACGCTGAGGCGCGACTAAGCACGCCTGCCATGCACGTGCTCGTGCGCGGTTACGATAACCCGACCGGAGGTATTCCGTATACAATGACACCATGACGCGATCTTGGAGCTCAGACTCATCCTACGACCCGGATTACTTCACCCCTTGGATAAACGAACTCTTACGACAGCGATATCCCTGTCACACGGAGAATCGATTATGTCCGCGGGAATTCCACTGCGCCACCTCTAGCGACCCCCGGTGCTATGATTTCCCTTCCCCCGACCATACCTACTACTTAATTCATCCGGGATTTGTCGTCATCACCACCAGTTTCCCTCCTTTTCACCTCCTTCTCCCGTATCATCAACTCAGTGTCGTTCCGTGGCCGGCCATAGCCCCCTATTGGCCCAACACGCCTTGCGGGAATTGTCGACGTAGCGGCGAGCGGAGAACCCCGGAATTTCGAAGGCCCAACCCAAACACGCCGCGGCCTGCGCCATGTGGCGGCCCCCGACGGCCCAACTTTTCAGGACCGCCTCCTCCGCGGAGGGACTTCCCCGTAAACCGTCGCCCACAGTACCCCGGCCCCATCGGGCCTTGACTCCCTTGCACACGCGCCCCTTGTTCGCCTAATTGCATTCGTATCCCTAAGACTCCCCCACTTTTCCCAAAAATCCTTGGCACACCCCTTTTCGCACTTCCAGGCCCACATCCCACTCCGATCAGGAAGTCGCGCTGGGCGTGAGGTTTATACCTCTTTTGACCCAGCTGCTCCATGGGGTGTCTGAGCTACGATATACCCTGTTGTTTCTGTTTGTAATCCTCCTGCTCCCGAAGAGAGGCTGGCGCATGACCTCCTCCCACCTTATCGGCGGAGGTCCGTCAGGCAGAGAGAGTTGATGGCAAACCTTTAAGACCCGAACCCAAAAGTCATCCCTGACCAAATCGGAGCGAGCTCTGTCTCGGGACGGGGCTCGGTCTCTTCGAGGGCACCTTGGCACAGTCCAGAAACGCTCCTCCAGCCAGGTCAGTGGGTTAACACCTTGTGGTGCTTGTGGGGCAAGACGCGCAATCTGTTCTAGTGCCAAGGCAGCCCATGGGAGGTGCTGGATGAAGAGCAATCTCCTCACCCATTGAACAGTTAACGCCGCAATCTGGGTATACGGGTCCAGGATCCTCAGGCCCCCTTTGTCTTTGGGTTGGATTACCGATGCCCAGGCTACCCTACTAATCACGTTCGAAAGCTCGCTGTTGCCTTTCCACAGCAGGGCCGTTAGTTGTCTCTTTAGTGCTCTGACAGCTTCCTTAATAAGGGACCAAATTGCAGATTTATATCAGAGGGCCGCCAACACTACACTGTTGATTGCCAGCGCCCTGACTATGAGGGAGGTCTGTTGGTCTTTCCAGCGGGCTAGTTTCTCTAGGGCGGGCTTAAGGATCCACTTGTCATTTGAGGCGGGCTTGCCTAAAGTCGTTAACATAATTCCTAAAACTCTAACAGGGGCCGTTTCTGGAAGCCAGTGGCAACTCCGGGGGTCGCACCCCTTGATGGTGGATCCATCATCCCAAGGTTTTGTTTCCCCAATTGACAGTCATGTCTGAGACCATTGTAAATCGGTCAAAGAGTAGCCTGATTTCTTCCATGTTTGCTGCAGTGGCATCTTTCCCCAATTGACAGTCATGTCTGAGACCATTGTAAATCGGTCAAAGAGTAGCCTGATTTCTTCCATGTTTGCTGCAGTGGCATCTATCATAAGGGTAAGATCATCCGTAAACAACGAGCAGAAGGGGATCGCATCATCCAGGATGGTCGAGATCTGTAACCTCTTCAAGTCTTTGTTAGTGCGGAGGTTTGCTGCCAGCGCCTCCATTACTATTATAAAGAGAAAGGGTGCCAAGGGGTCCCCTTGGCGGACCGACGGTTGCAGCAGGAAGGCTGGCGCAATCCTACCATTAACCTGAACTGTCGTGGGGGCATTATGATGGAGTATTCCAATCCGGCGCCTGACTGGTCCGATGTTCATTTTCTCCATACATTTGTCCAAAAATAGCCAGTCCACATGGTCATACGCTTTTTCAAAGTCAGTGAAGACTATGGCCGCATTTCGCTTGTCTTGCCTTGCGAGTTTAAGAAGCTCATTGACTAATATAATGTTGTCTTGGATCCTGCGTCCTTTGACAAACCCTATCTGCGTCGGGTGAATATTGTCGTCCAAAACCGGGATTAGACGGTTTGCCAGAGCTTTCGCAAGCATTTTATGGACGACTGTAAGCAAGGTTATCGCGCGGTAATTGCTGATGTCCATCTTATCCCCTTTTTTGTGTAACAAGGTCAGAACACCTTGCCCTACTAGCCCCCCCATCCGTCCTGTTTCCATATTTGATGATAGAAACTCATAAGGTCCGGGGCCATTAGGTCCCAGAAAGCCTCCCAAAATTCTTTAGGAAACCCGTGTATGCCCGGCGTCTTCTCTTTGTCCATCTGCATCATCGCCGTCCAGATTTCCTCCTTGGACAGGGGGCGATCTAGGTCTGTTCCCTGCTGGCTTGTCAGGGTCTTCTCCAATGGTTTCAGAAACTCCTCTATTTCCTTTTCCCCGGCGTTCTTCTCCCTCTTGGCACACCTTGAGGTGAACATATCTTTGAAAAAGGATCTGGCTATCTGCGTGCAGTGAGGGGAGGAGGTGGCAATATCCCGGTGTCCAGACTGCGGGTCATATAGTGCCTCTATTGTTGTTCTTTGTGAACGGACTCGGGCTATACTAAAGAATTTTTTGTCATAGTTCCTTCTGTTTGGAATTTCGTAAGTCTTGCTCTTATTCGTGTACCCTCCCATGTGTGGCAAAGGATTGGAGCTGTTGTTGCAGCCTCTTTACCTCAGCATCCTCATCTGGTTGTGTATGGTGGTCATTGTGTGAGTTGTTCGATGTATCTTGTTGCTCCAGTTGTTGCAGTTTTAGATGTATTTCCATCTCCTGCTGGTGCTTTTTAGCTGCTAGAATTTTTTAATATTCTTGGCATTTTTTACCCAGATAGAACAGGCCGTTGTTAAACTAGTCAATTTCCTGCTGAATGTTTTGCTTTCGTGTATGCCAGAAAGTCCAGCAATCCTTAATATAACTCAGAAAGTTTTTCTGTTTTAAGGTAGTTGTCTTGAGTTTGTAAAAGTCGGGTCCACGGTCGGGTTTCTTGCGGAAAGACAAAATGACCGCACACATCTTATGATCAATGCCCAGATACGGGCTAGTGGGCAAGATCGCTGTTAGGAGCAGCGCACCTTCCATGTCTTCAGAGATTAGGATTAAGTCAATCCGAGATCTCGTCTGGCCCTCTGTTCAAGACTTCCACAGACATGAATAGAACCTTGTGTTTGGATTTAGTTTCCGGAAGGAGTCGAATACTTTAAGTGAAAGACACAACTCATTAATTATCCGTTCATCCTCTTCTACGTACGTCGGGCCTGGAGAGGGCGTCCGCCATCTATCCATCCACCGATCCGGGGCTGCATTGCAGTCTCCTGCTATGATGACTGGTACCCTATCCGGAATTTGTGTCTTAAGATTCTCGAAGAAGGATCTCCTCTCACTCATCGTATTAGGGCTGTAGACACACTATGCATATAATTTTGAGGTTCCAACGTTACTAAGATAGACACCCATCTACCTTCGTCCTGATCAACCACCCGGTGTACCGGGTCCGCCCGAGACTCGGGGGAAATCCAGATGGCCACCCCTGCGCTACCTGGTCTCGGGGCATGAGCCTTGAAGGCTTTATATGGCCAGATCATTTTATGAGTGCGGTTGTGCTCCAGGGAGTCCATCAGGTGCGTTTCCTGTATGCACACTATATCCGGCCAATTCCTACCTCCCACCCCTCTCATTAAATCCCAGCTTGCATTTTGTTTCTCAAATGTGCACGAGGCCAGACCATTCACATTCAGAGATCGGAGATCTAAGCCTGTTGCTCTCCTGCATTGGTTCTAGATGCAATCATGCGCATACACTGCTCTGACCGAGATCGGAGATCTAAGCCTGTTGCTCTCCTGCATTGGTTCTAGATGCAATCATGCGCATACACTGCTCTGACCG
>BFEA01000362.1:39880-52271 GCA_003427395.1 Chara braunii | reverse complement strand
ACTACAGACAGGACCATGGGAGCTGGTCCCAGTCCCAGTCCGCTGTTCCCACCAAGGAGTCCAGCCTGAGGAGGGCACACAAGCATTTCTGGACGTCTTGTTCAGTCCAGATATCGCTGTGACCTATTCTAAATGTCTGCAGGTTCAATAGTTGAGCATGAGTGAACCATCTGAGGCCTGCCTCCTTGGTTGAGTCAAACCGTATATAGGCATCGCTTTGTGCAATTTTATTAGGACGAGTCGTAATTGAGGCTATGTCTGACTATTTTTTGGGTTCGCCCAGAACGATGACCAGCCTTGCAACGTGAAGCCCCCCTGTCTGCCATCCTCCACTGGAAACAAACCCACCTCCCATTTCTCATTTCGCTTCCGAACTGGGATTAGCAAGATGGCCTCTTGCGACAGAGGACTAGAGTCACGACCCATCTCAATCAGATGCCTTAGTTTTCTCTTCTGTATTAGGTCCAGTGGGACATTCTCTTCCTGGTCTGGGGGGTCCGGGTCTGGTGGTGGGGTGGGCAGTGCAGGACCGGGAGGTCCGGGTCTGATGATGGGGTTGAGCAGTGCAGGACTGGGGGATCTTGAGTCCTATCATACTCATTTTCGGCCACATCGTGCTCGGCCTCAGTTGCCTGTGGCGGTTGAAACCGTACAAATACCATTGTGGTCAGTCTGTGCCAGGTTTCAGGCCACTTTACTCCTGATTGCAGACCATTTTCCAGCACATTTTTTAGCGAGATACTCATGTCTACTAGCATGGGGAACAACTCTAGATATGTCTTGTCCCAGATGTGATCAGTAAGGGGACCATCTTTTGCTTTCAAGTTCCCCATCGGCCGCGGAGCCCCCTTCTCTTCGTCACCCGGACCACACTCCGGGACCAGAACCTCCGGAGCTTTACTGGCGTTGACTGGGAGAGGGTCAACATCCATTGGTTCCGAGTCAAACGCCGCCTGGAAGGGATCAGTTTCTGCTGTCTCCCTGAATCGCCCCGATTTCTCTTCCCCTAGCAGACCAACTTCCACCCTCATTCCCCCGTCCTTCATCACTACTTCCATCGGTTCTACATGCTCTGTCTGTTCCCTCTGTCCCTTCTGTTGCTCCCGCCGCCCTTCTACTACCATTTGTCCCGCCCATGTAGAGGGGCTGTGCATTTCCTCTACTAGTGATACCAGTCCTCCCCCTTGTGTGCTCGTTCCCCCTCCAAGCTGTTTTCTCTGCTCCGATGGGGAGTCTCCGGGAAGGTCACCGGTACCTCGTCTCCTCCTCTGCACTTCCTTCTTTCTGAATGTATTGCTCTGCCACGGGACCTGGGGTGGCTCGGTAATCTTCATTGTCCCCCTGCCGCTGACTAGATGCCACCTGTTGTTTCTGAACCGAGACTTCTTTCCCTCCTTTTCCTCCCTTCTTGCCCACTGTCTTCCAGCCTGAGTTTTCCAGGCTTCCTTGTGGGGGACTCACCTGTGTTTGCTGCACCTTCTCCTCCACTGGAGCCGGGGGGGTCCATGTGTTCGGGGGCCGCGTCCCCCAATCTGGCTCCCCATCTCTTTCCCATTTCCACCCAATCTGGGAGCCGTCCTTTGAGCTACCCTCAATGTAGATCCATCCTTCATGGCCTGGGTCCACTGTCCTCAAATGGGACACCTTGACCGGATCTCTCAGCAGTCTCCCCGTTGTCCGAGACCTTTTTTGAGGATGGAGTGGGCAGACGTATTCAGTGCTCAGCCGACGACCATAAGCCCTACACTTATGGCACCACGGCCTTAATTTGCGTGCTGTGTGAATCATATACTCTTTTCCTCCTATCTGGTATGGAATCACATCATCGAGGGAGAAGGGCTGGCCCTGGGGGAAATCCAGTGCCAACGTCAAGTAGTCATCCCTCTTGGCTACAAAGGAGGGGAGGGGGTCTATGAACGCGACAATGTCATACAACAGCCCAAAATCATACACAAATGGTATGGATTTCGACTGGAATATGACGAAATTCTACCCAGTAGAAACCTTGCGTTAGTTGTGCCCTCCTCTCCTCCGACCCCATTCTTCGCTGCGGCATCCATGGGTAGATCCGAACCTCCGACCGGTCGCAGCAAAGACGTTTCCATCTGTCAATCACACATTTATCAGATGCATGCAGACACAGGACTGTGAACAGGGTATTGTTGACTGGTTGAATCAAAAATTGGTCAAGCGCCAGATCCGCACTGTTCTTCAATGTCTCCAACCGATGACAGATCCACTTCTTTGGGATATGCCTTCATCATGACCTGTTTACCTCCATGGGTCACCACCCGTGTTTCAGATGGGAGTAGTAATTTGGTCATAAAGAAGGCCCGCGCTGTTGGCAGCCCGTCCAGCGGAATCTCAAGATTCCCAGTCTGCGGGCTTCCTTGCCCCCGATGGATAGTCAGGGTGCCTCTGATACGGGTTTCGAAGTTTGTCAGCCCAGGTAGGTTGCGACTGGCTACTTCTCGACCCCGGGGTGGGGGTAGGGCCTCCTACCTTATTCTGTGTTTTTCCGTGTGACTCCAGTTCTCTTTCCTCCTCCGTCAATATCCCTGTGTCCTCTGTCTGCTGCAACTCTCTGCTCGGGGCTGGCCCCATCTGTTGGGGGTGCTGGGAGCAAATTGTCTGTGTATTATTGTTCTGATGAGACCAGTGTTTTTGCCGAAGGCGTTCATCCGCCAGTTGTCTCATCGCCCCGCTATAGAACAACATCGAGTCCAATCTCGTATGTGCACACTGCATTCTGTTCGGGGTCCTCATGATGATGTAGCTGGCGCTGGCACCTGCAGCTAACGTGATTCTGCTTTAAAAGTTTTGTGAGATCAACTTCTGTTTTTTGGAAGTTTTTACTTGTGAGTTGATTATTTTTTGTTGCTTTATTCTTTTTTCAGTTTTTATTTTAAATTACTCCTGGTTTAAATTGTTTCCCAGGGACTGATTGGGGTATCTCCTTCAATCTTGCCGCTGTCTCCTTCCAACCTTCCCAGTTTAAACTCCACCTGCTGCAACATCTCTGCCCTTCACCCTCCCCCAGTCATCATACTTTGGCAACTCCCTCTAACGCGTGATTGACTTCCTCTTTCAATCTCGCCCGCAAGCGTCCCCCTGGATTGGCTTGTTACCTGCTTTTCTTCTTCCTCCCTCTCCTACCCCTATACGCCCCTGATCACGGCCCTTCACACTCGTATGATTGTTGTTTACTTTAATCTCGTCCTAACCAAGTCACCCTCGATCAACTTGTTCGTTTCCTTTTTTCTTTCAGTACATACTTCTCTTTTACCCCCTTGCCCCTATTTGTCCCTTGCCTTGTCCGCCTCCTTCTCTATCACCCGCTCACTCTATTCCCCCTCGTCCACCTCCCTCATCCCGCTTCTCCAAACCCCTCTTCGCCCTTTCAACCCCGTTACCCAATTTCACCTCCGTTTTTCGCACAAAACCTGATTTCACCTCTGTTTTTCGCTGTCCCGTCCTTGCTGTCCGCGATCCCATGATCCCCAGTTCCACTTCTCCCTCCACCTCTCTTTCCTCCACCCTTTCCAACTCCTTACTTTGAGTAGCTAGCAATGTCTTTTCCCCAAACCGATTTCACTTCTGTTTTTCCGTTGTCCTGTCCTTATTGTCCGAAATCCCGTAATCCCTCCACTTCTCCTATCTCCTCGCCCCCGCTTCTCTACCCTCCACCCTTTCTGTCGCAAATTTTTCTGGAAGTTTTTCCACTGACCTCGGTTGATTATGTTGTGCGTTAGTTCTCTGTCTCGTCGATGATGACCGCAGAAGCCCAATCTCTCATCTCCCCGCCGAAGCTTCATGGTGTCCTCACGTCGCCCTCACATCGGGCGATTGACGATGTCGTCGGTGCACGTTTTTCCCACTGTTGTCGTTCGCGGAACAAAACCCGATTTCAACTCCGTTTTCCATTGTCCCATCTTTGTCATCCAGAATCCCGTAATCCCCAGTTCCACTTCTCCCCCCGCCTCTCTTCCCTCCACCCTTTCTATCTCTATCTTACTTTGAGTAACTAGCGATGTCTTTCCCCCAAAACCGATTTCGCCTCCAATTTTCCACTGTCCCGTCCTTGCCGTCCGAAATCCCATAATCTCTGTGATGTCGCCGGCGCACGTTTGGCCACTGTTGTTTCACGCCTAAGTCCTTATGCGGATCTTCTGTACCTGTGTGTGGTCTGTGCTCCGTTTCCGAGCTCACACACGTACGATCCGCCCCCAAAAAAAACCGCTGTACCCCACCGAGCGTTGTGATGCGATGTCACACCCGCGCCTCTCTCCTTGGCTATGGTGTCACTATACCTGCTCCGATGATGGCACCGCGTCACACTCCATGCCTGCACTCGGTTGGGTGTTGTTCAGCGGGCTGCGCTAGTACCCCGCAGTTGCGCCCTGCGGCAGATAGCGCTACTGACGCGAGTTTCGTGGTCGCTGCTGGTGCACTCCAGGGCCTACTCACACTGAAAGGACCCACATGCTGCTGCAAGAGTAAGGATACAACTTGATGAACTCAGATGCTGTGTACGAAAAACTGAACTGCCAAGCTAGTGATTGAAAAGCAATACACACACATACAAACATACATTGCCATTAGGGTTCACACGTGGACCCACCCGCTCTTATCAGGGTTTGCCGACCATGGCAGGAACACGACTGCTGTGACTAGCAATTGAAAAGTGATCGCACATGCAGCTAGCACGACTCACACAGCAACTCAAAATGCACAGACATCACACCTCATCACATGACAGTCCATACCAGAAACTAACACAAGGTATAAGAAACTTAGGAAATTGTCTGGAATTCTGTGTTGTATACAGCAAATTTCCTTGTACACAGTTATGGCCGCTAGGGCTGCCAATCGCAGACTCAGGTGTGAGCCTCCTCTCTCTCTCTCTCTCTCTCTCTCTCTCTCTCTCTCTCTCTCTCTCTCTCTCTCTCTCTCTCTCTCTCTCTCTCTCTCTCTCTCTCTCTCTCTCTCTCTCTCTCTCTCTCTCTCTCTCTCTCTCTCATATCTACCCTCAGGTGACGCTCACTCTGTGACCACTACGGTGACGGGTGCTGTCGGTGACCCTACTCGACTACGTCCAGATCGCTCGCTGCGTGGTCGCACAAGACCCCAGCAGCGCTTCCGCAACATGCTCGAATTGCAGAGTGTTGATGCTTTGCAGCAGTCAGATTTCTTTTTATCTGATGCTTCTGTTCCCAATCTTGGACTTCTGGGTCTGGTACCCTCACTTGCCACCCCAGGCTGGCCTCCGATGCATCCAGGGAATTCACTGACTTTCTTGGGACTGAGCTGGTACCAGACTGGGCTGACGAACCGGGTCTACCGAATCCACGGCCTACGCGTCGTTATTCTAACTGCCGGCATGTTCTATGGTACATGGAAGATCGGGGTCTGGGACTTGGAACAGAGTGCTGATTCGTGCAAAGCACTTTCAGCTCACTTTCGGCTCTGCTGTGGGTGTCTGGAAAATGCAGCCATCAAATTGGCGATCTAGACACGATTAACCCACTCCCCCCAAACCCCCCGGCCCCTCCCGCGCCGTCCACCCACTGCCGTTAGGGTTCAAACACACACGCACACACATACAAATGTGGCCAACGTTGCATCTTCTACTGTATTGCTTTTTGTTTGATGGAATCATGGATGGTTGTTTTTTTGCGGGGGGATGAAAACACACACTGCGATTAGGGTTTTCTGTATGTAATGGAGAAATAAGAGTCATTATACGACTGGTGAACTGGTGCTCAAAAAACAATTCCAAGCGAAGCTACACACTCGAGACACACTTCAGTTTTTTGTCAACTGGGGGATGTGGGGTTTGAACCCCTGTACCGAACTTGAAGCGTTGAGAAATTGGCCATGTAACCACTGAAGTAGTCTGAGTCCATGCACTGGAAACAGGCGCATCTCGGCGTTGGTGACTTGAAGAAAACTGGGAGAAGCCATCCCGAGTACACGAGGGCCACCCAATGTGTTCTCTTCCCTAGCTGAGCCCCGCTTTTTCACTTATTCACATGGCTTCAGACCAGGACGTAGTGCTCACACGGCCCTTAAGAATGTTATAATGGCTATGCCTTTTATGGTCTGCAATGGTACACTGAAGGCTCCCTGAAGGCCGAAGCCCCCGGAGCCGTAAATCGCTGAACTCTGTAAAGTCAGGCTCTCCTCAGCTTCGCCCACTTTATGTTTTGAGATTGCCTGGAGGTTTGCGGGTGAAACAGGTCACCTACATCCAGTGGATCCCCGGCTTAGATCCAGTGGATCCCTGGCTGAACCTCTGGGGGATCATTTGTCATGCCACTGTTGCTACTACTTTGTTATACGAGAACTGCGGAAAGCATGTCATGCCGCGGTTGTTACGTTGGTATAGGAGAACTGCTGAAAACATATATGTGGGAAACTGGACCCGAAAACAATAATATCATACAGAGGGGGGAAACAAAAAGACCATCACTTGAGTAGGCAAGAAGTAAAACCACAGTTAGGTGCACAGCTTACTCATACTAATCATGATTTGAATGTTTTAAGTATGTGCAATTAAAAGAAAATCAAAAAGATTTGATCGTCGTGGTATGGATGTTTTATGTCATTTTTATTTAGTTCATTTCTATAAGTGAGCACCTGATGTATACGAGGGTTTTCCTACTTTTGTCACAACTTTCCTTTTCCATAACACTGAAGATTGCTGTTCTTGCAAACATGGTTTTTTTTTTTGTTTTTTTGTTTTTTTTTGAAAGAAGGGCAGCCAGTGTCGTATGATCCAGGCACACCGGCCTGGTTTATGCGACGGGTGCTGTTGAATTATACCAACCGGAAAACGGGTCCGGCGTCCGTCACATCATAGAAAAGAATGCAGAGTAAACTGTTTCCTTTGGCCGTAACCATGTCTCCCTCAGCAAGGCAAGGATCCCAATATACAATAGCAAAATAAGCATCTATGCAACCCCGCAGCTAAAAGGAAAAAGCATTCTCCGCGAAGGCCTCGGCCTTGCCAAACACACTTCCGGGCATATCAGACGATTCGAATTCTTGTTACCAACATGGCAAACAATTTTCTTCTTCTAGTGCACAGGAATGTTTATTAGGCTACCAGCCGTGCCGCCCGGGTCACCCTATTTTACCGCACGGCCCGGCCGTGCAAGGACCAGGGAAGGTCCTAGCAAAAAACAAATTCAAAAAAAAATCAAAAAATCCGAAAAAAAACTACGTTATGCAGAAAAATGCACTGAACAACTTTTGCCCCAGGGTCACATCGAAATTCTTTACCATATTTATAATAAAAAATAAATGACCGGCCTGGCAAGTGACCTGGGGTCACTCTGGTAGCCTAGATGTGTTATTAATAATTATTAACTATTTTGGAACAAGCTTTTTTGTTGGGATCCGCCCCTGCTGGTGCACACCTCTGTATTGTCTTTCCCTGAAATGCAATGACACTATGTTCCATTTGGCGGCAGGCAGTCGTGTGGCTGCTCCTTTGCAATTGTGGCCTGCTCTGATACCACTGTTAGGATGGAGTTCGCTTTCAACCTTCATCGCTCCTCAAGTTACCACCATTATTATCGATTGAAGTACCGATCCAAATTCCAATCAACTATTGGTTGTCCCACAGCAAACACTGGAGGAAACTTTTCCACATTTTGCCGACTAAAACTTGCCCAATTCGCGCTCAGCCACACCCTCCGACAGGCAACCAATACAAATTTGAGTTTGGACTAGACGAACACTCACCTATGTGAAGTTGATCAGATCTTTTTGGTAACACTTGCGGATCAGATCTTTTTGGTAACACTCGCGGATGTTGGTAACACTGGGAGGGGGGGGGGGGGTCCCGATGCATATGCCCCACTGAAATGCGTTGTGGGTTCCTGGACAGCGTGTTCAGGAATGAGGATCAACCTTTAGAGGAAGTTTAGATTAAGCACTTCAGAAACTGACGAAAGTTGTGCAAAACGTTTTTGCACAGACAATCCTACATTTTGTTGAAGCATAACATGACAAAACACACTTTTTTTTTAACTTTTTTTTTTTGGGGGTGATCACAACTGTCTATATTCTTCTCTCAACTTCTATTTATTTACCTTCCACTACCTACTCCTAAGACTATATCTAGAGGGGACCCCTGCAAGCATAGTTTTCCTCTCTGTGTGAAGGGGAGATTTCATGTTGCCCCTTGCCCCTAATGGTTAGGGTATAGGGTTGGGGCTGCCAGTGGGGGTCTGGCTAACACAAAGACCGAGACCTGCCAGTAACTGTTCCTCCCTTTCTCATCGTCCCCCACCCTTCATCAGGTAGCAGCAGAGGCTATGGCCAACACTCTCAGCAGATTTTTTTTATTTTTTTTTTGTCAATATCAGCAGTTCATTGTGTGGCATATGTACATTCAGCTGCAACTCGAATGCATTCGTACCGTTTCCCAGGACTTCGGGAAAAAAAAAAAAAAAAAGGTCCAAAGTCTGAGTTTTCAACTTTTTCATTCAGGTGGTAGGTGGTTGGCATATGGCTAGACTGGTGTCTTTGGAGTGTGCCAATTAAACCACCATTTCATCCGCAACTGTTTTGACGAACCAAAAATTGCATTTCCGCAAGACAAAAATGTACAAAATTTGAACAGATAACATGGAGGATGTTGTTAAAATTCATGTTATGTCTGGTGGAGATGTCCTTGGCTGGAACTGACCATCGGATTCAAGGATTCGTTGTTTCTGAGGAAAGTATTTTAAAGATAAGGATGGATTTTGGTGCTTACAGCGACATCTTTTACGGGTCCTTAGCTGTGTGGAGTCGGAGAATGGTTATGGGTGAGGCCATTGAGGATAATCGACAAGCGCATGATTGGGAAATTGGTAGGATGAAGGATAGGCTTGGATATTACTTAGGTGCAAAAGAAATTTCACAAAGCGGTTTTGAAGAGTGGCGGTTCTGTGAGTTGTGAGGGACAGGATTTGCCGAGTCTGGGAAATGCGAAAACTGCTTCGGCTGTTGAAATTGGTGTTCACCATAAAGATATTGATGCCTTCTTTTCAGCTGTAGATGCTTCTGCCCACGAGACGATTGTTGAGATATGGAAGACGAGAGCGCTGTGTGTTGAAAACGAGATAGGAAGAAATCTGCCAACATCAGATGGTCGACTTGATTGTAGAGAGATTAGAACTCCTATGATATATCTCCCCTGTCGATGTGTTCTGCAAAATTTGCAAACAGATTTTCCAGTGCCATACATAAGGTGCTTGGAGTGGCTAGGTCGAGAACTCTTTCGATGCATGCAGCATGTGGAAGCCATTTGTGCGCCTAGGTTTTGTCTGAATGATGGAGAGGTGCTTGGTTTGACTGGCATGCTGTGAAGGTGCTTTGCCATGAGGTAATGGGAAAGCTATGAGTTAAAAAGTAAGCGACCTGACGAATATGCAGCATGGGAATTTTATCTTCGGCTTGAGCAGTCGTGCGAGCTCCAAAAATTGTGTGAACACTGAATAGTATATAGAGCTTTTTTAACGAAAAAAAACGGTGTCTTAGCAGAAGAGGTAATATATTTGATGAAATGGCAAATTCATGAAGTGCGCACTCAAAAGAAACGATCGAAAAAAACGATATCAGGGGCTGATAGTGTTTTTCGTGAGGAAAAAAACGATTGCAAGCCGGGTTGGAGGCCGTAGGGGGATGTAGTGTCTGAGTCGGAGTTGGGGTCTGCCTCTACAGGACTGATTCAATGTGAATTTATAGACCAGTGTGTTGGTCCATCCCTTAAGAAGTCATGCTGAAAGTGGTGGGATGGATAGCGTGGAGGTTGGAAATGAAATGCCTGTTGTGCAGTGCAGTCATCTAGATATTGATGGGCCTTCAGATAGCGAGAATCTAAGATATGACAGCGATTAGGCCCCTTGGGGTGCTTTAGTACGATAGTTAAAGTATTTGTCTTGCTCATTGGTGGATTGTGCTCCGGTATGGTGTTGTGCATGTGTTGGCATGCAATGGACTGCATTGGTATTTCTTCATTGGTAATTTTGTGCAGTTGTGTTCTTGGTGGTCTTTGTTTTTTGGTTTGCCACAATGGGATTTTTTTTGTGTGTTTTCTTTTCTTTTCTTTGTCTAGTAATGTAGTAATGTCTGTTTTGTTTTTGCGGCTTGCACTTGGATGTTAGGGCCGATGGTTTTTGTTATCGCTCCCAAAATGAAGTAGAGCATATTTGTTAGGGTCTAGGGTTTAAGTTGTAAGGTTGAGATTGTGTTCCAGAGGTTAGGGTCTAGGGTTTAAGTTGTAAGGTTGAGATTGTGTTCCTGAGGTTAGGGTCTAGGGTTTAAGTTGTAAGGTTGAGATTGTGTTCCTGAGGAATATTTTGTCTATCTTGGTGTTTACAAAAAAAAAAAAAAAAAAAAAAAAAAAGGTGATTTGGTGATTTTAGTAGAGATTGTGATGATGTGTTGATTATTGAATGCAGTATAAATCCGAGTATTGTTCTTTGCCTCGTGATGATGTGATCATTGTTGTTTTATGAGAACTAAAGTGTTATGTCGTGAGACGCTTTTGTTGTTGTGTCTCAGTGTCTGTCGGTATATCACAAATTCATAATATGATTTTTTATTCTTTTTTTGACGTGGGTCAGGCTTGCCTGTTAAGAGATGGTAAGGCGGTTGAAATGGGGAGTCTATTCAACATCAGGAACTAGAACGAAGGACAAGGGAATGACGAATTTGGAATAATTTTTGGATGTTATCAAATATTTCTAAGATGGAGAAATACGACAGTTGAATTTTTCAAGGATGAGTGATGGCGATTTGCTTTGTTCATCTCAAGACAATATGTTACAATTGTTGCCAATTTCACGAGGATTGTGTGAGACTGTTAATTAGCAAGACGAATACGTTTATGGAGGACTTTCATGGTATGTTTTTTTCACATGTCTTTAAGGTGGTTGTTGCTCATGAATGGAGTTCTCCTATAACACGGTTCGCGTGGGTCGTCAACGGTTGTCTTTCGTGCTTTTACGAGCGGAGGAATTCATGATTTTGTCCATGATGGGTTCTAGAAGGCGAGTTGTGTGCAGGAAGTGCGTTTTTCATGGAATGGTTGATAATTGTTTGCACAATTTAAATCGGTTGAGAGGTGAACTAATTTACCTGCGGTTAATACCGGAACGATGATGTGATGAGTGATATTTTTTGCACTGCAGAGGAAGGCTATTGAACCTGGTTTTAAGGTTGTACGAACGATAGCGATTTCATAGGAAAAGGGTGATATTACCGATGTGGAGAAAGCTTTGTTTGAGTATCATGACCTAAGTGTTTTTTGTGTTGTTGATAAAAAAAAAACATATTTCCTTAATTTATTGCATTGGTTGAATGAGACTTTACTTTTCATAACTGTAGAGATTGAGACTCGGGCGGTGCAGGAGGATCCTAAATAGATTTGAAAATCGATCAGGACTGAATCTTATAATGAATATCTCATAATTGCAAAATGTGACTTCAGAAACTCTTTAGCACGATCCATAAGGAAGAGTCTACCTCCATTCCGTATAAGTTGAACCTGTATCAAACTGCTGATTTGCGTCGAGTGAAGTATGTCTTTACTCATACGTTTCTCCATGTTAACGTTGGTGAGCGCAACAAAGATATGCAGCTCATGGTTGTGGAACTCGTGTTACTCATGAAGTTTTAAATCAGTTGCAGAGTGCGTTATGCGTATTTGAAGAGCATCATGTTTTCTCTTCTTCAAGCGAGGTGTAGAGCATGTAGATAGAGGTCAGCCGGATGTGATGGAAGTGTCAATAAACATAGAAAATTGTAGGTTTGGAATATGTGTGCAAAAGTTACGAATTAGGCTTCATTCAGTCGTTATTTTCGTACATGAGATGTCCATTCGTGGATTGAGAGAATTTTAGAAATTTTGCGAGATGATGGATGCAACGCCGTTGAGCGCATCGGTCTTGCAGGGGTACCCTTCCGGCTGCGTCACGGAGAATTTTGCAGAACTTTCTTCGTAGTGGAGTTTTCGCCGCTCCAGTCGAGTGCGCCAACCGCAACTCTCACGAACCTCTTATCATAGGATCGGGGTCACGCGAGGCACAACTTTCCTCCGCCCCTTGATAAAATATAATAGAATGTAGAATAAAAAATATAGTAAACAAATTGAAAAATAATACAATATAATAATAGGTAATATTGTATTATTTCTTTTGTTTGTTTGTTATATTCTTATTTACTTTCCCAAGGCGTTGTCACCACCCCTGTACAAATGTATCCTCGCCGAGCTACCGAACCACATACGAAAGTTGCTCGAGGTGGTCCAACCGAGGGTGGTTCTCGTACGTTGTAGCATAAAGGGTATGCGCAGTCGAACGCCTTAATCGGTCCCGTACGCGAGCTGCCACTT